>VZRZ01005993.1:39871-107815 GCA_013398175.1 Climacteris rufus | reverse complement strand
GGTCCCGGCCGCGGCGCCGTGACAGCCCCGCGCTCCCTGCCTGCAGCTGCTCCTCGGCTGGGAGAGGGGAAGGGGCAAAATGTAAAAAAGTACGTGTCTGGCGGTGTACGAGCAGCGAAAAGAGTAATTAAGCTCAGCGAGGGCTCTGTTTGTGTGTGTCATCTTAATGGAGGCTCGGTGATAATCACGGGGGGGTTGAGCCAGTTTAAACAAGGTGAACTGTTTCCAAAGGCAGCGGCGTTAACCTTGCCAGATACTACTTTTAGAAAATCCGGACTCGCACGTTGGGGAAGCTTTTACTTGTATTTTTTACCTTTTGGAGACCGTCTTGCGCGCTGTCCCAGTTTAAGGCTCTGCAGACGTGCCACACGCTTCCCTCCTCTAATTTATTCTGTATTTTGTGAGTGCGTGTGTAAAGCTGCTGCCTGAAATAACCAGTTCTTGTGTATCATCAGCGATAATGGTGGCCGAGCAGGAGCTGATCCTGCCCTGGGGCAGAGGGATTGACTGCATGGCCTGCCCTATATTCAGTGTGTCTGTGCCCGTCTGTGCCGTGCTGGTACAGAAGGGACTGATGAGGGTTTATCTTCCACCAAATGCTAAACAGGCGGCGTTTGGATGCACTGGCTGATCTCTAAATAGGTAAAGTAAGGGCTAAGCGTTATATGATTAATAGTTGCGCGGTAGTTGCTAATTCTAAATATAATTACCCAGAACTCGGAAATCAAGAGGGTGTGGTGTTTGTTTTGACAACTTGAAAAAATAATGCTGTGATGAATCAGAAAAATAATTCTTCAAGCAGTCGGTTGGAAATGTGGCCATTTCTCAGCAGGCATTTCTGCTTGTTTTGACAGTGATAGACTTAACTCCTAAAAAAAGGATCTGAAAAAGGAAAGCAAAAGACAAAACAAGCCAGTCCTTGCAAAGTTATTATTCAAAGCAGTTGAACACTATAATTGTAAAGAGCAGAAAGCTCATTTAACTCAAAATATGGTATTTTTCACAGTATTATGGACTTACATCTGTAGTTAAAGGAAATGAATATACTTGTTACTGGCCCTGTGTAATATAGTACTTAATCACGTGTAAAATGTAAACTAAAAAGTAGATGTATTGCTGAATTAATCCTTCATAAGGTGTTCAGCATTTCAAAGTTTGCTTTTCATGGGAGGAAGAATACTGAGAACCTTGGAAAGAGACGGTTTCTGTTCAGCTAAAGGCTGATTCTGTAGGTGAAGCCAGATTTGTACCTTTAGCATGTAAGTGAAACTATTATTTATGGCTTCATTTCACTTCAATAAACATGTTGCATTTTTGGGTCAAATTACAGTATAGTTTATGTTTCTACTTAACTTGGCTTCATTGTAAAACAATTGCAGACTAGTAAGACTGGAGGGGGTTTTTTTTGCAATGGGTGTGTGTGACATTTTACACTGACTTCTAAGAACTATACCTTTTTCTTGGATGGAGACCTAGTCTCCCTTTTTCATATGGATTGGTGTCACCTTGGAACATCAGGATTAGGTCATTTCCAGCTGACCTAACTGAATACCTAGCTGAATTGGTATTTTGAATTGCCAGTTGTTTTGTTTGGGGTTTTTTTTCCCTTTTTTTTTCCTTTATAATTGAAAGCTTGTGGATTTGATGGCTTGTTTTAAAACCCTTTATTGCTGTTGAGTAATGAGGCTTGTGATACCTGAGCAATGTGACTCCCTTGGGAGCCTGACCAGTGCAGTCCAGTGTTTTGAACTTCTGCAGGNTGTATTTTGTGAGTGCGTGTGTAAAGCTGCTGCCTGAAATAACCAGTTCTTGTGTATCATCAGCGATAATGGTGGCCGAGCAGGAGCTGATCCTGCCCTGGGGCAGAGGGATTGACTGCATGGCCTGCCCTATATTCAGTGTGTCTGTGCCCGTCTGTGCCGTGCTGGTACAGAAGGGACTGATGAGGGTTTATCTTCCACCAAATGCTAAACAGGCGGCGTTTGGATGCACTGGCTGATCTCTAAATAGGTAAAGTAAGGGCTAAGCGTTATATGATTAATAGTTGCGCGGTAGTTGCTAATTCTAAATATAATTACCCAGAACTCGGAAATCAAGAGGGTGTGGTGTTTGTTTTGACAACTTGAAAAAATAATGCTGTGATGAATCAGAAAAATAATTCTTCAAGCAGTCGGTTGGAAATGTGGCCATTTCTCAGCAGGCATTTCTGCTTGTTTTGACAGTGATAGACTTAACTCCTAAAAAAAGGATCTGAAAAAGGAAAGCAAAAGACAAAACAAGCCAGTCCTTGCAAAGTTATTATTCAAAGCAGTTGAACACTATAATTGTAAAGAGCAGAAAGCTCATTTAACTCAAAATATGGTATTTTTCACAGTATTATGGACTTACATCTGTAGTTAAAGGAAATGAATATACTTGTTACTGGCCCTGTGTAATATAGTACTTAATCACGTGTAAAATGTAAACTAAAAAGTAGATGTATTGCTGAATTAATCTTTCATAAGGTGTTCAGCATTTCAAAGTTTGCTTTTCATGGGAGGAAGAATACTGAGAACCTTGGAAAGAGACGGTTTCTGTTCAGCTAAAGGCTGATTCTGTAGGTGAAGCCAGATTTGTACCTTTAGCATGTAAGTGAAACTATTATTTATGGCTTCATTTCACTTCAATAAACATGTTGCATTTTTGGGTCAAATTACAGTATAGTTTATGTTTCTAATTCACTTGGCTTCATTGTAAAACAATTGCAGACTAGTAAGACTGGAGGGGTTTTTTTTTGCAATGGGTGTGTGTGACATTTTACACTGACTTCTAAGAACTATACCTTTTTCTTGAATGGAGACCCAGTCTCCCTTTTTCATATGGATTGCTGTCACCTTGGAACATCAGGATTAGGTCATTTCCAGCTGACCTAACTGAATACCTAGCTGAATTGGTATTTTGAATTGCCAGTTGTTTTGTTTGGGTTTTTTTTCCCCTTTTTTTTTCCTTTAATAATTGAAAGCTTGTGGATTTGATGGCTTGTTTTAAAACCCTTTATTGCTGTTGAGTAATGAGGCTTGTGATACCTGAGCAATGTGACTCCCTTGGGAGCCTGACCAGTGCAGTCCAGTGTTTTGAACTTCTGCAGGACATTCTAAATGCTCATAAAATTGACATTGTTGAGTGGGAAACTCTTAGAGAGAAGTGTATCACTGTGCACAGGTGCTTTAGGAAGTATGCAAAATTATTTGAGGGCTGTACAGAGTCACTCTAATTAGAGACTTGAACTAGATAAGCATGTAAATATCTAGGACATTAAAGTGTGATTCAGAAGGTAAGCTGTTATTCCCAGTTCAGCTCTGTGCTGCACTGCTCTTCAGTTTAATTTGCATCCTATGCTTCAGTTCTCTTGTTTGTCAAATGGGGTCAGTTGTTTTACCACCTCTGATAAAAACTGTGAATGAAAACAGAGCTGTGTAAAGTTAGAATTTATTATTTTAGAAGCACTCGATGGAAGAGAAATGCTAATTAAGGGAATTGTTCTCAGTACCTCTTTCTCTTTTGTATGTGGAGCCCTAAACAGGGCTGTGCATTTATATTATACAGTCCACACAAGCCTCCCATTGATTTCAGCAGAGGCTCTGTGCGTGGATTATTGATGTGATATGATCCGAGTCAGTTGGTGTTTGGCTCAACTTTCTTTTGTGTCCTGATTAAAATATCTCTGTGGTTCACTTAATCCAGGAAATTTCTCCTCCTCCCTCTCCCCACTTGGTTTGAAACCATGCCTTGTGTGATTGGAGTGGCTTTTCTCCCAGGCTCAGAGTTGGGTGCTGGCAGTGCCAGTGACCGGGGGCCTGGAGTTCAGTGCTGCTCTTGCTGTGGTAACACACTGTGGACAGCCAGCGAGTGATCCTCTGTGAAAGGTCAAAAGGTAGAAACAGGCAGGGCTGCAGGCACAGGACAGAACTTCTGTTTGTTTTCTGAGTTTGATTCTGCTCATGCAGCAGCTTTCTAGTCCCCCAAATTCAATTCTGTGCCATTCCTCTAGAAAAAGACTGCAAGATTGGGTACTTACCAACTTCTGTGTGTTTGTTTTAAGCTGCCCCTACAAAGGACTCTAAACAGATGTGCCAGAAGGTTAAAGTCCTGCTTCTACTTGACAAATAGACCAAATTATAGCACTAATTACGGCAGTGAAGTTTCCCTACTGTTCCCCAAACTCTGTGCTTTATTTCTGAATATTGAGGCTCTTCTGGAACAGAGCACTGGGTTGCCAAGCTCTGTTGGTTGCTGGCTGCACTTGCCAGGGATGGTGCCAGGTACCACGTTGGGTCTGAGATGAGGACAGAATGTAGACAGTCCCTCATTAGGAGAGACACCAAGAGACCAGATCGTCGCACAGGGAACTCGGGAGAGCGGCTTTGCTGCCAAAGCAGACTTAGCAGGATGACTTCTGTTCTGCAGGGCAAAGCACTTACCTACTTAGAGGTAAAAGCTGTTAAATGTAACAAATGCCCCAGGTTTTTCTTAGGAAAATGTTTTAAAATTGATTAAATATATATATGCTTATATTTTAGACATGCACAGCCTCATCTCTTCCCATTGTAGTATCTTTCAAAGGTAGACATTAAAGGTAGCAGAGACCATGTGGCTTCCTCGTGGTTATAGACATTTGCTTTGCATTTAAGACTAATTCTGCATGTTTTCTTATTTTATGAGTTTCTTTTATTATAAACAAATGTGTTTTAGCACAGAAGAACGTTAAGTATGTTTCACTCCCTACTCATCAAAGTGAATAACTTGTACCAGTAGTTTTGTTTAAAAGTTGTCCCAAAAGTCCTTTAGAGGAGGGCTTGTAGTTTTAAACAGCACTCTAGGGAAATGCCAAGAATATAAAAATGCACCTGAGTGTTGGACTGACCACTGAGCTTGGTTCTAGGGAGAGAAAAAGACCAGATACAGAGATAGAAGACAAAAAACTAAATTACGTAAGTAGACTCTTACCAGCCAGCAGAGCTTTATGCTAAGTTTTTTTTTGCTAAATAGATATTTCTTCATGCTAAACTAATCTCATATTTGTATGGATTACCTGTCAGCTCAGCAGGATCTTAGTTTTTAGGCCAAAACCCATTTAATCTGCTATCACTGCAGTAAAACATGTCATAATAAAATACTAGCAATTATGTTGTAAATATTAGTTATTTTTGGTGGTATCAGAAAATGTGCTTGTTAATTGCAGTACTTGTTAAGTTTTTCTTAGCCTAATGTTTGATATTTTTAGCTGTGACTTGGAAGAAAACACGACATTTTTGCTGATATAGTTTCCAGAGGTTGTTGGTTGCCAAACTTGATGTAGTGTTATATAATGGTGTTTCATGACATGCTCAGCAATGTAAGCACGCCGTGGATTTAGGGGAGCAGTGTGCCTATAACAGCATCTGTCTGTACTGTTACAGCTGGGAAAGAAAGCTGTAGGATTTACAGGCAGGAGCAGAGTGTATTTTGCAGAACAACATCTGGGAATCACAGTAATGGCCACATGAAAGTGGGCTCCCCAAGGGCCACTGTTACCAAATGGATATTGCAATCTTTTAATATCACCGCAGTTGTAAGAGCTTTCACCAATTGAAGGGCTGCAGAAGATGAGACAACATAGTGATTTTCAAGATACATTCTGCAGTTCACATCAGATTTTTCAATTCCTTCATATTTATTGCTTCCCCTTTCTTTTTAGGTTTTGAGTGGTTTTCAAGGGAAAACGAGACGAATGGCTTTTCTCTGGTTTTTCATTTTACAGGGGTGTGTAGTGATAGGACAAGGAATAATGGCTTTAAACTGAGAGAGGGTAGATGTAGATTGGATTTTAGGAAGACATTCCTCATTATGAGGGTGGTGAGATGCTGGCACTGGGTGCCCAGAGGCTGTGGGTGCCCATCCCTGGAAGTGTCCAAGGCCAGGTTGGATGGGGCTTGGAGCAGCCTGGGATAGTGGGAGGTGTCCCTGCCATGGCAGAGGGAGTGGATTGAGATGGGCTTTGAGGTCCCTTCCAACCCAAACCATTCTGATTCTGCTTGCCATCTTTTTGTCCTTAAGTCTCTCCTTTCCTAGTACAACAAAGGTTTGAAAAACTTTAAAATGTTTCACTTAGTATCTCCATCCTAAGTGCTGCTATCTTTTGTCTCATTCTTTTCCTTCCCAATGGAAATATGCTTTAGTCTGATTCTTCTCACACCCTGTCTTTGGCCCCAAGGCCAATATTTGAACTACTACTCATCTCTTTTCCTTGTTGGAAGTCATTGAATGAGCTGTTTGCAGTCGCTGTCTGAAGATTCTCTCTTCCAGGTTTATCCTAGGTCCTTTCCCCACTTGTCCTGACCCCTTGTACTCGGTACATTCCCTTCCTCCTCTTTGTCCTGCCAGCTGTCTCTAGTACTGTTTACTATATTTTTGTTTTAGAACTCTTGCTCCTTTTTTTTTTCCCTTCTCTGACTGTTCTCTCCTCCCCCTCTTGTCTTGTTAATCGCTTCTTCACTTGGAAGATGTTCTTTCTACTTCCAGCTTTTTCTGTGAAGATTTGCAGGACCCTGTGCTTGCTTTAACACTCTCTATCTCTCTACATCTTGTTTCTGGATAATCAAATTTACAAATAAGAGTGGAACTATCGTATTTAAACTGATGACTCACAGCATATACTTTGTGCTCTGGATCCAGTACCATCTGTCCCAGCTAAAATGTTGGCTTGTTTGACATCCTAAGATTGCGTAATTGTCATCTTAAGCTTAATGAGTCTAAAACAGAGCTCTTAATGTTGTTTCCACCCACTTCCTCTTTTTGATGTCTGCAGACACACGCTGGCATCCTGAGTGGTTATTGACAAGTAAATAGTGGGATGTAATTTATTGCTTCTTAAAAAATAGTCTGTGGAGAAGTTGTAATAAAAATGGCACTGAAAGGGTAACTCAAAAGTATTGAAATACTTCAGAAATAAATTAAGTTTTTCTGTGCAATATTTGAATGCACAAATAGATTTAATCTGATTGTGAGATCACAGGTGACATTTTCTGTAGACTGCTGCATGGGACCAGCCAGCACATAAGGTTTTGTGAAAACTTAGTGAATCTGTATGGGGTTTTTACCTCCTTTTTAAGATGAAATGATTGTTAATGATGTTGTCTTCACTTCGTCTGCCTGTAATTCATGAGTACTTAAGCATGCACGAAAAGATTGCACTAATTTTAGTGACATAATGACCATGTGCTTCATTCACATAAATAAGTCCTTAGCAGCTGGTGGATTAGGGAAAATCTGTCAATGTATAGAACTGAGGGACAGGGATCCCAGGGAAGGGAAAACCATGTGATGTTTCACTTTGTTTTACAGAAGCAAAAGAGAAGTTGTGTGAACAGATGTACTGTTGGCATTTCTGACTTCTTCCCTGCACATTCTTTCAGAGCAATATGTTCTATAGGAAAGGTATATGAATGAGGTAGTAAGAGCCTATTTATGCCATTTGTGTAATTGTAACATCTAGCAAATTGTTTTTAATTGAATATGACTTCCTTCTTTTAATTTCAACAATTTCATGGGAAAACTTAGTATTGCAAATTTTTTGGACAGCAGTGTTTCCTCTTAGTGGGATAGACACACAAAATCCACCAGAAAACCATGTGTTTTGTGGTCCTCTGAGATTTGCCTGAAGAAGGAAATGGCTTGACCTATTTGGTTGCTATGAAGTAAAAACATTCTTGTTCTCTTCTTTTTTTTTTTTTTTTTGGTGAACATCTGTGTCACATTTATTTCATTACTTTCTGAGGTTCTTTAAGCACATTATTTGCTTATACAAAGTTTTATTTAAGGAAAGTCAAGTGATCTATAGCTACTTCCACAATTTCATTGGAGTCCTGATATCTGCTTATAAATAGATATGATATAAGTGGGTAGGTTTTCCAATCAAAGTTGACATGTTGAAAGGCAAACACGAACGTTATCTAGTATTTCCTAGGGAAAGAAAAGTGTTTGACAAATTCAGTAGGATCTCATGGAGTTAACAGGAAATGTTGCATGGTGGAGTCTTGTGAAATCTAAAGAATAGTGTCATCTAGGATTTGAAGATCTTTTTATTTTTTCAGCAGGTTGGACTTCTTAGTGTGGTTTTACTCCTTAGCCTGGTTTTCAGATGTTTATTATAAAAAGAAATAGTTACTTTATGCCAGGTGTGTGGAAGAATTGAAGCTGATACTGTTATTTAGCAACATAATGGAAATTGTCCAAATGAGGATAGGTTTTCTGATTTTATTAATAATTCTTCTGAATTCCATAAGAAAATTCTTCAACAAGAATCAAACATCAGTCCATTTGTGAAAGTTGAATCTAAATTCAAATCCGGCTTTTGCTGCCATGTCCAAGGGCTTGGTTGGATTTTGAGGAGATGCTGCTGTTCCTTGCAGATGCAGGTTCTTAATGAATAAAGGAGAAACCAGTGTTGATTTTTAGATGAAACGCGTTTTTTAACAAAACAATCTGTGTGAAAATGGTGAAACACAAGCCTGCTCATCTCAGGGTATGGAAGAGGATAACAATAACTGTGGGAATTAGTTTTAGTGGCTTTTCTATCCAGTTACTGGTTCTCACACAGCTTGAAGGAATATCTACTCTTCAGTCAAATTAGATTCAAATTGAGTGCTGTGCAAGGCTTACTTTGGCAGAAGGAGCTGATGGGTAGGAAAAGGAATGTGTCCAGTGTCTCTTGTGCTCACTCTTGTTCTCACACATATGCATGCACAAAAAAAGGCTGAAAAAATTAGCATATGCAGGGAAGGGGACTGCCTCACACTGTTTTCTCTAAGAGGAACTGTGAGATGTAATCACGTAATGAGTCACCTCTACGTTTTTATACAACTGCCTCGTTAGTGTAGCTTCTAAAATGAAGATTTTTAAAAGTTTTTTTGTTTTAATATCTTGATTCATATTGCACAATACTGTTCATGCTGTTTTTTTGTTGAATTCCAAGTATTCAAGAGTCTATTTGCTGTTGCATTTTTGCTTTCATGTACTGTAGATATCACGTTCCTTAATAGGGTCCTTGTTTAGCTCACAATCAGTGTTGTCTGTAGAGTCAAAATCTGACATAAACAGATCCCATTGCCTTACTACAAGAGAGTGGGAATTCTCAAAAGGGATATTTGTAGTTGCATTGGATACTATAAAATGAGGAGTTATGGTTGCTTGAAGCAGTATTTCTTATATTCAGAAGTCACATTCCAAGTAAGGTTTTTTTTCCTTTCTTATTCAAGTGACTTTGTCCTAGTGAACTTCCTGCCCAGTCATTCTATTGCACTGAGGAGGAATTTTCCCACCAGGCCATGTACCCTGAGTACAATTCTGACCACTTGCAAATGCAATTTTTGAGTTTGTAAAGCCACTGCATGTTTTTGTTCCAGTGTCTTGCAACTTCCCAGCCAGGGGATGTGGAGGAAGGTTTTTTGCAGGAAGCTGAGGTTAAACCACAGTGGCCATAAGGAGAGGTGGTGGCTCTGTTAAGGGGAATCTCCATTCCTTGGAGCGAAACGTATTCTCTGACCATGAAACTCTTGTTGTACACAGGACAGGGCTGGGTTCTGCACAGGACCATTCTCAATCTTTCTTGGGAAGACCAGAAGGGCCTGACCCCTCCCTTGTACATGTGCAGTGCTCTGATCCAGCAGGAGCTGCTGTGTGCAAACCCTGAGTGCTGCTGATCCATTGCAGTAGATCTGTGAATAGACCTATGGGCTTCACTGCCTGGGGTAGGTGAATGGGCATCTCTGTATTGTTTTGTGGTTCTCCCTTTATCTTTTTCTCATTTTTCATTCCATTTTTAAATTTATTTTTTCTTTTTTTTTTTTTTTTTTGATTGCTTGGTACCCACCCAAAACAAGCACTTATTGTTTCAGAAATTTGCCTTCAAGACCCTCTATCAGACTGAAGTAATCCTTGGTTTAGCCTTTTCTTTTGTAACCCCAGTCTATACTAATTGGGGAAAACTCATTGCATGTAGTATCTGTCATGTAAATGCATAAATGAGTAGTCCATATTATGGAAGTATATGTTTATAGACTCAAAAGTAACTGTTTTACTTTCTAGAACTGTATTATTATTTAACTCCCTCTTCTGCAATTCAGTTTTGACCTACTATACCCTTTTAGCTATTAGAATTATCATGTCACGTAGTTGCAGCATTTTTAAGCAGCATCCAACATTCATCAGGGGACAAGGAGAGTGTCTGTGCTTGTTTTCCCACCATCTCTTATCAATTGTGCTGCTCTCCCTGATGTGCAGTTTGCAGATGAGCTGTTTCATAAGTGGAAGTTGAAACTGGTAGCCAAGGCCACTCAGAATTTGGGGAATTGGCTCTTGTGTGTATAAAAACATTTGCAGTCACAGAAAGGGGAGATTAAAAGGTTTCAGGTATGTGAGGAGTTCATTCTTTGTGTAGATGTTGCTGATTAAATCTGTAATCTGGGAATATCAGGCTGGGTTTTATATCTGTATTCTATGTATTATGTGTGGTCAACCTTTCTAGGCAGCTGACATTTCAGTTTGCTGTACATGTTTTAGCAAGGACAGATGAATGGAACATATGGAGTTGATTATCTTTTTGGCTATAGGAAGTGGATTTTTGTGCATTAAATATAGTGACTTTCTTTTTTTAAGTATCTGAGAGGAAGCTTCCCCACTCACAGTGATTTTTTTTTTTTTTAATAAGAGTGCATGTAACTTTCTTCACTCATTTTGTGCAATGTAAGCTGGAAAGACTGCAATGTTTAGTCTTGGTCTTGTACCAATAAATGACATAGTATCACATGAATGTTTTAAAAGATTAGGTGATATTTTTTAAAAGCGTACATAAAAAGAAGACTAGCTTAAGTCCTTCCACTGTGAATTTACTGATATTCAAAGCAAAGAGAGTATGCATTATATTATTGTTCTTACTCTGCTGAAAACTTATTTATTTTCCTTTTATATCTTCTACCTGAGTTGTAAGCCTAAAAAAGTAACGTGTTATGAAGGGGAAAGGTTGGGTGAACTTGGTAATCCAAATTAAATACAAATAATACTCTCAAGTTTATGGAGCCTGTGGGTGGGTGGACTTGGCAGATCTATCCATTGTGGTATGTTAGACTTGAAAGAGCATATGGAGATGATTATTTTCTGGCATTTTGTAGTAAAAGTTTGTGAAGGAAGTTTTAATTTTTTTAAATTTCAATTTTTTATTTTTTAGAAATCAGGTGAAAATTAGGACAAATAACTTTTTTTGCATTGAGTAGTAAAATAGTTTGTTGTAGTAGTATATGAGAAAACAACTTATTCAAAGGTAAGCTGCTAAAAGAAATTCTCCTACTGTTTTCCTATTGGCTGTCTTGTTTTCTGAAGGCAGCCAAAGATCCTGTGCAGCTGGGACCAATACAGGATCCAGCTGTAACTTTTTTTATTGTTGTTCAGATGTCCGGTGATGGTCAGATCTAAGTTATTGTGTGGAAATTCAGTAAAGGAAAAGGGTAGGGTGGGAAAAAAGTGACTCTCCATAAAAGTATTCCAGTAAAAGCAACAGGAACTAGGAGTATCCATTTCAGAACTCTGCCATAAATCCCATCCTGAAATACTTAAACGCCTTCAGATTTTGCTGTAGACTTTAAGTCATCTTAGAGTTTTGGGGTTATTTTTTAAACAGAAATGAAGTTAGGTGGTTGGAGTAGGAAGGTACCTATTCTTCTAAATTACTTAATGGAAGAAGATATGTTTTCTCATTCACAGTACAAGGTTTCAGCTAATACAGAATTCTTTACTCTCTTTAAAGTATTAGTGCAATATGTAATGGTACCATGTGGAGTATTTCAAACAGGTTTGGTTTTATAATTTACTTACTCTGTGTTTCACTGGTCTTTGTTTTACAGAGCCTAAGGATATAAAGAGGGGAGAAACCTGATATTTTTCTATAGAATTTGGTTTACCTTTGGTATATTTGGTGCTTCCAACTCTGTTTTTAGGTATCTGCTTCCTTTCCAAATCTTCATTCTGAACTTAACTTGGCGATGGAGTCCATCAAATAGCTGCCTGAATTTGAGTTCTTTTACTGTTACTCCAAGCCTTTAGTTTTGAATGTCATTACTCCAGTTGTTTGTAATTACACTGGTCTAATTTAATAAGTGTAATAACAATAGTGTACGAATTATAAGACCTGATTGACTGAAAGAGCTAGCTTAAAATACTCTTAGTTATTTCCATTAATATTGACAGTGACATGAATTTTAAAACATTACTGTCTCAAGCATAATCCTGGATACTGCATTTCTTTCTATGTGCCTTAATTGGTCATTGATATTAATTTTTTTTATTCGAGGAAAAAGGAAAGAAGAAAGGATGAAGATTTGTGGTGGGTCTGTTGGCTGTGGGACCGCCTGGCACTTTGCCCCTCAGTGCTAGAACAGAACAGCAATAACAACTTATTTTCCTTCCTGAGCAAGTAGGAGCTGATCTCTGGCTTCAAAGTGGAAGTGAAATGTGGACAAACACTATGCTTTGAAGCCAAAACATTTCTAGCACAAACCAATTGTAATGCAAAACATCTGTGATGCCCTTCTTTTACATATAATATTTTAAATGAAAACAATGCAAATAATTTGCTTTACCTTTTTTTTTCGACATTTGCAGGGATTAAGTAGCCAGTACTACATTTTATCCTTGTTTAGTAAGAATGGTAGTCAAAGGTCTTTTCTCTCAATTTTTAAAGGCTGTAATCTTTATGTGAATTGTGAAGACCCTAAAGGAATCTCTTTCAGTTAATTGTTTTCTTGAACTGTAGGTCAACTTAGAGTGCATTTTGCAAAACTGGTTCTATGTAGACTCTGCCAATGTCAAAAATGGTTAAAATACAGCAACTAGAAAGAGAAACTTGGCTTACAGATTTGCTTTACGATGCTTTGGCTGGATTCATGATGCATTATAAGGGGAATTAAGAAGATATTTGTGGCCTGAGAATAAAATTTGCCAGTTAAGTTGAAGAAAGTAGTATCATATGCATCTTGGAGAAAGAGAGAACACTACATTGCAACTATTACTGTTTTTCTCTGAAGCTCATATGGACTTAGGAGATGATTTTCTAATGTGATGGGAGAACATCAAAAGGTCCTTCTCACATTGGAGAAATAACAGTACAACAATTCTAGCGAAGTTTTGGCTTTTCACTACCTCATTTTACATTTTGAAGAAAGGGTTTCCTGCTGAACAAACACATGTTAGTCTGATAGCATTTTCCTGTATTTGAATTGTGAACAGTCAAATGACTCAAAAAAATTTATGTTGAAGTAGATACAGGGTTTTAGCATAGAATATGTGCATACAATAAATCTATTCAGCTAATCAGTCTGCTTCCTTTCTCTCCCACTCCCTTGCAGCTGGAAGTTCATCAGCTTTTGCTACTATATCTAGCTTCCTCTGGAGACTTTCTGGGACAGAGTTAACAGTCGTGGCAGGCATTAGTGAACAATGTAGTGATTATTTTTTGTGGGTCTGTATAAGTTGTCATTTTCCACTGCTGCTGTTTCTAATGGAAAATATGTCATCTATTTAGTATGAGCACATTATGTGTGCTGTGCAAAGTTGCATGCTGCAGGATTTACTAAAAGCATGTACAACATCATTAAATCAGTAGAAAATATTTTAAACTTTCATTAGTGATCAATTTGGCATTTAAAATGGAAAATTTATTATAAGGTTTTAGTTTCTTAAGTTCTTAGCTGGGATAACACAGGACGACTAGACTTTCATTGTTAGTTAGTTTGTAATTAATTATGCTTTGAGGTTCTTTAGTGTATGTTAAGACATTGTTTTGAGGTACAGCTGTGGAAGAATTCAGAAAAAGAAAAGTTAGATGTTTCCAGTTGTTTTCTCAGTTGTGAACTTCATGATAAAATACTTGCAGTCAGATCTAATGGAATCAGGCTTTTGCCTGATTAAAAACTTCTATAACTGATTTTTGTTGACCTATGTTCTCTAAAAAAATGACAAAGTAATCTTTCAGAACCAACCTCTGGACATTTGGAGATACTGCTTAAACATCTGCAGGGTCAATTGGGTGTGGCACTTGGACGTTCTAGTTGAGCTTCAAATACTTCCACCGAAGTTTCAAGGTCCACTTTACTAAAACATGTAAACCATGGTAGAACAGATGCTATGATTGAAGAATCTTTTAGAACTAGTTTTTATGTAATTTTGGAGTGTACTGTAGACTGATACCTGTGTAGATGTATGATGACAGGATTATTGGGGACAAAAGTCTAGGCTTCATAGTGCCACTGCTTTTATTACCAACTGCTTTTCTCAGTGGTCAAGAAATAGTTAAACCAGTGAAGAGTTTACCTGTGAATGGTGTTCTGCAGGTGTTCTGTACTCACTGCTGCATTCTCCATGCCTGTGATACATGGAAGAATTTCTAAACTGCACTAATAAGTTTTCCCACTGTTCATTATGTGAGCTGTGTTGGCAGAGCTGCAGACCCTGTTGCCACAGACTGCTTAACAGAAGTTATGGGTTGGTATTTCTGGTTGCCCTAAGGCAAATTTAGGATAATTGCAAATATGTTAATATGAGTCAGATTTTTTCAGCCTTACACAAAGTTTGTCTTTGTGTAGTGAAAGCTTGTGCCAGGTAGGGCACTGCTCTGAAGGCATTACCTCTTTGGAAAGGTGCTTAGCAGAGGCTCCATCTAATCACAGTGTGGATGGAACTGGTATGTGCAGGTGAAAAAAACAGGATTTGCTCTAGGTTTTACTCATTTGGGAAGTGATATCCTTTATTGTTACCTTTTATGTCATGTTGAGGGGTAGCAGAACTAAAACATTTAGTCCTACTCGATTGTTTCCCAGTCAACAAAAATGTTTCCTATTTGAGCATGACAGGATGAAGTGGAAATCTAAGAATGTTTATTAATAGGAGCAGTGGGAGCTGGTGGATTTTAAAATGAGACTGAGGGTTGAATTGCAGTTAGTTGCTTACATTTTCAGAGAAAATGCTGAATCTCTGAAACATTGAAAGTAATAAAACCAAATTGCTTACATCTTTGAAGTTGTAGGGATATGATTTTTTTCTTGTTAAGTACTTAGCTGAGAAAAATGACTAAGTTATTTGAAAATAAAGTACAAAAGATTATGTGTTCAGATTATTTTTCACTGATCTCTGGAAGGAATGCAGTGATTTTGCCAGTAAGGGGCAGAGAAAACAGCTTAGAAAGGGCAATGTAATATTTCAGCAGATTTAGTTGAAACAGTTGGGGAAAGTTTAAATAGGAAGAATGTATTTATTCAAATGAGTTTTTGATAAGAATGCCAGGAGGTCTGCCTGTAGTATGAAAAATCTCTCTTTTTGTAACATATAACTTATGTCTGTACTTAGAAGAATTTCAGCACATGTTGCATGTGCTCTATTTTGGAAGTGTGGTGAGGCAGCTTTGGTGTGACTGCTGATGGTTTTGTGCCAAGCAAAGAACAAGAGAGCAGGGGTTTGACCTTACGGTAAGTGGATCCATCCAACAGACTTGTTATCAGTGGGCCAGATAAAAAGCTCTTTTATATCTGAATTAGTGACCTGTCAAGTTAATTGTTTCATGGTGTGACGGCAACCAACAGTTCACAAAAGCTGCGTATACTCTATTCTGAGAAGTCTGAAAATGCTTTGTAGTCATAACTAAACTTTACTATTCCTTCACCAACAAACCTGAGTGAATTCCTGACTCTCTCTGTGCCCTCTCAGACTTCAGGATATGTGACCAATGGGCCTGTTGATACAGTAGTAAGAAGCTGGAGCAATTCAAGTCTGAGATAGCCAAGAAGCTAAATCCTATTTTAGCTATAGTGCATTTCTTTCCGTGTACTGCAGCTCAATGGTTTCCATAGCAGGTACCAGGCTTACTTTTTGGAGGAGACTGCAGGAATTTCAAAGACTTGCACAATGTTGGGCTTCACATTGTGCAGAGAGTTGTGCATCCTGGAATCTGTCTTGTTTTGGGTGAATGTGAGTGCTGCTCAAGCAGTGAGTTGATAGATGAGCAGTGCTGTGTGGCACTCTGTAGTGCCTTTGGAGACATTCCTCAGGGAAGGAAGATTGCTTTCAAAGCCGGCAGTTGCTCCACCTCCATCAGTGTGCAACTGATCTTGGAAAATGAATAAATAGAAAGCTTCTGCAATAAATACTGTTCTGAAATCTAACTCCATAGCTGTGTCAGTCAGGGATGGGGGAAGGGGGAAAAATGAACTTTGCCTTGCTTTTTCAGAAAATTGGATTGTGTGCTTTAGAAACAGCCGGCAATCCTAAGTAACGGCTAATACTCCTCACTAATGAGTGCAGTGCTGTGAGCAGATCCCTTATTGCCAAGAGTAGATGTTACTGGAAATTTGTGACAGAAAGCCTGTCTGAGCCCCAACTGTTTTGCTGGAAACACAGTAGGTCTGATGAGCTGTGCCTGAATATTGAGCAGGGTTTGGGGGCATTGCTGGCGGCCGACCATGGGGTCTGGGCTCCGGGACCCCCCTGCAGCTGCTCAGCGACATTCCTGTCAATTTTCCGTGCTGCTGCTCGAAATGGATCTGACAGGAATGTCTGCCACTACTCTGGTCTGTTTGCTTTTTGAGTCTATTTTCCAAGCTCTATCCTAGGAAAAAATGTAGGTGTCTGCCAGCCAACCATTTCCTCTTCCCAGTAACTGGGGATGACTGAGGAACACAGCCCTTCTCTAAGGGTAAAGCTGAAACACATTGCTGCAGTCTTACTCCTTTCTCCTTCTCGTAACCATTTCAAAAGCTGAAGAAATCACTGTTTTTGTTTGCCCCTTCCTCACCCAAGGTGTGATGAAATGGTCTCTGCATTCAAGGAGTTGTCCCATCCTTGGTCTGAGATGCTTGGATCCTGGAGCTGAAAGAAGTCTAGACTGGCAGCAGAACATCTGTGGTTAGTCCAGTTGTTCACAGGGACTACTGGGAGTTGTGTACCAGTGGGAGATGGAGTGTCCTTGCTTTCCTTTTCATCCACACATACTCCTTGGGATTGTTGGGAGAAGGAGTCCTGTCCTGACTGACAAGGATAACAAGTTGACAGAGGGGTGTTTACTCTCCTGTCAGTGGTTTAAACTTTGCCTCACGCTCTACAGCATTGCTGGGAATCGTCCCAAACCCTCTGAAGTGAATGCAGAGCCAAATCCTGGGCAGTGGCTGCAGTACTTCAAGCAATCCAGCCTCCCAATCTGTATGGGCTCCCACTTGTTTGACCTGTTTTCCATCAGCAGTCTGAGCAGGTCACTCTCCCGGGCTGGTCAGCCCAAGAGTTGTTTAAAGCTAAGGTGTATTTTTAATTCCTGTCAGTATTGCCTGTATACTCGGTCAATGAGAAATGAACTGTGCTGTCATAGAAGTGAGTCATGGAACTATCCAGCCCCTTTCCATCCAGTTCTTTGTATAATTCTGTCTAGTAATACACTACACTTGTATCAGACAAAATCGTAAATGCCTCGAGTTAAAAGGTACATCCTGCTTCTATTGTGTGGCTTAAAAGATGTTACTCTTGGAAAGCTATTGCAGCTACAAGTTTTAATTTCAGAATTTTCTCTTCTTGCTGCAGGCAAGCAAAATTCACTGCTCTTTTACTGCCCTTTCTTTGCTCTGTAGTGAAAGAAGGGTTTCAGTTAGAGACACGATATCTCTAATGTGCCACTTAGCTATGCTGTGCATAGTTGGCATGGTGATCTGTTCCTTTCACCTCCTAGATAGTGCTGAGGGGGAGCCCTGATTTCCTTCCCAGGACTCCCACTTGAAAAGTGGCTGTTGTTCTGCATTGCAAGTGGATACATAATGTGCTATCAGCTGTTATCCAGGGGCTCTCCTGGCTTTATTGCAGGATCATTCTCTTGCTCAGGGGGTGCTAAAATTTTTTGTGACCTAGATCTTGCCATGAAAGTATAGAAAAGAAACTTAGAATTTGCAGACTTTTACTCTATAAAGACTAGATTTGTGTTAATGCATATTATAATGTAGTGTACTCTAAGCAAAGGCTTTCAAATGAAAACATCAGAGAAAATCTGATTTCATCTGTGGCACTATATAAGCTCCTCATTTGTTTCTCCAGTTTTGCACATACAAATGATCCACAGAGGGAAAATTATTACTGAGCTTTCCCAAAATTATCTGTGAGACTCTGCATTGCAGCATATACATTGAGGAGGGGGGAAAATTAATTTGTTTCTGTTTGACAGTATTTTGTTGGCCTGATGCAATGTAAAGAAAAGGCTTGAGGCCGCTTACTTTTGGAAGGGTGATCTCTGTATTTATAGTGGTGGTATTACTACACAAAGCTGATTCTGATCACCCCTCCTCATTATTTGCTGTGCAGAAAAGAAATCAGATGCAGTCATTTTGTTAAAAAGCTGAAAGCAGAGTAAGAAAATTTTAAGGCAGTATAAATGCCCCACTGTCCCTAAGGCATCAGGACAATACAAGACTGTGCATTTTTACTTACAGTGCTTGGCACTGCACAGCATTGCATTTGTCCCACAGTACTTCGAGGTTACTGTTTTCCATGCTGGAAGGGGACTGTGATGTTAAGATGTGATAGTGTGACCGTGTGTAGCTGTAACACTGAAATCAGAATGGTGATTCACCAGCATTCCTGAATAGTAATTGGTAACTGATGCTGATGAAGGCACATGTTACATTGGATAGTATTTCCTGTATCTGTACTAATTTGTTCCTAGCCTTCTCTGAAACGCATACCCCTACAGTGTGGCCAGCATCTCCTTTTCTAATTTCCACATTAGCTGGCATACAATTTTTCTGCACTTCTTAAATATGCATGGCCATGCATATTTTAACACTTTATATTATTAATGCAAGTATTAATGTATTTGGGTAAGAGACTTAGAATGTTAAGTTAAACTCAGCTTTCTTTTCATATTCAGTAATTTGTATTTACATATTTTAGAAAGAAAAGTTGGCCTAGAAGCATCTTCTGATCTTGAAGCAAGAGTAGAGCGACTTCAAAAGAAAACTGCTTCTAAAAAGAAATCCATGCTTATCTATTATTAATATCAGGTTGAACTACTTTTAGCATTTAGAGAATACAGCCTGTAAGGGTGGGGTTTTGGGGCTGAGCTAAGCTGGTTTTAGGGCTGTCTCACCTCTAGGGGGTTGCTGTCCCCTGTACCTTTGTGCTGCCAGGGGTTTTTGCTGTGCCTGTTTTGTTGTCTTGGGCAATTCTGGGGTCCTTTGGCGAAACCATTTGTCCTGCTAAACTGGGGAAAAAACCAAACCCATTAAAAACAGGGTCCGGGCATGGAATGGCAAAGCGGTGCAGGAACATACAGGAGCAGGTACCAACGCGTTACCTGTGAAATCCTGCTCTGACCTCGTCCCTGTGGGGTTTTTCTTCTTTCTCCCCGAGTGATGCTCCTTTATTTGACGCAAAGTGGTTCTTTTATTTAGTTGTTGCTAAACACTTGGTTTCCTAATGGACGTACATCAAAATGTTGAAACGAGACACATTATTGAAGTAAAGGAGGTGAGTTACAATGTAATCGTGACCGTCAGTACCGCCTGTTCGTGAAAATAACAGAGCATGGAAAGAAAGACTCATTAACTTCAACACACCCTGCCTTCTAATGGCCAGTATCTGTGTCGGAGGGCTAATTAAGAGCTAAAAAGCAAGGGAGGTGCCTCTCCAGTTTCTGTGGTATATCGGTGCAGGAAGGTGAAGCTGTGGCAGCTGCTCTGAGCACCGCTCTGTGCTTTGGTGCCGTTCAGAAGGGCAGCTCATCGCCCGCAGCCAGGATTAGCAGCTCATGCGAGAGCTCTGCGAGCCTTTGTGCTGCCTCCTTCCCCGCACGGCTCTTGGTGCTCGTGTTCTCTGCACACACGGTGTGGACAGACGCTGCTGCTGCTGCTGCTGCCCTTCCCTTGCTCCTCTGTCCACAGAAACATCTGCAGGTGCCACGGCTTGGGTGGCATCTGCAATCGGATGGATTCTGGAGGCAGGTAAAATTCTCCTTGCCTCCAAATCAGTGTTGGCTGGACCCCGATTTTGCACAATTTTGCAGCTGCCTACTTTCTGCTTGACTAGAGATGGTAACACAAATGATGTATGGCTATTTCTGGCCAGGACAAAAGCAATCTTGCCCTATTTGAAGTAATTCTTATGGATTATAAGAAATACTGTTTGTTTTTTACAGAGGTGATTTCACACTTGATGGTGCAGTTACCCTGCTGGACCTTTTTTGTACAGCATAAAAAATGTATTTAATATTTTCAATTTTTAATGCTTTTTTTTGTTCTTAAAAAAAATCCTTACACAAATGTCTGTCTCTGATATAACAACCCTACTTTGCAGCGGAAGTAAAAGAAAAAAATCTCAAAGGTTTAGCAGGTCTTAGAGGGAAACTATTTCCTCTAAATTCCTGAAAATGTACTTTTATGTGGTAATAGTATTAATATTTTTAGGGTTCCCCACCCCCTTATTATCAGAAACCTCAAAGGATAATATCTTAACTATAACTTGCCTGCAAAGTATCTCCTTGTCATAGAGTGAAAAATATTTTCAGGAACATCTTGTGATGGTGTGATTTCCAGCAGCTAAACAATGAGAACGAAGGCTGTGCGTTGGAGGTTCTCTTCTGGGTTTGGCCACTAATGTGCTTTCTGGCCACAGAGTCCCTCGTGATTGAAAACTCAAAATAGCTCTGCAAGCCATGGATTCTGTCCTAAATTCCTCATACCACCAACTGGTGATTTTTTTTGTGTGTGAAAGGATATTGTGTACAGGATTATTTCCCCTCTTTATGAAAGTGTCATGGCTCCGTGCTGGAACATGCTCAGCAGTGACTAAATAGCAAAGATTCACACAGTAAGGCAGCTAAAAGAAGGAAGCAACCACATGCAGCTGGTTTTACTGTGTGAATGTAATGTAGATAAAGTTTGTTTCTGCACTGTGAAGTGAATCTGTTTAGGAGGATGTCCTCCTACGAAAACTTCTATGGAATTTTTAATAGCCACAAGTGGTTGGAGCATTGTTTATACGTCTTGTCTGAAAGCTGGAAAATGTTCCTGTAATCAAGTTTTTTAAAAAAGGGAGCATGCAGGGGGAAAGGAAGAGAGGATAGCCTGAGAATATCCGTTGAGGCAAATGTCCTGAGACAATCAGATTTGTTCTCAGAGATGAATGTATATTATTTTAAAGGCCAGAAGAAATATGTCTACCCACTCTGTGCATGGGCGGGGATAGGTTTGTTTAGTTTTAAGCCTTGCTTTGTGTAAATAGCTTTACACTTGCAAGATGTTTCAACTGTAGCAAAATTAAATTCCATCTAATTGTTCTTTGCTTGGAATGCAAATACTGAAGACCACTAATTTGGGACTGACACAGAAGGAGGAAAATATTTATCTTTATGAAACCAAAAAGTTAGCTGAGCAGTGAGAGTCGGGGAGCTGTGTTGCTTCATAAGTGGGGTTACAGAATTAGTGTTTTGTCTGCATTAGATATTGTTAGATGTTTGCTTTTTGCTGGTTGTCGATATTTTATGTGTCCTCTTGAGAGACTGAACTCTGAAGTCAGTTGAAGGGGTCAAATGAGATTACTTTAGACTTTGGCTGGTGATTGGCAATTGAAAGGCTAATAAATGAAGTTAAACATATGAGTTTTGACTCTTACAATACCATTGGAGAGCTGGAAAAAATTTAAATTTTGCTGCTGAAAAAGATGAAGGTATCATGGTTATGGACTTGGAAGGTACTAGATTTCTCTCCTATTATAGGATTTGCTCCTAGTTTTCAGTAACCTGTGGGAACTTTATTTGCAGGCTGATCTTTGCAGTTCTTTCTCAATCTATAAAAGTTGAATTTTTTTTTTTTTGGTACCTGCTAGCTCAAAAATGCTTCATATTACAAGCTGTGGGATAATGCTCTTCTTTGCATATTGTGTTTGGGCTGTCCATTGTGGAGAATTACTGAATGAAGTGACATCACAACTGACAGACAATGCATTGATTTCTGTGGTGAGATACAGTTTGTTTGTTTTCCCATAATACAGTGAACAGAACTGTATTAAAAATGTCTTCCAGTAAGTGTTGGTTTAAAGGATGTTCATTGAAATACAATTAAGGCAGTTACAGGAATTGAATTGTGTAGGCCAAGTTGGAATATACTGGATGTTTTTCTATTTTTTTCTGTTGGTAGTGGGACTAGTATTTCAACATATATGGTGCCGTGTGTTTGTTTCTTTCTGTTTTCCCGAGAATATAATTTGTACTTTGAACAACTTTGTTCCTCATAAATAAAATGCCAGTAGTATATTGACTCTCTATTCAGTAGTAGCTGAAGCTCTGAAGTTCTAGAAAAAGGAAATGCTCTCCATGTAAGCTAAAAGGTTTTCACAGAAATGACTTGCATTAGAACATTTTCTTTATTTAAAGATTAGAAGATAGCATGAAAGCATGCTGCAACTGTAGCTTGTTCACTGTACTGAAAAGCTTTTGTTCTTTCTTAGAATTTAATTGTTCATGCTAACTCCTCCCATCCTGTCAACTTTGTGTTTATATTGGTGAAAGACAAAAAAACCCAGAAGTGACTCAGAGAGGACAGCTAGAGAATTTATTTCACAGAACAAATACATGATATGTGCTCCATGAGTTCTTCTGTGTGGAGGATTATGTGACCACGAGGTTGAAAAAGAAGTGTTGCTGCTGGAGGCAAGAGGGTGGCCTTGGAGGGGTCTTGCCAGGGCAGATCATCACTTGCCACGTACCTACAATGTTTGCTTAGGACTGTAAAGGTCTTTTAATGCAGCATTGTGTGTCCTCTTCCAATGTTCATATTTCAAAAGCCTTAACTGAAATACAGAAATACTGTTAACCTTTGTTTTAAGGCACAGAGTTGAAACAACAGGGACAGCAGACATAGTCTCACAGGCTCCTGGAGCAGACACCTTCAGCCTCTGCAGTTCCAGGCTGTAATGCCACAGAAGCTTTTTTTGGTGCATTCATCTTCCCCCGATACCTTTTCTACAGCATGAACAGCAGCACTGGAGAAGGGAGGCACTGATGATAGACAACCAGTAGAAGGATGAATAAGGCAAACATCTTCAGTATCACCCACAGGCCAATTCATGTGACTACAGGACAGTGCACTTGGGAGTCATCCTGACGAGTCCATCACTGCCTCTGTGCTGGTAGTGTGGGGGGAAGGAAAATACTGTCTGTACCAACAGCTTCTAGGAGTTGAGCAGTAGTGTAACTCCCACTCAGTTATATCCTGACTCTTGTCAAAAGATACTGAAATCTTTTGGCTCTGATATTTAAATACCATTATTTAAAGATGTTGCATTAATGTCCAGTTTTATCGAAGTGTGCTCCAAATGCAGAATCTTCTTTTCCAGCAGACTTCTTGTCTTGCATCTGGCAGATAAATACTTGATGTTATTTCCTAATGCAAAAGGTAGTCTGACTCCATTTAGCTTATTTCCTTTTTGTCTCACAGCATCATTAATTATACTGTGAGGGCTGTCTCTACTGTGGCTGTGATCAGAGAAGAGGAAAACACAGCAGACAGTATTTGGGTGCTGTAGGAAAACACTGAGGTGTTTGATTTATCTTTTTTTCATGGGTTGCTTGAGCATAGAAAACTGTTACAATTCATGTTGATTCCAAAAAAGCAGAATCACTTGTTCTAGATATTCCAGAGCTGTCCCCAGGAGCTTCTGCTGCATGGTAGAGTAAGGGGAAAGAAGTTGCAGCAGCTTTGGGAAGGGTTTGTAGTAGTGGCTAATCCAGAGATTTTATAACTCATCTTGAAGAAGAAGCAACACAGTCTATGAATTTTAAATATTTAATGCTCAAAGATGATCTTCTGTTCGAGTTTTGATTAATATTTCCAGTTACCAGTGAAGGTGAGAGTTACCAAAATGCTGCGGCAAAACGTTAAAAAAATGAAGATCTCTTACTAATACTGGTACAACAAAACTTCAATGTAACTTCACCTGCAATACTGCAAAAATGCTTTAAGACAGTGGTTATATATGGTTTGCCTTTTTTATAATCAACATTGGGTAGCAGTATTATTTTTTTTGTCAGTCCTCAGTTAGCTAGTTGGAATATTTGTGGTGTGTGTGTGTACACTGTGTGTGTATAGTCATTAATTCTCTTGAGCTTTGTTTTAGTATCTTAGAGTAAACATGTAAAACAAAGATGTGATGTAGGCATGTGTATTTATAAGATTTGATGTGAAAATTATTTGCACGCAAGGAATTTTTAGGAGTGGGTGGATTTCTGAAGAGATGAAGAGAAAAACCAGGTAAACATATTGACATCTGGTATTTGTTCGAGAGAAGACTGACATTTCCTAAACTGAAAGTAATTTAATCATGTTTGTATCTGGAGTAGTCAAATGAAATCATTTGCCATAATTACTTCGTGCCTAACAAGGTCTGTCGCCATTTGGATTTCGTTACGATTTGGATCCTAGAAGGAAAGGAGCTTAACCAGTGGATGTTGAAATAATCAATATATTTCATTATTAAGATTTGAACAGAGGCTGTTCCAAATGTGTGTTTAAAACTCTCAAGCTGAGAATTTCTTTGTAATCCTGTTGCTACAGCCTGTTATATGGGTGTAGGACATAAAGCAGTGACTTTGGCCATCCCAAATGACTGCATTTGTTGTGTGTTGCTGTTACATACCTTATTAATTATTTTTGTTGTTCCATTTTACTAAGCTGGAAGGAAAAACTGTTCTATAATTAAGGAGCTATTTCCAAGAAAGTGGATAGCACTAAAACTGTTATTATAGGATCATTGCACAGGAGGTGAATATTTGTGGTTGGTGTCTCGTGCTGTACAAGTGAGAAGGAATAATCTCTGTCCAAAGAAGTTTCTTGCTGGGGAACATCTGATTGTTCAAGAAAAGCAAAGGTGTTGTTTGAATAACTTTTGGTGTTATATTAAGCAGAGACACAGGGTAAGGGTGGGGTGAGTGACAGACACGTTTGCATCCTCAGTAGCAAAGAATTTTTATCACCAGGGTCATGTAATTGATTTAGCATAGCCAAGGAGAGACCTAAAATTGACTTAAATAGTACAGACCTGCTTAAATAATGTTGTGCAAAAACTGTGTTTGTGATACATTGTGTTAGATCACTGACCTGCTGCTGTATTTGTTTGTGTAAGGACTGCTGGAAAGTATTTGTTGTTAGGGGTGGGTTAGTTGGGTTGTACTTACCTGCAGCTCCTCTACAAAGCAACCAAATGAAGGGCACTGCTGGGATTGGATGATGTCTGAAGGCAGCACCAGGATGCACATCTGGTGTATAGCATTGGATGTTCTTTGGATTTTTTCTCTGAAAGATAGTCATGTCTTCTGAATCATAATTAATTTACATGAAGAATTTTGGTATGTTACTGATACAATAGGAATTATATCTGGCTTGAATTTGGCAGTTAAGCTGCAGAGCCAAATCTTCCCACGCTGTATGATAACAAGATTCCTTTCATTGCCTGACTTCTGAAAGACAGATTCTGTCCACAGTCATTCATTCAATTACCCTACTTAGGATTTTCATAAAAAGATTAAAAATATATTAGATTTAAATTTCATTTGTGTTGTTTGTTTTGATTTATTTTGTTGGGTTCTTTGTCCTGAAAATGGTCCCAGCTAAAAAACAAATGTCCTGATCTTTCATGTAAACTTACTTTCCTTAATCAGTTTATTAAGTTTTCTGCAATGATGAGGTATGTTTGCAAATGCTAAAAAATTGTACATTTTGCTCTATTCCAGTGCCTGATGACCTCTCCATGGAAGAAAGAGAAGAGCTTTTAAATATTCGTCGCAGGAAAAAAGAACTGATTGATGATATTGAGGTAATTGATTTACTGTAAATATCCTTAGAAGACTGCTCCAGTAGATTAAGTTACAGTAAGCTGCAGACCTAGATATGAGTTTCAGGTAATGATTTTAAAAGCATATAAATGACTTAAGCTAAATACTCCTAATAGTGAAGAGGATTTATGCATCATATATGTGCTTTTAAAAATGTTAATTTCTGAATTTATGTAATGCAGTATGTGCAGATGTACACATTTGAGTTGTATAATCAAAAACTCATTAAAGAGCAGGTTTGCATCCAGGATAGAAGGAAGTGAGAAATATGGGTAAAGAAATCTTGTGTAATTGATAATGGCAATTTGGTCTTGGTGCTCTGACACGAGCACACACAGGGAGTGCAGACCCATGTGTTTAACAGTCATTCAGTTGTGGTCAAATCTTTGAATATCTAAGGAAGCTCAAAGATTGTTCACTTTTCTTCAAATAAATAGCAAATACTAGAAAATCAAACCTAATCAATCACATTGCTATATGATAGATGATTTCAAAAGGTGTTCTAATGTAGGTTAATGTATTTTCCTTCCTTCTTTTGACAGAGATTAAAGTTTGAAATTGCTGAGGTTATGACTGAAATTGATAATCTGACCAGTGTAGAAGAAAGGTAAGTAATGCCAGCATATGGACATGATTCAGTAAGACCTTGGAACAGGTCTTCCAGGAATAGCAAGTAAAAATTACTTTCTCATGCTAAATAAACAATGGATCACCTTTATTTAGTCTGTTATAAAGTCTCTAAAGCCTGACTTTGTCCCGTGCAGGCATATCGTTTGTTTGGATAGAGAATATGTTGGATAGAGTGTAATATTTTAGACTGTCTAATTGATAAGGATATGGGTTTCTGAAGCTGCAATCACTTTAAGAAGTTGAAAAGAGTAACTAATTTTCCCCATTTTAAAAAGTGAATGTCTTATTTTTATAATAGAAAATACGAAATAGCCAAAATACAAATTAAAAGCTGATCCAGAAGGTGTTGGTTTTTTTTTTTTGTTGTAAAAGAGCAACTGATAACTGCTTGTTTTTTCTTCTTTTTCTCCATATATAGCAAAACTACACAAAGAAATAAACAAATAGCCATGGGAAGGAAGAAATTCAACATGGACCCTAAGAAGGTAGAGAATTCTTTTTCCACTTGTCAAGAATCAAGTTCTGCTTGTAGTATGGTCTGTGACAAATAAATTCATGTTTTTCTTAAGCAACATTTCTGATAATGTAAGTTCACAGGCCTTACTTGCATGTCCTGTAAAGCACTGAGCAGAGGGTTAAATGGGAAGCAGTCACCAGGTCATGTGCCAGTTGTCTGCTTTTTTCTCTTAAGCAAACCTTTGATAATGGAGGTTACTTATCAACTGTCAAATATGCCAGGTATTGATTGACCCGGCTTGCTTTGTACCTGATAGAGGTGTTCTATGTTGATATGGCAAATATAATTCCAAAAAAGTTCTGATGTAAAACAAAAAGTTCTGATGTAAAACAAAAAGCCTTTGCTTTTTGTTTTTCATCTTCCTTGCTTTGTTTTCCTGTACTGTTGTTTTGTCAGTGAGATTCCATTTTGAATTTATAAAGAGTATTCTTTAAGGTCTTTGTGAAAATCAATTAGTACTTGTTTTTCTGTGTTCTTGACATGTTTTCTTTCCAATTGTATTGAGCTCAGTTACATTTTAGTGGCTTTTCTGAAATGTTCCAAGTGTGGTGATGGCTTCTGTTCCTCAGGCTGTTTTCAGTTCCAGAAACTCCCAAGTACAAGAACCCTTTCTAAACTGCTGGCCATGTCTTTTATTTTTATTTTCCATTTTGGTAACTGCCTAACTTCTCTTCTGTTGAGGGCAGAACACCCCCAAATATCCTGGTAGTTTCCTGTTGTCCTCCAGCTCTTTCAAATCCTAGAAGTTTGTGGCTAAGTCATAGGATGATGTCAGATACTTTGATTCCAGTTAACTATTTTTTGATCCTGTTTTTTGTGGGTGAAATTATTTCTATAAATAGATGCTGTGGCCACATTGCTACTGTAACATAATTTAAATGTGGTAAACAGACTTAGAGTAGTAATTTCTTAATAATGCTTTTGATCAGTGGTGGCTACAGTAGCTGTCTGCTCTAAAGCTGGGTCATTTTGTTCTTTGCAGCTGCTGCTCTAAGTTACTGAAAACTAAAATATGCATTCTTCTAATGCTGGGAAAGCTCCCTTGGGTTCATTGGGAAGAGAATGTTTTTCATTCATAATCAGGAGGGAAGGTGGTCTCTGGAGTTAGCCAAAGAACTGGGGTAATGGTACTTGGCCTAATCCACCAAGGTTCCTCCTTTAAAACCAGGTAACAGAGGTCCCATGTGTTCATGTTAGCAGGAACACAGTGAGGTAATTTTCTTCTCCCACTTATTTTGAAGATTTTTACATGTTCTAATGTGTGTGTAGAGCAATTCTCCCTTGCCCCCTCTGGAGATAGCTGTGTCTAATGCACTTCCATGCTGTGATACCCTGTACCTGGGTGTTTGGGTTGGGTGTGGGAAGGGCTGTAATGGGAAAGTTTGTAAAACACTTCAGGAACCCCTGTGCAGAGACATCAAGTTGTGCTTGACATTCTCAGTGCTGAAGTCAATCCTGCCTGCATTGGACTCAGGGAATGAATTCTCTGTGGCAAATGCAGAATTTAAGTAACTGCAGAATTTGTAATTGAGTTACTGTAAAAGCAATGGAATTCAAAGCAGATTTCATTGCAGTGACTTAAAAAAATCTATGCAGTATTTGTAGCGAATATTGAATATGTCTGCAGCCATGAGTTTTGTGTGGGGAAGTTAAACTGGTGCAGCTGTCATCTGTCTCCTGTCAGTCTACAGAAAGAACATTTGCATCAAGACAAAAGATAGTGTAGGAGGTGATGGGGGGTTGCCTGGCCTATTTTGTCATTTATTCCAGATGCTGAAGTTGTTGTCCCAGACAAATTCCTTTTCCTGTCTATTTGACTTCTGGTTCTTTAACATCTTAAGAATAAATTAAAATCCAGGAAAAGGAAAACTAAATTTATTATTCCAGAATCTTAAAGTAGCTGCTTCTGTGCACAGAAATTTGTTTTCCATGCTTTGGCTCATGTCCATTATCAGTAACTTGTACAACTTTAAAAAAAACTATTCAGATCAGTCTATTTATAGTAAGCATGAATAATGTGGTCCAGGTGTTGAACAAGGGAATCTGCTGTTTCTGATGTTGGAGGAAAGGTTCTCTGGTTGCCAGAGATGAGAGTTTTTTGCATAACTTGGTATGGGAAAAAACACTGTATTTTGTAGTCAAATATTGTACAAATAATCTTTGAAGGGATCAGTTTTGAGGAAAGCTCAGCAATTTCTGCTTCAAGATATAATAGATATATTCTTTGCAAAGAAATCACGTCTGCTGTGAAGTGACTTACTGAATATTAAGTTGTCAGAGTACCAACCTGGCATTGAAAGTTGTCAGATGATGATAAAATTGTTTTGAGAGAATTGCATTCCAGACTTTCTAAAGAAAACTTCAAGCTTTATAACATCACAGTTCATTTTCTTTATTAAATTAGGTCAGAAAATGGACTTTTTTTGGCAGGCAGGTAACCATTTCATTATTAAAAACTAGAATTAACCAAAGGGAAGGATAGTAACTTTTGAATGTTACTAAAGGACCACCTATGCTATATTAAAAAAAAGGAATTTTTTCAGTTGTAATGAAATAAATAATATTCCACTTGCAGAAATTGAAAAAAATAATATTTCTGAAATTATGAAATTTTCAAATGGAGCATATTAGTAATACTTTATTAACCTCTTTTGTACATGTATTGAGGTTACTTACAGTTTCCATTTTTGCTTTTCACTAGCATGTTGTTACAGTTTGAAGAAATCAGCAGGAATAGCAACACCTTTGTTGGGGTCTGTGGGGTGTGAAGAAGATGGTTTTCTCTGCATGGCCTGCTGAGTGTTGGAACCACATCCCTTCCATCCTTTCCATAATCTCTGTATAACCCTTAGTCTCCTTTTTTACCACTTTGCAGAGAGGTCTCTGGGCTTCCCTAGAGTGTGCCAGTTGTAGGGCAGTAATTTATGGAGGCATAGGAGTCGTGGGGCTTGATCAAGGGACAGGGTAAGACTCTCCTCCTGCCTTTGGTAGAGGCTTTGGTAGAAGCTGACTGAGCAGCCCTTTGTCACTAGAGTAGCTCAAGTCCTTTGTGAGTAGTTTAGTTCCAGCACAACCAGAATTCACTGATAATCCCAGTGTCAGCATAAACTCTTCTAAACCAGTTTCAGTATCTTCAGCTGTGACTTCCTACTGCAAGTAGTGGCTTGATGTATTGGGTTGCAGTTTGTAGATTATAACAGATGCATTATTTTGTGTCATGGTGCTAATTAAGTTGTTTCTGTGTACCTCTTCATTATATGATTTTGCAGATTACAGCTCTGCAGACATTGATGCAGAGCTGGGAACAGCCCAGCTCACACGTTAGCTCCAAAGAGCAACATGGAATTCAATTAATATTTGATCTTTCTGTGGCTGAGGGATTCAAACTGCCACCTAGTACTTCTAGCCTGAAAAATGTGTTCTCATTTTCATCTTTAAACCAGTACTAAATATCGCTCTTCTAACTGAAAAACATTTGTTTACCATTTTATTAAAAAAACCCCAAAAATCTGTAGGTTAATGTAATTCTTCATGTGCTATGTATATGTCTCTGTCAGTATATTAATACCAAATGCTATGAGTGATATTTACATAAATGCTTGTGCAAAAAGAGGTAACATTCCTTTTCCTCTGGATTTCCTCTTCCTAGGGAATACAATTTCTGATAGAAAATGACCTCCTGCAGAACACTGCAGAAGACATTGCACAGTTCCTTTATAAAGGAGAAGGATTAAATAAAACGGTAATTGGAGATTACCTCGGTGAAAGGTAAAGTAAAATTACTGGAACTTTGTATTTGAGCTTTCAAATCACATTTACAGGTTTTGGGTAGCTCCTTTTCCCTTCACAGGCTGCATTGGAGAGCTGCTTCGCTAGTCTTGAGATCTATAAAAGCTACAGTGGGGATGTAAAACTGCTGCAGTATTGTGATAGGTTTTCTTCCTCTTAGGTTGTTATTTTTAAATGGGTACATTGTGGAATGATATTTCATTAACTGTAATTTACTATTCTGAGGAAACCAAAACATTTGTGTGTAGTGCAGCATATAATACCATGAGCTTTTGGAATGTCTGAGAATTGACAGTTCTGATAACTCTTGGTACTGTGTCCAGAGACAGGGTGATTTACAATCAGTACTAATTGGACAGTAAAGAAATTACTTACTAAAAGGGGTAGTTCCTGGGACAATAGGTGCAAGCAGGCTTTAGTGCTGTCACTTCCCTGCACACAGGCTTCCCATTCCTGAGTAGGCATCTCCCGAGGGCAGCTGCACCCAGTCGTTATCAATTCCAATACAATAAACACACAGCATGCATATTTATGCACACTCTTGCAAAACACAGTCAGAATGCAAATGACTTCCACTGCTGGGCAGCCCAGGAATTGCTCTTGCAGAAGGCAGCAGAGAGGCAGCAGTGCAGCGGGTAGGAGGACGTGGATGTGCGTGCTGGCACACGCTGCGGTGCCACTTGGGGAGCTCTGGGAGGTGACTCATGTGGGATGTGCTCCTGTGGTGATGGGTTGTGGCAGGTCCCTTCTGAGACACCCTGCAGTCTGCTTCCAGCATCAACGGTGTGGTTCGTGCTCAGCAGTTTCCTCGGGACTTTCACAGGTTCAGTGAAAGTTTTTACTGTAATGTGAGCATTTTGTAAACAGATCTTTGTTATGAAGTCTCTATGCACAATATGTAGACATGTCAACGGTTTTTATACAACAGAATTATGTCTGAGGGCATTCTCTGTTACTTTGCCACTCCCTCTCGGGGCCCATCATGAGTTACTTCTGTATTCTGGCTAAATATAGCTGAAGAAAAGACCAGGTTAGTCAACAGAATGAAATATTTATATAACATTCTGCCATAAAGAGATGTATTCTAAATTACTGACTTTTATAGTCTCACAGCACTCAGCAGACTGAAAAAAGTGAGTGGTAAAATGGAATGAGATAACACCTAAAAATATAGCAAAATTTATAATAAATAAGGGATGAATTGCATCCTAAAAACAGAGTTAAGATTTCTTTCTATGGGGGTAAGTGTTCTCTTATTTTTTGAAGTGGCTTCCCAGAGTTTTTGTGTTATTTGGCTTGTGTCTTTGGAGGTGTACCCAGCACAAGTATTGCATGCATTTAAACAAAATCAATATTTTGCTTAGAGTAAAAACATACTCGTCCTGAGTGCTCTCTTTCATGACACTCTTATGCCACTTCATAGAAAAGTAGTTGCCCAGTTGAATTGTGCATTACTAAATGTGATGAGAATTGCTTGGGTTTGCTGACAGAACTGGTGTGTTTTTCTGTAAACAATGTGGGAACATCCTAATGAATGCATAGTTGGTTCTAAGGTATTCACTCCTGAGTGTTGCAGGTCAGTCTGACTATGCAGTTAGTCAGCAAGCAACAGATAATCGTCGGTGGGTGCACACCTTTCTGTTTTCTCCTCAGGGTGGAGGCTGATACACAACATTCTGTCTTGGTGATGTATTCAGAGCACACCCTGAGGATTATAAACCTTTATGCTTCTGGCACATGATGTGATGGTGTAGGCCAAGTTCTGTCCATCCCCATCGATTTGTGCTCATGAATGTTTAAATGTTACTTTTGCATTTAAACACCTTTGTATCAAACAAAACATAATTTGGCTCATGTTTTGCATACCAATATAAGAGATGGGTGAGAGAAAGCCCATTCAAAACCTGCTCTGATTTTAGTAAACCTTTGTTGTACCAGTTTTTGAGAAAGGAATAAGAATACAGTACATTCTAAGTAGCTCTTTTCCAAAGCTGTTCTTTTTCTTGTATACAATCAATAGAAATATTTTTGTTTCTTATCTTTGTATATAAGTTAAGATACTGCTTTAATATTTTCTAGTTTTAGAGGGACAAAAAAAAGGATAGTTTGTTTTTTATATGTTGTATGGCTAAAGAAATTAGTCTTGTATTAATCATTGTTTTAAGAGTTCATGACACGATTTTAGCAAAAGACTTTACTGAATAAATTTGTCGAGTATCTTCCTATGTCAAGGCAGGTGCAGTAATAACAAATATGAAGCAAAGAAGGCCAAGCCATTTTTGGATCATTTAAATAAGCAGTTCTAGAATCAGTTCAAATGTACTGACTCTTGCTAACCTACCAGCAAAAATTAGCAAAGTGCTAGTGTTAAATATTAAAATACCTCTCAAATAAATGTGTAGACTATTTCTGATGGCTTGATCAGTATGATTGTTTATTTCCTTATTTATTCTCAGAAGCAAATTGAGATAACTAAAAAATCTTTAAAGATCAGAATTGTAATTGTCTGTTTCCATTTTTGTCTTTCCTAGAGATGAATTTAATATTAAAGTTCTTCAGGCTTTTGTTGAACTCCATGAGTTCGCTGATCTCAATCTTGTACAAGCCTTAAGGTGAGTAAATTCTTTCTGGTTTTTGACCTGAGCTTCCTTTATCAAATTGCATGTTCATGTGAGTCACTTTGTTGATTTATTTGTCAGAAAGCTGCTCTACAGCTCAGCACAACTGAAATTACTGTACAAGTGAGCAGAGACAGCTTTGTTTAACCCTTCTGATGGCTTCTGTGAGTGTTGCCTTTAAGGGTGAAAACTGATTATTTCAGACAAATACAAACAAATAAAACCGCTGTAACTCCTCGGTGTGCCTGCCATACGTGGACATTTGAAGATGTTTTATATCTCAGCACAGAGATAGATTAAAAAAGAAACAAACTCTTTACTTAAATAAATAATTTTCTTTCTCCTTTTATTCCACCTCAGCTTGTCCTTCTGGGCAGGGAGGGGGAGAAATCCACTGACCGTAGTCACTGATTATGTTCAATCACAGAGACGTAAACTTTGAAACAAGTGATTTCTTTCTACTTCCCTCAGTTTCCCATTTGTCATGTGAAAGAAAGTATGATATCTTTGTGTATTTTTTTCCCTTGCCAAGTGAACAGTTCCCTTGATTTCTCTGGGATGTTTGCACACAGTGACCTTGTGAGATCCCTTCTCATCTTGGTGAAAATCCGTAACAGATCGAGCAAATTAAGTTGACTTAGACAGTTCTGCCTGTTTTTTTGCTGCAAGTGACTCCCTCCTGACACCAGATAAATGGAAATGTCCATGTGATCTTTGTTTCTGGTGCAGTGCCTTGTGATGTGGAGTCAGAACAGCTTTGCTATGGTTGAGTGATGTGGTGATGATAACTTGAGCTGCCTGAGGCTTGAGCCAAAGAAACCTTTTCTGTGGCTGCTGAAGCTTGTCTGGAAAGCTTCGTATTCCTGTCTCTTTTACCCAATTTAATGTTAGGTTTGACTTTATTCTTCCTTAGTAGCTGCTACTATTAAATGTTTGTATTTTGGTAGCTTACAAAATTCGTGATCTGGGTTGGAACCTTGCATGAGGTGAGTAAAAGACAGTAAATAGAGCTGACAAACTTAAGATGGCCTGTGACACTTGAATATAATGTCCTAAATTGAAAACTGATGAAGACAGGAATAAATGGTTGTTGTATTGGCATCCAGTGTACAGGGAATAGCAAGAACATCTTTTGCATGGCAGAGCATGTAATTTTGTTGGTTTAGTTCCTGGTTTAATTCAGATAATTCTTTTGCTAAGAGATAAAAGAATAAATGATGAAATTCATTGGAACATTTTAGTGCCACAGTGTGCCAAAATAAATTTGTGAAGACTTCTGTCCTGTATGCATTCCAGTGTAGCTCTGTGTAGAAATAGTGAGTTACAAAAGTCAACTCTGTGTTCCAGTTCTTGCTGCTAAACAGCAGCACAGATCTGCTGCATATATTACAAAATTACTGAAATGACAACGTGAGTTCTTCTTTTGAAGACCTAGGTCTGATTCTTGTAGGGTGAGCTTACAGTAGACAGGCAGCACCTCTCTAAGCAGTGGGGTTTTCTTGTTGTTGTTGTTACCATTTTTAAAATGTTTTGTATGAATTTAAGTAAATATGTTAAGTCTTTTTGTAATTCTTGTTTCTCTCTACCAGAAATATTTTGTGTAATGTGTCTTTTTACATTGTGAATAAAGTCTATCTGACTGTTCATTGCTTTTTGTAGCCAGGAAACCCAGGGAGGATTGAACTCATTTTTTTTCCCCCCATAGCATTCTCATGGCAAAAATGGGATGCATACAGAAAATTGTTTACTAGTCTGGAAAAAAGAGAGAGCCTCAGAATATGAACTGCCATATTATCTTGCCTGATAGCATGCAGTGTTGCTGGCTGAGTTACTGGGCTAGCCATCTGTGCATGTTGCTTTATAATAGCTCCTGACTTGTGTGTTGAGAGTTTGAGAACATATTTCTAGGACACTCTATATAGACATTGCTGATTTTTTTGTTTGGTTTTTTTCAGATTATTTGTAATATATGCTAAACATGTAAATTTTGGAATGAGTCTAACAACTATTCTTCCCTTCTGTAGGCAGTTTCTGTGGAGCTTCAGACTCCCAGGAGAGGCTCAAAAAATTGACCGTATGATGGAAGCTTTTGCTTCACGCTATTGCCTTTGCAACCCAGGAGTCTTCCAGTCTACAGGTCAGTCACAGGAGACAACAGGACTTCTTAAGTACATATATGATCTAAATATAATTTTAAATACCCGTGTTCTTCTACATCTGATGCAAGGAGACAATGGCCACTTTGGAAGTTCAGGATAAAACACTGTGTGAAATTACAAATACCTGAGAACTGAGAAAAATGTGACAGTCTAATACAGGAGGTCCAAGCTTATGGTCAGAATGCATTTTCATTTATAAAACCTTAGAATGAATATATATCTGAGCTAATTAAAGTATAAAACACACTGCAGAAATGCCACCAAAGATTTTGTCAAGGTATTGGAAAAGTAACATTCTCAGGGGGCTTAAGTGCAGAGGAGACCAATAGGTTGGGGTAGTATTGGCTGTCAGTTACAAGCACTTCACACCTCATTATCTCTGTATTAAGTCCTATATGTGGCTATAGTATATTACCTAGAAAGTCATCCATTTTTGTTACAAGAACCATATCCTTTCTCTTTAACAATCTGCTCAGCAATCATTTATCTCAGTTAGAAATACACCTCAGTTTTCTGTTGAATTACTTGGTTCAGGATTACTCAAGCCATAAAAGCTACCAAAACTTTGTGATACTGCACAGAATGCTCTGGCATCCTGGCACTGTTAGTCTGTTGGGTTATATATACAACCAGTTTGCTTTTGATAATTTAATTTGAAGAACAGATAAGCTGGGAAGAGGTTTATGTAAAGCAGGTCTGTAACAGAGGAAAGAGAAAGGAAGATGGCTACTGAAAACAAAATGCTGAAGATGCAAACACATTTTTCCTCTGTGTAGCAGAGAGGTTTTCATCCTGCTTTTTCATACACAGAATCTTGTACTTGTATTCTGGGAGAATTTACTATAATCATAACCATGTCAAGAGGCATGATAAGATTTCCTTTGTCATCTTCTGATATTATCCAGTAGTGCTAGCTACTGCCTGTATGCCAAGAAATTGAGTCAGTGTCATTTTCAGTCTTTTTAAATGCAATTCAAGATATTGCTTTGAAGAGACCATTCTTTCTCTTTGGAGAAAGCTTTGAAAGTACTCTGAGTAGGAGGGGGCTGATGGACCAGGTTTATTTTAGCATCTACCACTATGATTTAGGCAAAATCTGTGCAGAGAACATCTTGCTCAACACTTCAGTGTTTAAAGTGAAATGTTAATTTAGGATGATAGCAATGATTTCCTAAGAGTTAAGAATTTTTTGTGGATACTCATACTATTTTTCTCAAACTTGTTTTTTATTTGAATGGTAATTTTCTTCTCAGGTTTACTTCAACAGATTAAAGAAAGATTTTAGACTTTTATGTACAGCATTCAAGATTTTTTTACTGTTTCTTTTTCTTCATTAGTCAGGATGACCTACATATTAATTTTACGTGTTTGTATGCACAACACAAAGGTTAACAAACCATTTTCCAAATCTGATTTCAGATACCTGTTATGTGCTTTCATTTGCAATCATTATGTTGAATACCAGCCTGCACAACCACAACGTGCGAGATAAACCCACAGTGGAGAGGTTCATCTCCATGAATCGTGGAATCAACGAAGGTGGAGACCTCCCAGAGGAGTTACTGAGGGTAGGTTAGGCTGGCTGACACAGGCCTGCCTTTGTGCTTTTAATAGCAGACTTGCATATGCTAAAAAATAAAAGGCATGTACAACAGTTCTCAGGCAAATTTGTCAAGGGAAGGCAAGAACAGCGTTTCTTAGCATGCATAACCATTTGAGTAGCTGAAAGAAGCATTTTCTGATATTCACAGCTACTTGGAGCTAGTTCTCCCTTTTGTTGAGAACAGGCGATTTCAGAGAAAATGCTCTGTATATCTCAGTAGTTTGCTGATGGCAAAATTCTTGTGGAATTGGCTTCTTATGAAAAAAGTAGTATTTCTAGATAAGCCAGAGAGAAACAGAAAAAAATAGTAAAAATTATTTATTTCCTTATTGCCTCTCATTTCTTTCCATATCTCTTGTGAAGCTCCCTCCTTGGGATAGCAGTAAAAGACGGTGTGATGGGCCACACTATGTTCTGAAAACACAGATTCATTTGGCAAAACTTGTACTAAATGAGACTGATCCTGAAACCTTTGAAATACTGAATGCTGAAGTTAAACTAAAATTGTGTTTGCTAGGAGTGCTTAAGAAATTTGTGCTGAAGAGAGATTTGCTTATAGATGAAGTAGCTTAAAATCAAAGTTGGTCACAGTAGCGAACAAAGATTGAGAAGGGGTGATGCAGAATTTTATGGGCAGTATTTCCCGTGCTTTTTATACAAATAGTCTGAGAAGCAGTAAGATATCCTGGTTGCAATTTCTGTTAAGATATTTATTAATGAGGTCTTTTTCCTCTTCTCTTTTTTTTTTATTCTTCTAGAATTTATATGAAAGTATTAAGAATGAGCCATTTAAAATTCCAGAGGATGATGGAAATGATCTAACGCACACATTTTTTAATCCAGATAGAGAAGGTTGGCTGCTGAAATTAGGTTAGTCACAAGGGCAGTTCTGCTGCTGTGTGTTTGTTCATTGTTAGCATGTTTGCTGCTCCATGTCTACCTGCTTTCTTGTGAAGGTAACAGGATTAACTTTGTATTTCAAAACGTATGAACCAAAATAAGTAGCTCCTTTGCTTCTGAAGGCTGTTGTTTCTTGTTTTGCATATCCAAATTAACAATCTTGTTTCGAACTTCTGAGTTTTATTTCTGAGATCTGAGAAATAAAAACTCAGCAACAAAAAGGAAACACCACATGGTATTTACCACATGCTGTGACTGATAAGTAACAACTAAGTCTCCATAAGGTCATTTCAGAAAACTGTGTGTGATATTCCAACACAGTTTTCTGTGTACAAAAAAAGGATTTCTCTTCAAATAGTTATTTTTGTATGTCTTTATTTTTCCATATTATTTGTGAGTTTCTCTTGGTTTGGTTTTGGCTATAATTTTTTAATGAGTGGTTTAAATGTGCCTTCTTGTTTTCCTTATGGCCTATGACCTATCACCTTTCTGTTCTGTGACTGGCTGTCTCTGCTTATTCTGCATTAGGAGGTACGTATCTGATTGCTTTCCAGTCCCCTCCTCTTCAGTTGCTCATTCTTTTTATTTTCTTCCTCCTTCCTCCTGGTTTTTTCTTTTTTCTTTTTTTTTTTAATCAGATTTGTTGTAGCATTTTGCTTTTTCACTCAGTGTCACTAACAGTGTCATCAGTGGTGCTCTGAGGGACTGGCATGTCAGTGTCTAACTCACATGCAAGTGTGTTCTGCAGAAGAAGAAAGTGTTTACATGTAAAGCAGAAAAACAAGGATGACTTCAGCATACTTTTATCATTCATGCAAGAACATAACACGGAAAGAATAATCTCCTGAGAGTAAACATGTCTGACTCTGTCATGAAGTTTCAGAGTGTTTTTGTTACTTGTTAATAATGAAACTAGATTATTGAAAGATTGATTACATTTGAATTATGTGTTTGTAAAAGCTTTTCTTTTTCCTGCTTATTTTCCTTTGTAAATAATACAGTTAGCTTACTTAATAGAGTTTTAAATGAGCTTCAAATTTAGGGTTGCAGAAACCTCTGGTAGTTCAGTCTCTTGGCACTGCAAAATGCCCTTGTTTTTACAGACTCTTGTAAAGTTGATGGGATTCACTTTTTCACTTGGCCTGAGGGACCTTTTTTCCCATATGAAAGACTGACATCTTGTTTTCACAGTTGTTTTCCAAAACAATAAATTTTTAAAATATAAACACCAGTACACACTTCAGCAGAGTCAGTTGTTGGCCACTTTAATGTATTAAAGTGCTTGTTAAAGTGGAAGAAACTTTGCACTTGGAGAATGATGGCTGAAGTGTGAGAAGGGATGTGTGCTGGGGTGCACATGGGGAGGGTGGTGAGAGTAGAGCCTGGATAGAGCCTTGGGTCCACCCTGCTGACTGCACCTGGAACTCCGTGGTCATGCTGGTGCTGGAAGGAAATGGATGGGGAGAGGAAGCATTTGGAATTCATTCCATGCTCTCCAGTGTCACACTCTGACCTCTGTGCCACAGATGCTGTGGAGCTCCTTTTTTTTTCCTAATTCTTGTTTTTTGACCTGTATTGGCTCAGCTGGCACAATTTCAAACATGAGTTTGCAGCTTTTCTCCATTTGGTAGCATGAGATGATGGTTAACAGAAAAAGCCTTTCAAGTTGATGTAGATGGAATGAGCCTCTTGGAGAAGAGGTTGAGTATAAGCCCATGCTGTGCCTATTTCTGTTGGCAGTGCTTTCTCCTAGACTTACACACACAATGAGAGTGTGAATGTGTGTAGAGGAGTGACAACATCCTTAGTGGAAGAAACTGTCCATAAAAGGGCTGTAATAAAAAACAGAGGAACAAAGAAATTGAGGAAGTGATGACTGAAAGTAAGTGAGAGCTGCCAGATCCTTGTGCACAGTCTGGTTCTGGCTCTGGTGCAAAGTCAATAAACCAGAGGTCAGGACTGAAAACTCTGCCTGAGTTTTCAGTGTGTAGGATGCAGATGAGAGGCAGTGCACAGAAAACCCAGTAGTAAAGGGGTGTGTGAAGCAGAAGGGTGTTACACGTAACACTCCCACGGTGTGAGGGTTATTTGAATAAAGAAATGAAACGTGTCCAGAAGCCTCTGGTGAATCAGCCTGTGAGTGCCTGGAGCTGTGCTTCTGTGAAAGACTGCATTTTTTTCAGCAGACACAGACTGGTACAGGCAAATACACTGCTAGTTTAGGTGCAATGACCAGAAGTAAACCTGACAGTCTTTTTTTTTTTCCCTTTTATTTCTTTCCTCTCCCTTGAGTTTCCTATTTGCTCGGAGTCTTAAACTGTATGTTGAGAGTGCTGTCTCAATCCACATTGTTTGCATTTTTACAGTCCTTTCTGTTGGGAAACACTTCTTGTGAAATAGGTAGGGTTTCCTTCAGTTCTAGAAGATTCTGATATTAAAAGTTTGAGTTTTGTTAAAATCCTAAGGAGATGACTCCTGTATGAGAGCTTAAGTGCTCGGTTGTGATAATACATAGAAGTTAAATTTAAAGTTTTATGTAAAACTATAAAGATGACTAAGACTACTTGCAGACCCTGGGTATGTCAAGGCAGTATTTTGTATCTGGTATTTCTTAGAGTCAACTCTTCCTATTGATCTGGTGGTGCCCCTTTTTTTTTATATTCCATCTCTCACTATATTGATTTTTCTCTGGGCATAAGATAGATATTGTGAAACTTTAATATATTACAAAATTTTGTCCAAAAGACCACCCTGGGTTTTGGAAAGCTGGGAGGGTGCAGAATGCTTTTGGAGAGTTTGCTGCTCTGAATTGTTCAGGGGTGACCGCGTTAAGTCCGAGTGCCAAACCTGGCAGCCAGACAGCAATTCTGCTTTTATCTATCTAGACTTAGCCAGGGCCTTTAAATAGACATCTTTATCTGGGTATTATCATTCAGTTCTGCATCATTTGAAGCATGGTGTAATGAAGATGAATGCTGCAAGTTAAAAACTAAAAGCTGCTGAGTGCTAGTGAGTCCTCACTTGGAGCAGCTTGACACATGAGCTTTCAGATTTTTCTGAGTGCTGTCGGTCCCATGAAATTCTCTGTCGTGCACTGTAAGGTATTTGGAAATTGTTGCCTGTTCTCTCTGTGCTAATGCCCAAGTTAGAATTGTGCTGCACGGTTCTAGCACACAGGGAGGTGTTTCCTTGCCTTAAACAGCTTCTCTTGGCATATTGCTTGGTCTGTGTAATATTTTCTTCTAGTTAGAGGGAAACTGTGACATTATTCCCCCAAACTGGAGAGGAAATGATTCCAGCCAGACACATCAGTGTGTTCATTTTTTCTGCCAGTCAGGCGGTTACGGAGTGCTTGGAGAGTGTCCAAAAGCGTCACATCCGGGCCCGTCCCGCCAGTGGTGCTGATTGCAGCACATCTGTCCTGGGGAGGATGTTGTTCCTCTTCCCTGCTCTGGGGTGAGGGAACAGTGGGGGCTGCTCAGGAAGCTGCTGCCTTCTGGTACCTGCCTGCCTCTCCTGGGGGCTGAGGCTCTGCCAGCTCGAGGCAGTCAGTGTTGTGGTCAAGGGAAGCTGCTTTTTAAGAGAAACCCAAACTTTGATCCAACCAGTGGTGCAGTTGCTGAGTCTGTTCTGTCTGGTGGTGTCTAAATGAGCTCAGGAGGAAAAAAACGTTCTTGGTGTGTGCATCTCTCTCTTTCAGCTCTAAACCCTCTATATAAATGAGCTGGAGATCTGGGTAGAATTTTCTAACTTTAGACACATTACTGCTTTTAGCCTTAAGGCCTTTTTCACTTTGGAGATTTGTGTTTCCTAAGTCATGGGCAGTTGTTTTTCCTTTACTGTAGATGGTTTCTTTTACCTTGTTGTTGAGTTTGTACTTTGCCCAGAGTTTAAAAAAATAATCCTATGCTGAGTTACAAAGGTGAAGAGGGTTTCTGTTCCTGTTTCTGTTCATTTTGCCTTGTTGTAGCCTTCACTTGTAGTTTCTTTAGATTTCCACCTACAAGATACTGTGCTTCTGTATTTTGTTACTTGAGTTGTCTGTGCATTTTTGTTAATCAGCTTGATCTTTCAGAAGTATGTCACGTATCTCTCCATTTCCGTAAATGTTTATGGATTCATACTCTGGTTTTCTTGATCGTCTTCTGCTAACTTAATTCCTTCCAGTTTTAATCTTTAAAAGGCTGGGAGCTGGAATGAGAGATGAAGTATGGTATTAAACCCTTTGTTGTTTTGTGAGCCTACAGCAATCTCAGTGAAGGAGAAGAATGTTTTGTTATCGTGTGTTTTTACCTGTTAATCTTGTGTGCAGAGTTTGCAGGCCACAGAGCCTTATCAACCAGCTGCTTGGGCTGCAGCCCATGGTAAAGGCACATTAAATGTGTGTTATGTGGTGACCCCTGCAAATTTGATTAGTACAGATTAGATTTGAGCTTTATTAGAGTTTCTGCTGTTGACAGCTGCAGCTCAGTAATGAGGTGGGAAGACAGAGACTTGCATGTGAGAGTAGTTCCTTATCCCACCAAAAAAAATCCTGCCTTACTACTTTCTTCTTTTTAGGAAGAGTAACTCCTAACTTGGTGGAGCAGGGACTTAGGGTCTGTTTCCATGACTCCCCTGAGTGCTGTAACCCAGTGAGCTACTGGCTGTTCAGGGAGAAGGGAGTTGTAAGAGGCATGTTGTTGGAACTACCAGCTCTTCTTTCTGGCTGCAACATCAGTACTGTCTTGCAGATGAGAAATGTTTCATGACAAAAGCTTCATCAAAACTGCAACATGATTACAGAAGGGTTCAGGTTGGAGAAATCTGGCTTTCCCAGAGGGAGGGGATGTTGTCAGAGAAAATTTCAGCAAACTCAACTGCTCTTTACTACTTGGCACTTCATATTGTTCTGGGAGTGTGTGTTTTAGGTCTGTTGTATCTTTCTTAAATTATAAACAGGTCTTCCTTTAAATACATGGTTATTACTGATTTTTTTATTGTGTTTTGTCATGATACCACAGTTTATGAGAAACATCTTTGTTCAGTTTAAGCTGCTCTCTGATAGTAATCTGTTGCCCTGTTTGTTTCTTTCTCTCTCCTCCTGAATTGTTTTTCTACTGGAACTGGGCAAGCCGTGACCTCTGATAGTTGTTACCTGTTAGCCTGAAAAACGTGATGATGTTTTAGAGCCATAAAATATTGAGTGATGTTAATCTGTTAAGCTTAGAGAGCAGAATGTGCCTGAAAGCCATGGCTGTTAATGCCGGGTTGTATGAAAAGCAGTCACGTTGTGGCGGTGGCAGGGAGTGCCCTGGCAGTCCCCGTGACTTGGCAGCTGCTTATTCATTGATCTGGAAGTGAGTCAAGCTCAAATTCATCATTCCAAGCCCCAAACACTTCCTGATACTTGAACCAGCTCTCGGTCAAGGTGATGGGGAATTTTTCTAGTGACTTATGTGCCAGTTGGAACATCTCTGCAATGCTTTATTGAAGGACCTGTCACAGTGGTTGTATTAAAATGCCACCAGTTCTTCCCTCACTGTCTCCAGTTCACTCAACCATTCATTGTGTCACAGCTTCTGCATCTTGCACTATTTTGCCTTCACTTATTTCACCACACCTGCTTGCAGATTAAATTTATTCTTAAGATCTGTGTGCATCTGATGGAAACATAAAGTGTATTGAGTACATTGAATGTTGCAGTGTGTTAGCACTGGGTTGTTGTGGAGGTCGAGAAACCAAGCAGAAGGAAGACACAACCTGCAACATGCCTGGTCTGCAATGCAAATATGCAGTATATTGGTATCAAGAAATGTCATGATATTCCTAGAATTGTTCTTTAATTCAATATGATTTGGATTTTTGTATGAAAACACCAGCTATTTTAAATAGAACAAAAATATTTTTAAAATTATGCTTATGTCTTAAATTTGGTTATATGACTTGGATTAAACTGGGTGTCTTGTGTGTATCAATGGTGCTCTTTTGTGCACGGGTGTTCAATAGCAAGATCAACTATTTTGAAATGTTGGGTTAATGAAATTAAATCACTGCTGAATGGATGATGCACAGGTGGTGACATAATCCTGAAGTCAGATAACTATGGTGGATCTAAACCTTTATACTAATAACACATGAATGTTTTATCTACAGTTCTCTTTCCTGGGAATGAGTTTTAAAGTAATGTCATTGTGGGCAGCCAGGTGTGTTCTGAAGCAGCTAATGGCAGAAGAACAGCTGAAAGGGCCATAACAATACTGTTGTTTCTAAAAAGGAGCTGTTCCCTACAGGATGACATTAGCAGGTGTAAGGAAGAGGAACTCAGTGGTTGCTGTTGTTTAAACTGTTAATGCAGGAAAAATTGGCATTTTTGGAGCAGTAGCTATTTCTTCTGTCAGTAGTACTCAGTGATTCATTAACCTGTGAAGAAAATATGGTTTTAAAATACTGAAAGATGACAAATGACTAAAAATGGTACATTTTGGCATAGGATTTGCTCCTTATTGATGACACGTCCTGTTTATTCTGTTAGGGATGTTGATGAGCACCTTACACACTTGACGTGAAACCTGAAAGTAGAAATAGGTTTTAAATTACGTTTGCTCCTGAGTGGAGTGACAGGAAGGTGATAAAATGCCCTTAATTTTATTGGTGGGGCCCTTTCCTTGTCCAGGAGAAGCTGTCGAGGGGGTTGGCCCTGTTGCTAGGAGCCAGTTGCTGGTTTTGCAAGCAGTTACACAACCAGTGGCAGTGGGAGTGAGCATCTGTGGGGTGTGAGAGCAGCCCCAGGCTCCCGTGGCCCTGGCAGCACTGGCTGTGTCCAGGACTGTGTAGAGTTAATGTTTCTGGTGCAGTGAACACCTCTGAGGGCTGGACAGAGGGAGCAGGTCTGGCTGCTCACTACTGCCCACGGCTCCGGTGGCTGATGGCACCTCCATAGTTGATGCTGCCTCAGGACAAGTTGCAGTTACATGTTCCTTTAACCTCACTCATCTGTGCCTGATCCATTTACCATTAAGCAATTAAACCATATTTTGAAAAATAAGCAAAACTTAGTTATTTCCTTGCCTGTTGTTGAAGCCTTGGGAGCAGCACATGTTTAATTCTGGAATGCCTTTTGTTTGTAGGGGGAAGAGTAAAAACATGGAAACGGAGATGGTTTATTCTGACTGATAACTGTCTGTATTACTTTGAATATACAACAGTGAGTATATGTCATGGTGAATTTTGTTTGTAATCAATATATGTAAGTAGCTAATAATGTGATATTTTCCTAATTTTTTAGGACAAAGAACCAAGAGGAATTATTCCGTTAGAAAACCTTAGCATAAGAGAAGTCGAAGACCCTAGAAAACCAGTAAGATAGTTTCATATTTGTTTTTTAATGAAGATAAGTAAACCATACAAAACTTAATTGTACTGATAAATGAATTTATTTGTCACTTCTGTTTTGGTTTAAAAAATCTATTTCTTCGTTTCACCCTCCAGAACTGCTTTGAGCTCTATAATCCCAGTCATAAAGGTCAAGTAATTAAAGCATGTAAAACTGAAGCTGATGGTCGAGTGGTGGAAGGCAACCATGTAGTGTACAGAATATCTGCTCCCACCCCAGAGGAAAAGGAGGAGTGGATTAAATCAATCAAGTGAGTTTAAAGTTTTACATGTCTTCCAGAAATGAAGTGTACAGCTCTTTGCAGAGTACGATACTGAGAGAATTTGTTGTAACTTGTTTGAACAACTCTGATGTTGCAATGTCCTTGAGGACTGACAGTGAGAGCTCCATGGGCTTGGCGGATCAAGATAAAAATCTCCTATTACTGTCTGGTCCTAAGGAAATACTGCTACTAACTCAAATAAGGAAAATACAGATTTATTTTTTTAAGCAAGTGTAAAACCTTTTGTGAATTGTCTTTAATTTTTTTTGATTGTTACTTCACCTAATAATTAACTTGAGGGACATGTATCTTAAGCATGTTCACAGGCAGCTTTAAACTTCCACAGCTTGACTTTATCCTGGAAGGCTTATAAACAGACCCACACCTGAAGGAATAAATAATAGATGTGAAGATGTGAACTCCTAACAAATCACAGCTGAATAGCATCTTTTGCTAAAGAAATACTTGTGGTGCTTAGAAGTCAACCATCCATCTTATTAAGAGTGTGGAATCATCCATGAGAAAGAGAGAATGAAAGTTTTGGTTTTCAAAACCAGGTATTTGTTAACCAAACTGGTGATTCCTTTTTTCTCTTCCAGAGCAAGTATCAGCAGGGATCCCTTTTATGATATGCTGGCAACGAGGAAACGAAGAATTGCAAATAAGAAATAGAACATGATCAGCAACTTGCAGACCTGCACCAACCTATAACTGAGCATACAGTGGTGTGATAGAAGAAATTGGACAAACTAAATGAAGACAATTGTAAATTTTATATATATATATATATATACATATATATATACACACACATTTTACTATGGCATAAAAACTTGGCAAAACTTTTCAGGGTAAATAGTTACTGGCATATAATTTGAAGTAAGCTGCAGATCCCAGAGAATGATTATATTGGAACTTAATTCAACGGAAAACATGGAAGCCTTGTATTCATTACATTAGCAAAATGTCCTCTGCCTGTTATCTGAGCACATTTCCCATAAAAGGAGGAGTTATTATAGGACTTTGATCTCTCACTGAAGTGCAGCACCAACAGTGGAGCATGGCATGATCTGGCACTTCATTTTCCTGTCAGCAGAACCCCCACAGTCCCAATGTCAGTTTTCAAGTCGTGTGTGTTTCACAGTAACATCTGAGTGCAGCTTTCATTCAGGATTCCTCTCCCACCTTTATGGAAGTGGCTTTTCTTCAGAACCAGTGACTGACAGCTCAGAAGGTACCTCGTGGTGCCAGAGGCTTTGGTCAGTGTGCACCAAAACACAGGCAGGTGGCAGGAGCAAAGGTTTGAGCCTGTAGCCATGGCAGGAACTACAGATGTGTTTGCCAGTTGGCTAAAACTCATTCCTGTCTGCTCATACACTCACAGCAAACACTAGTTTTAATAACTGGTTTAATCTGCTTTTTAAATAGCAACATCCTTCTTAAGTTTGATATGTTGTAGTTTGATTAACACTAAGTTACCACTAAAGGAGTGAAGTGACAGGGCTTGTGTGATTTTTAGGCTTTGCATGTGAAAACACCCCCACATCATTTCACATGCATCTCATGTTTTTAAAGGGAAAAGCCAGGAAGGTGAAATCTTTCTGTAAGATGCAGCCCTAGAGAGTTAAGCAAGCAGGATTCATTCCTTTACTTGATAACAAACTTTGGACATAGAGTTCATGCAGGTTCATACAAGTTCAGTATTTTTATTGTGTTCTTAAAGGCGATTTTTCAGATTTGTGCTTCAGCAGTTGCAATTGAAAAGAATAGACATTTTTACTTATAAAATATTACACATTAATTACCTAGTGCAGCCAGGCTTTCCCACAGGCACGTGTCTCCGCTTTTGTAACTTGTGGAAGATCTTTCTGTGGCCCTACTGATGGGTCTTTCAGGAACACATCAACTGCTGCAGCAGATGTTACTCCAGTGCTTTGCTATTTACCTGTTCTTAAGGTAAAGCCCCTAACTCCACAATGGGGGCAAAAAGTGGGAGGTTTTGACCCTACTGCTTCTGTTACTACTCAGTTTTTCCCAAACTTGTTGAACCATGCCTACTGTGCCAGTGAACACTTTGGAGACCCAAAATGTCAAAGCAGCTTTGTGTGTTGGTTACTGGAGCATCTCTGGATTTGTTGTAAGGAAATGTGCTACACTGGCAAACCCACAGACTTACTAAGTTGATCTGTTTGAAATCTCCTTTGAACTGTAAGGGAGAGTCTGTTTCACTGTTCTGTCTTACTGATTTGCCTTGTTTTGCATGGGGTGTCAGCCTGTGAGTGTTTTGCTTTATTGCATGTTTGCAAAAGAGGCTGAGAGGAAAAGAACAAAAGTAAATTTTCCTGCATCTTAGATTTTCCCCAGGGTGTGTGGAACTGCTTGAGTGAATGTTCAAATCCCAGTGCTTCCAAGGGAGTAAAACTCACAGGAGGTAGAGAATCCTTGAGTAAGTATCAGTGTGAGGATATCTTTGCTTAATGGAACACAGTTATACTCTTTATAGAAGTTAATTAAGTTGTGTGTCCTGTGTTTGCAAAGCAGCACAATAGTAGAGCTGCTGACAGCACTTGTTTTGAGTCTTCCTTTCTGCAGTGACATTTTGTTTGCAAGTGCTGCCTACATCAGTCTTAGCTTTGGACAAGTAGATTTGCAATGCAAATAGTGACAAGCCAAATCAGGGGTACTAGTGAGCATAAAGGTGAAAGGCAGCAAATACAGTATTTCTGGAGAAATGTGAGATGACAAAAGCATTAATAAGCCATGAAGCACTTTTGTATCAATTCTTATCTTCTGAAATACCGCCTTTGAGGAAGTCTTTTATTTAACCAGGTGAGGATGTCTGCCTGTAAGCATGAAGGAAATGCCTTGAGAGTTCATTTGCTGTATTTAGTTTGAAGTTCTTATATCTGGCAGAAATAATTTAGAGTAACATGTAACTGAGGATATTATAGCAGGAAATATATTATTTCTTAGCATTGAAATGCAACATCTTAAACAGCTACTTGTGGTGCTCAATGTATCTATTTAATTTACCAAAGCTAATGGAATAGCGTTCTTGTGTGTGTTAATATTTGATTTCAGATGTTCTTTGTAACAGTATTAACAGGGAGTGAAACTGGCCCAAAATTTCCACTGGCCACGAGGCCAGTAAAACAAAGTGGCTTGTGAAAATTTTGGCCATATCAGGTACTATCCACGAGGGTGAAGAAAAATCTCTCAACCTTTCCCTTTTACATTGGGCTTCAAGTCCAGGAGTGGCTACTAAAAGTGGCTGCTCAGTGGCCTAAAGCAGGATCTGTTACAGTTTGGCCATGCTGAGGAAAAGTCCTGTGGGGACAACAGATTCTCCCTTCCTGTTGCACTGAAACTTGAGCAATTCTTCAGCTCTCTGCTTCTGACATTGCCCTTTGCACCTGCAGGGGCAGGGAGAGCCATGGGGCCAGTGCAGCTGGGAGAGAACTGTGCACAAAACTTAAGCTCAGCTGGACTGACTTAAATTTTACAATATCCTGACAAAATAAGCTCTGTGTCACTTCACATTTTGAACCGTTTTAAACTGGTACAAAACTGAACCTTTATAAACTGAGCAGCATTTATAATGCTTCATATATAAAGAACAGCATATTTTTAAGATTTATTACATATCTATGTAGATATGCTTGCTGGAAAAGCTAGGTCTGTTGTAGACCAAATGCTACAAATTAAGACTTGTGGCTTACCAGTTTCATTTCTATATTTTCTTGGAAAATGTTTCTAGCTAGAGTTTAAATATAAAATGTAAATACTGTACAGATATGTATTGATATAAGTATTACTTGGTGTACACAAGTGATTTGCATGACAAATACTCTGTATCAATCATTGTTAAAAATGTGATGTTCTTATGTAAAGCCACTGCAATATTAATGTTTTCATTTATCATTAAGACCTGTTGCTTAAATCTGTCAATTTTCTCAAAAATAAAGTGTGAAACTGTACTCTAATGTATCTTCTCATTTGCCAGGAATACATGGTAGGTAATTGCTGACTCTTAAAAGGTTAAGTTTTAATTTTTCAACTGCTCTCCTCAGTAAAAGCCCTCTTTTCCCTACCCTTAGGCACAGTAATTTCAATTATCAGGTTTAATTTTTCAGGGAGAAAATCCTTCAGCTGCACAGCAGATTGTTTCAGTGAAGTGTGTTACCACACGTGTGACTCCAGTGAGAGCTGCTTTCCCTTGAGAGCCACCCTCAATTGAGGAGATGTTTTGTCACTTCCCTGCCACGATTCAGTCAAATGTAAGGGGGGCCTGGGCTCTCTGCTCCTGGACTGGATTCATTGGGTTCCTCAGTTAGCAACTGGAAGCAGCTGCTGCTCCACAGCTCTCAGGGAAGTGTCCCCCAGTGCCCTCCCTGCTCCAGAGCCACCTGGGGCAGTTGTTGCCTCTGGGGCTCAGAACAGAGGCACAGCAACAACACAAATTCCTTTCAGCCATTTATGCTGGAGCCACTCATCAGACAAAGGACAAGACAGCACAGCTTGGAGCCAGAGGACAAAAGAGGAAAAAAAAGCCAGATACAGGACAGGTACGTTGGTTACTTTGCCAGGTTACTTTATGTAACGTCACACAACTGTTGCCATAGGAACATTATGCAGGTACATTCTGGTTTGGCTTTATGGTGTTCTCCATGTACCAAATACCACTTGAAGTATTTAGTGAAACATTAACCTTGCTCTTTTGTTCATTTTTTTTTTTTGTGTGTCACAAAGATCATGCTCCTGCTGAGCTCCCAGCCTGGTGCCTGGCTGGGGCAGCTTTTAATTTCAGAGGAGAAGCCTTCAGCATCCTTGTCTAGGCAGCTGCAGTCCCAGGTTACTGATCTTCTCTGGCTCACACCAACAGCATCTTCTCCCCTACACTGAGCAAGATGTGACTCCTCGAGTGTCAAACACACTCTGCCAGCTGCCAGCTCCCATGACACAGTGCATGTTAAATAACTCAAGTAAAACTCAAGTAAAAATCCATTTTAACTTTGCTGTATTTATATACTATATAAATTTTACATGCTATATATTTACAGTGGGGCAAGTGCTTTTTATCTTTAAAAAAACAAAGATCAAACTTTAGACATCTCTGAACAACACAGCTTGTATAAACCAGACAGATTATTCAGATGAACTGTATTTAATACAGGTTCCCCACTCATCTCCTGATGCAGGACCAGTGAATAATAAGTGCATCACAGTTTGATAGCATTTAATAATAAAAATAAAAATCACAGTATGAATTTGTCTGTAACTAGACACTTTAGAGAGACAAAACAGACAACTGAGACTTAAGACAAATGACAGTATATTAAGAAAATGTAATAAAAACATATGGAACAATATACAAATAGTCTTGAGAGATACATTCAGAACTGCATATTTGTTGTTTCACAATGTCGAAAACCAGAAGATTTTCTTCAGATCTTGAATATAACTCAAATGTGAAGTAAATTAGTTTCTAGTGTCAGACCACAAAAAAAAAAAAAATGAAGCTCTTGCAAAACTTGTGAAGTTTTAAATAAGTCTTTAAATTAAATATACAGACTGTCAGTTGCAACTTTTATAATTCCTGGTCGCTCTTGCACCAGATGTCTTAACTTGGAGTAACATTACATGAATAACATAAAGTCAACCTGAGTCTGTAATTAAGCAGCATTTGAGATGGTCTATTCCAGGGCATTATCTCAGCTCAGTGAGATATTTATGTGGTAATTTACAATGTTCAGCAGTTGTAAAAAGTTTTCACCCTTTTGGATTAGAAGTATATTTTAAAAAAGAAAGTCTCAAGTTAAAAACTAAAAAAAAGTTCTTATATGGTAAAATTCTGTACAGAAATGTTAAGCACCACTTATGACTGGATTTTGTCTTGATGGTAATTGATAATAAATTTTAAGTTTTGATGGTCAATATTGGTAATGTCAGGTTTGAAGGTCAGAAGTTGTTGAAGGTAAGAAGTCGTTGGTTTTTGATGATAAAAAGTCATAGGTTGTGAAGGTAAAGGGTTGGTGGGGTGGGTGGTCAGAAGTTGCTGGGGTTGGTGGTAGGTTCAGTCTGAGTATTGAAGGCTTTCATCAGTCAGCTCCACATCTGAAAGGCAAAAGGAGGCAAGGTCAGTCCCTGCTGTGACATTAAACACAAAATTCTGCTAAAAGAAAAGGCTCAAAGCTGCCCCAGCTCCATCTGCTCCCCAAGTGCAGCATCCAACTTCCTCACACCAACTGCATCCCCGTTCTGGGCTAAGGCTGGTGACTGTACACAGCCTTAGGACAGAGCCAGCTGCTTTAACAGCAAGTGGTGCACCTTAGGTAAATCCAATTTAATTGCAGTTTTGCCTAGACAGCATTGTTCCAGTAACAATCTTGTGGTCAGGCTGACCAAGTCTTAGCCACAAAGGCAGAGCCTTCATTGCTGGAGAGAACATGTTGGAATGTAGGAAAGAACTGCTTCAAAGCTGTTCCTTCCCCCATCCTCTAGGAATTTTTCTTAAATCATGATTTATCACCACCTGTTTTCATCCTTATTAATGTATTCAAAGTAACAGGAGTTGTAGTGGAAAGGTACAACCTCACAGTTCCTTCTCAGTGGTTCCTCACCTGTCCCTACCTTGTCTGAGAGCTTCAAGTGTTCTGTAAAAACACTGCCAAAGTGGCCTCTTTTGAAACCAGCTTCCATCATTCAGAGAATCCTACTTGAGACCCTTTTTTTTTTTCAAATTGACCTTCCAAAAGATGAAACTAATTTAATTAACATCCACGGACTTAAAAAAATTTCTTTAGCCATGTCTCCCCTCCCTGCAGTGTTGTGAGCAGCGTGTTCAGCAGCGACCAAGCAGCTCCTGCAGCTGCACAGCCCAGCACCCTCAGTGCCCGACGGTGCAAGGGGATGCAGGACATGGATTTCCTCACTAAACTTGGTTTAGAAAAACCCGAGTTTGCCACCTGCTGGCCACAGAATTTGCTAAGGCCAAACCACCACGGAGCAGATGCATTTTACTCTGTTTAGTTCCTGATGGATCAGCTAGAGCAGCCCTTTCAGTGCAATAAGGCTTATTTTGACATGAGCATCATAGAATGAATTGAGGTCAACAGATTTCTTTTTTCTTAACTTCCCCTCACTGAAGAATCAGCTTTCCCTCCACTCTGTATTTTCAGAATAGAACTTTTGGTTGTCTCTGTCCCAAAATACAATCAGTTTTCCACAAATGCACTTCCCACTTGCCTTGAGGAAACTTTTCAGAGCAAGAATGTACTGACTGGGGCAATTTACCTCATTGTGGAAACCCCACGAAATTCTGGAAAATTAAAACCTCTTTCTAGAATAAATTTCTCTGAATAGCAAAATGCATTCAGCTGTAATGCAAGAAAAAGAATTCTTCTCTTTTCTGTGCTATAATGACATTTTCAACACCGGCCTAGAACAGGACTGTAACTGACCATTAACCCAATTCTTACAGTGTGGGTAGGTATAAAAGGTAGAATATTTAATAAAACTGGCTTTTGGATAGTGAGCTGTCTTCTTCAGGGATTACTTCACTTATCTTTGAGTAAAATAGATATTTGGGGAATTGGTTTGTTTTTTTATTAAAATAGATGAGTAACTGGAACAGGTTTATGTCAGATAATGGGCATTTAATAAGGCTTTATTTCTATAATAAACACTTCTGTTCAGCAAAACTTTCAGGGGAAATGTTGTCAAGTTTGATATTGAATTTGTTGCCATGTGCAATCTTCTTCATTGCATAATTCTAGAGCTAATTAATTTAATTAATTTATCTACTGAGAGCCAAAGTTGAGATTATGACAAGCAACAGCTGAGAGCTCAGTGTAAATTCAGTCAGGCGCACAAATTTAGTATATTTAGGTCTTTTTATAAGAAGTACCAAACAGACTTTTTTAAATATTGAAAATTTGGAAAGAGCTGTTTCCTCAGCCCAGTTCTTTGTATTGTTAAGCCTGTACTGACAGAAAACCCCCAAAACTGAATCAAATAGCAGGAATTCAACACTCTCCAGGTGTGAAATTGTGAAGTGTCCTCTGGAGGGCTGACAACTGTGCTTAGGCCAGACCCAACAATATTTCAGTATTACCACCAACTCCTGTTACTTTGAATGAGCAACCAGCACTGTTTCTACGCTATGAATATTTGAACATAATATTTTAATTAAATCACAGAATGGATTGGATTGAAAGGGATATTAGAGATCATCCATTTCCCACCCCCTGCCACGGTGCTGTTGGAAACCACACAATAAAGCAGGGATTTCATCCCCCAAGCATTTAAGGATTGCTATGAACAAGCAGGAGCTGCCAAGCTGCCAGGCTCCCTTACCTCTGCCATACTCATTGGATGCCATGGAGCTGTATTTCTTGCTGTCACCTGCACCAGAAGGCTTCTCTTCCTTGGGTTGTTTACTGCCCTGGTTTCTGTATTGCTCACATAAATGGCCATCTGGAGGACGGGATTCTTCCTTCTTCTCCCATGTTTTCTTCTGGAAACGAGGATCTAAATATTCCAATAAATCTTTCAGTTTCCTGTCGTGCTTCTTCTTTTTCTTCTTTTTCTTATGTTTGCGATTGTCATTGTCAAAGTGGAGCACAGAGCAATCCAAATCATAAAGTCTGAAGGAAACATGCAAGTTAAAAATAGAAAAAGAGATGTGGCACTTGATGTATATATGAAACGTTATTTATTTTACCACAGGTGACGACTTGCAGAGTGTCTGCTACTTTGTGGTAACTTCTGCACATCTAACTTAATTTAGATGCAGCAAACTTAAGCCCTCAGAATGAAGGATAATAGGTCCTGGTTTGTACACAAATCATTAACAGGAGCTAGTTGTGGAATATGGGTTATTAAAAAAAATAATTAAAATTGTAACCTAATCAAGAACGGTGTGCAGATGTTATTCTGACTACACAGTCCAGCTCTAGTGTTCTAACACAGTTCAGCAACATCTTTCCTATCTTCACTTGACCAACCTAATGACATGATCCCGTCACATTATGACAGATAAATTACTTAGAAACAATGAAAAATAGGCAGACATGAGAAATACCCAGAAAATAATTAGGAAAAAAATTGCTGATTATGCTGGAATCCTTGCTTACTTGTAATCCTTCTCTCGATGTTTATCTTTGGACTTCTTTTTCTTCTTGACCTTCTTATACTTTTTGATTCTTTGGTCATCTATCTTTCTGCATTTCTTTTCTATGTCACTGTCACTTTCTTCTTGGTGGGAGTATTTTCTTTTGCCATTTCTTAGTTTTTCATTTTCCCGGGAAGAGTCCTCAAAACTGGAGTGAGCTGACAGTGGTGGAAGTGCGTGCCTGTCACGAGAGTATTTGTCAGAGTGCTGCTGAGGTACTGAACAGTGGTGGAAGTTGGCTCTGTGGCTGCTGAAGTGATGCACATCCTCCTCTCGGGAGAGTGTGCTGTGAGCCCACCTGCCTTTGCAGTGGTAATCCTTGTGGGACCTGCTGTAAGCTTGGCTCAGTTTGTCATAGTCTTTATCACAATGAGAGGGCTTCCTCTCTCTGCCATCCCTTGCTCCATGAGAGGAGTAATAGTCATTGTAGTATCTGCATTTGTCCCATCTCCGTGCTTCATCTTGGTAGTATCTGTCTCGAATCCAAGGCCTGTCTCCTTTGGAATGGTAATACCTGTTCCTGTCTGCCTCTGTCCTTTCTCTGCTTCGGGATCTGTAACGAGAATATTTTCCTGAGCTCCTGCCATTACTGGGACTGCTTCTTTCATTGTGGGAGGATCTGTACTTGCTCTCGCTGCAATACTCCTGCTTGTGACGACTTTGCTTGTTTGTTTCCATGCTGTGAGAGCTCCTCCTCCTGTGGGAATGATCATCTGTTTTGTTTCTGGTTTGCCTCTCCTTCTCCTCAGTGTCCGAGTTTTCTCTCTTCCTCCTGTAATGCTCTTTGTCAGTTCTCTTAGAGTCGTGTATTTTTTTCTTATTTTTTTTCATATGTTTATCATCTTCTTCACATATTTTATTACTCAGTTCCTCATCTGCTCTAGAAAATTGACTTTCCAATACTTTATCCAGCTTTGTAATAGAAGAGTCATTAACAGGTGGTACCTCTACATAGTTATTAGAAATGTCCTTTGTATCTTGGCATTTATCTGTAATATCTAGAGATGCAAGTTTTTTAGAACTACATTCAATGTCAGGCTTTACAGAGGAAGTTTGCCCTAATTTCTCTTTGCTCTCAGGAGACCCTTTGATGTACACAGGATTTTCTTTTGAAATGAGTTCAGGTTCTTTTGATCTTCTTAATTTGTCTTTATCTCTGATGTCTTCGGACTCACACTGCCCAAGGAATTCACCTTCAGTGTCCAAGGATTTTTTCCTAACCTTGTGCTGACCATTGATATTGAGATGTGCATTATCAGCTTTTGTTATAATACTTTCAGCAACTTCTTCTTTGGTAAAAATGGTTTCAGAATCTGATTGAGTAAAAAGTTTCTCAACCTCACAGCTAAAGTTGGAAGGAACCTTCCTGGATTCTTCATAGGCAAACAGTGCTTCCATCACTACAGTTTCCATAAGACCATCATTCTCAGAAGATTTCTGAGGTCCAGAGACACTGCACAAAATAAAAGCATATTTTTAACTTGAAAAAGTCCATCTAAAAGATACTAGGAGTAAAATCTCCTTGAGTAAAAAAAAGAAAAAAGTGACTAATGCAAAACTCTGAAAGACATTCTCTTTAGAAAACTATTCTTACACCTCCCTCAGCTCCCATGGAAAGTTTTTCTTCTCTCAATCCTGCAAGTATTGCCTTAAAAAACCCACCCCCCACATATCCATCTCCTTCCACTTGCAGCTCTGAATCACATCAATAGTCAGAACAACTATAGTTGCTCTGCCCCAGTTAGAAACAAGGTAAACACACAGATTTCCCTCTCTCTCCCAAATGGAGAGCAGACTGTGGGAATTTACATTCACTGATCATAGGATGCAAAAAAGGGAAAGAGGAATAGAAAAAGTATTCCAAACAATGGAAGGAAAATGTAAAAACATCCTGTGAAAGTTTTCCAGGTGGCATCTGCCTGTATTTAGTATCAGAATAATGTTTGTACAGTGCTGATGTTTGCAATACCAGATGTAGAGTGTGGAATTCTCTGTACTGATGTAAATCTATTAAGTACTATTAGTAGACAGGTAAAATAATAATAAACTTGTATGAAATCTTGTTTTAGTGTACTCAGTTTACCTTTTTTCCTCTGACAAGCTGTTCAACTGGCTGTATGTTAGAGATTCTAAGATACCTTGAGGATCTGGTGACAAAGCTTTAGGCATCTACAATTAAAACACAGAAGTTAACAAATGGGGAAAATAAAAGCTCTCTTTAGTATAAAACTACTGTTGACAAAATTTCAACATTAGATGTTGAATAAGGTCATGTTGTTACTTATGCTATCCCCATTTTACACATCATCCCACTCCCCCCCCAAATATATTTTATGAAATTTATGAAGTATCATTTTCAGCTGAACTTCTCTTATGCTGACATGTTCTCATATGTCAGCTCAGCTTTGCAAATTCAATGCCTAATAGCACAAAGTGTTGGAATGAAATCTGTGCTGTGTTTTCTTGGTATTCCAGGTTGCAGTGCTCATAAATACTGGAAACATCACAGGTGAGGAAGTCCAGATGATCCAAGGTAACTCACCGTTTCAAGCACTCCGTTTGCTTTAGAGAAGAAAACCTCAGAAGGTTTAACAGGTTGGACTTGGCAAGTGGAATCATCAAGTTTCAGTCCATTTTCTTTATATTCACTATCTAAACTAATAGCACCATTTAAGGAATCAATTTTTGGCAGCTCATGCTGGGATCTTTCTTCAGCATTCTGACAGGATGAATGGGAATTATGCAATGTACGGACCACCTTCCCAATCAGAATTCCATTGGAAGATATGACATTGCAATTCCTTTTAAACAAGCCCTTGGACTCCTCGGGTTTTCCTGAAGGTTCTGCACTGTAAGGGACCATGCTATCAGAACACAGCTTAGGGTTTCCATTCACTGCTGGCTCAAGGAACATTTCCTCAGGAACCTCCTGCTTGGAGACATTAGTAGCAACTGCCACTGTGGATAGGTTTGAGGTAGGCTCTGCTGCAGAAGAGTTTGTAATTGTGGATGCAGGAACAGGCTTCAGATCCTCCTCCTCCACAGCGCTGCTCGGACACTCCGCCTGCGCCACGGCCTGGCGGGTGGGCAGTTTGTTGTGAATACTGATAGTGATCTTCTGGGTTTTTGATGGGTCTGTCATTGAAGGCCTGGAAATTGCCCAGTTTTGGACACAAGCTGTTGGTGGAGCTGAAGATGGCCTCTTTACAGCAACCCCAACAGTACTGGGATCCTCTTTTAAGGGTCCATTTCCATTTAAACGACTTGAACTCTGGATTGAAAGAGATTGTAAGATGGGTATGTTCAAACACACAGCATTGAAAGTTTTACAACATTAAATTCTTATACTAAGTATTTCTACAAATCAACACCTCAACGCCTAAGAAGAACCCCCCCTTTCAATATAAATGTAAGTCCTGCAAGTGTGTTTAACTCCTGCCTTTGGTTTATGATACTGGTATGAAATGAGCATCATTTCTGAAACCCACCCTAACAACTTAACATTGCCTAAAGCTATTCCAAAAAAAATTTTTTTTTAAACATCCCCTGACAACACTGAAATAATTCTGCTGGTACTCAGGAACAAGACAATTTGTTTTCACTGTCTCAACTAAAATGAGATGGGTGATACGGGTGTGGGGGATATTTACTTTTTAAATTTAAATTATTCAAGCATTAATAGACTACTTAATTGTCTCAAGAGCCTAGCTCTCAGTGCTTTAGAAAGCTGAACTGTAAGGGTAAAGTAATGAAGCAGCATGGCTGCACAGTCTAGGATTAGCCACTGTTTGAAAAACTCTGGCTGTAGCACGAGAGCTGTGAAGAAACCCACAGCGTGGAAGGGAGAATGAAACTCCAAAACCACAAAAGCCACCCCAAAAGCCACCATAACCTGGTGGCACTGTCTGCCCCCTGCAAGTACCTTGATCATGTGGGGAGGCAGCCGTGGTCCCATGAAGCCGGGCTGCTTGCTGTTGGCTCCGCGCTGGCCCAGGAAGGAGCGCGGGTAGGAGGGCGCGGGCAGGTAGAAGGCGCGCTCGCCCAGCGTCAGATCGTAGCGCCTGCGGGCACAGCACAAGAGTTCCCCTTTCAGCCCATTCCTGCCTTAAACCCCATCCCATAACTTCAGAGGAACAGCACACATGAAAGGCACATACAGAAGATCTGGCCCAGACTACAACTGAAGGTTAGAGAATGGTGTCCCTGCAATGACTGTCCCTTTCAGAGCAGTAGCTCAGCCTTACACCATCCATGGCCAGGATTTCTCCTCTTTGCTAAACTGGCCAGCTACAGAGAGCAGATATACAGCAGTGTACCCAAGAGCAGAAGTTTAAGGTCAAGCAATGCAAGATCATAAATGACAAGGGGATTTTCCAGTTAGACAGAAATATACAAGTAGTGATATTTTCCCAGGGAAAGAAGAGACTTGAAGAAAAATATCAGTAGCTTTATGGTAAAAATATTCTAAACACATTTAGTGTTTGTTATTACCTGATATAAAAGAGTACATAAGCTTGCTGATTGAGAACCGTTTTGATATCAGAGAGTTCTACTGAGGCATCATTCATTCGATACCAAAGTCCATTGCCAGCCTGCAAATAAAGACAGAGTATCTTCAGATGAACTGTGTGTGTTCCAAAGGACATCCCAGATAGAACACTACAGAACAAAGCATACCAAAACAAAGCAAACAAAGCACATGATGCAATGTTTTCCCCTAAAACCAGTGGTTACCAGTTGGAATTTAAGTTCTTTGCCAGCAGAGATTTTACCCTATTAGAAATGGAGCTGGTATCTACCTTTATGAAGCAGAGATAGTGTCCAGCATTACAGTTGAAGCCACTATGTACAAGAACTGCATATAAAGCATAGATGAGTGGTTCTCCAATGGATTGGGACATATAGGCTCGAAGGTCCAAATATTCAGGGTATTTCACATCCTAAGCACAGACAAAGAAGATTCAAAAGTTATCCTGAAGAACTTTATGGAATAGCCTGAAAAAAACACTTCTGAAAACATAGAGTAGGATTCTGTGAATATATTTTTTGATTCACTTAAAAATGCCCATTCTCACAAACAACATTTAATAATTCAAGTTGCAGGGAACTAGTTTCTACAAAATTAGCTCTATAAGGGTAAGGTATGTTCTTATGGTCACACAAGAACTTTATTACAGAAGAAAGAAGCAGCCACAGTTGTTGTGTCGACTTCTCTTTCACTATAGTTACTGCCTGAAAACACCAACAACTTTAAAAGGACTATTAATCTCTGGGAAATGTCCCATTCCAAGAGGATAAAGTAGCATTCCAGCTGTAAACATACCTTGTTGATCTTTCCACCTGTAAAATTTGCAAATCTTTTCAATGATATTGTGAGCACATTGGAAGAACGATGTATCGTGTATCTCTTTGATGCTGGAACCATCTTTTTACACCTTAAAACAAAAAAGCATAGACATAAATTTTTAACACCATATTCTTTCCTCACCCAGAAGTCAAGCAAGCTTTCATTCACACATACTTTTGCTATTTGAATGATATTTGCTTGTATAATGTGTTAGATCTTTTCCTAAATCCATACACTACATTTCAGCTTTGTTAGTAGAGAGAAGACAGCAGGATATAAGAGGACAGCTCTGCAGACCAAAGAATAAATGCTTTAGCACATTATCTTTAGATAGCCAAATAAATGTCTAAATGTGTATCTTGAAGGTAAGGCTGTAAAAAATGTAAAAAAAAAATCCCTGGAAGGAACCAGTCATTCTGCAAGAGGCAGACATTGGTCAGTACTAAGTTTTCTTGTGCTGAGGTTGCCTGAAAGGACACTTGAAATCATCTGCAGTCCTTTGAAATTGTTCATTTTGTTTGTTGCACTGCACACTCAAAGGCAGGAGGTACAGAGTAAGTCCTGAAATGCAACCACCAGCACAGAGAAACTGTTCATAAAATTTTGAAACTTGTATTTAGAGACAAAGATTTCAGGCAGTAATCTTTATTACAAAAAATAATGGTAGGAAACAAAAGGAAAACTGAAAAGTAATATAGTAGCTTGTCAGCAATGGAAATGACACTGTACACACACCAAACCTTTCTTTTTAAACTCACAGAAAGACTAAAACTTCTGGGTTGATGCATGGTTAAGCTGTATTGCCTCCCACCCCAAATCCTTGCCCATACCCCTGTGCTCCAGCTCACCCCTTCTTATCAGACACACCTTTTAACTTCTGGCCATGAGCACCTCAGTGTGCAGCTGCACACCTAGGAAGGCTGACAAGCCCCAGTGTAGAGAATATTAGGAATAAAAGTCTAATGTGAGCTAATGGCCACAGTTCTTATAATGTATTTCCAAATATTCAAACAGAAACATAACAATTACTCACTTAGAAACAAATGCATTATTTTCCAAGCTTTGAATGATTTCAGTACATTAGTTGTATAAACAAAACTAAACGAAACAGCCATGTCTCTGTCTTATTGCTAAACAAAGTCAAGAGATAACTTATCCTCTAAGTCATGCAGTGCATTAAACACGTATCTTGTATGAAGGTGTAAGTAATAATAATCTTACTTGCTACATTTATAGCTGTTTTCACCATCCAGTTGTTCTGGTTTCACAAATTGTTCTAGAGCTCTGGTGACAGATGTAACTGCCTGGATGAGTAAGAAAGAAGAGCACTAAGTCCCAAGAAATACAAAATTTCAAACACTTACAAGCACTTTACAAGAGAACTTTGCTACTTTCATACTTAGTGACCAACTGTGAATCAGCAAACAGCCTGAAGGAGGAGGCAGAAACAGAGTACACTGAGCATTTCTCCCATTTGAAAATGATTCTACTTCAAAATAAATAAATTTTGCAATGCCAGACAGCATGTGTGGTATGCTTTGGCATCAATCATGAGAACAATCAAACCCATCAGCCTAACAATAGATGTACACTGAGGTAGAATAATTGAGAAGGATGATTGTATCATTGTTTGTGTAGATATAATAATTATTTTTCCAGCTTAAATCCAATGCAAACATAGAGAGCATTTGCATGGCTTCCACAGAACAACAAAGTCCAATCCACCTCCATCCACCAAGATCTTTCGTTTCAGCAATATTTGTTTTTAAGCAAAATGACTTTATTTTACTCACAAAACATCTTACCTTTATATCCAAGGTAACGTCGAGAAATGGCTCATACGTATCTGACACTGCTTTGCAGTTCAAGCACTTTACTGGAATCAAAATACAAATGATTAACAAAATGTGAAGGAGACTGACTGCACAAATTTAAATTAATTAAATAAAACAAATGAAATTAGTTAATTAAATTAATTAATACACATTACTTTAGTCAAACTACAAATTCCTTTGCTACAAACAGACAAGAAGACATATCAATTCAAAAGACAGTAAGTTTTATTTAAAAGTACCTCGAGATCTTAGATATCCCCCAAATATTTGATAAATAAGCGTGGTGGCTTGGGAAGATCTGTCCAATCTGGAAATAAATGAGAGTTACAGCTCAGAAGACTGAAGGCACAGAGTTAACTCCTCAAACAGTTTTCTTTTTATGAAAACCAAGGACATAGATTTTAATTCATGACAGGAAATAAGAGTAGTAAGAGGGGCTAGGGAACATTGAAATTTAATTTGTTTATGCTTACTTGGTGCTTCCATTCAAGCAAGCTTTCTGTAAAGCATCAACAGTGAAGCATAAGAATTCATGTGCATCCTCTTGACTGCCAAAATGGAAATGTTTTCCTATTCCTAATAAATAAAAAGGTTATTATACATTTATCTCTTAAAGAATGGAAGAAAAAACATATTTCTAAAATATTGCTTCTTTAAAGTATCAAAATTATTTATGTGCATCAAATAACTCTTTGAAAAATTAAAAAATACAAGAACTAAACCTCTATCAAATGACTTACTTTTAAGGCCATTGATAACAGACGTAGGTTTGATGGCATTATTGGAGCAACACAGGACCTGGTTGATGTGACTTTCCATTGTGCACATCATACAGAATCCTTCTACATGACCTGGACAGTGAAAGAAGAAAGCATCCCAGTCTAGTCACATATACATTGCCCACAAAAACCCCCAACCCAAAATGATAGAAACCTTTAAGTTGTGGGTGCAATGCCCACTCTCCATTCTACATTTCCTTCTCCTAAGGTGTCAATACCCCAAGAGTTTTGTGGCATTTTATGATGCAGAACTGTACAGAATAAGAATTGTAGAATCACAGACCAGGTTGCTCAAAGCCTCATCTGACCTGGTCTGGAACCCTTCCAGTGGAAGATGCCCTTGCCCCCAGCTGGGGATTGGAACTAAATGATCTCAAAGGTTCCTTCCAACCCAGACCATTCTATGATTCTTAACTGATTTTTATATATGGGAACAAAACACAATCAAATTTATAAGAATACAAATGGAGGTACCAGACTAGAAAGCATACAGGTGCCTTAGGAAAAAAACACATTTATGGATATGAAAACAAGCTCCCTTCGACTTAAATAAACTCAAAAAAAGGAAAATCAAAGAACACAAGATCAAGGGTTTAAAAAATACAAATGTAATTATGTGGAATAAAAAATCAGCCTAAATTTTAATCCAGTGCCCCCCAGATTTCTATTTGAGTTCATAAGAGATTAGCTTGTAGTGCTTTCTAAAGTGTTTGGGTTTTTAATGGGTCAACATTGAACATATAATTTATCACAGCATTAGTGCACTACACTATCTCTGCTGTGAAGACTAAGAATCTTCAACGCCAACATCCTAAATTTTATCACCTTTCTACCAGCAGGAAACCCAAATGCCAAATGTTCATCAAATGCCTTATTTTACAATGTACTTTATTATTCACATGAAGGAAGAAATGATCTTTTCTTTAAGTTTTACCGTGGCACATTAAATTAACAAATTCGCTTTATATGCCTCCTATAACTCTGAGCCTCCCGTTAACAGGATCACAGAATCATTTAGGCTGGGAAAGACCTTTAAGAGCACGTTCAAAACCTGCTCCTACAGACAAAATAGGACAGCTAAGAATTTTCTTCACAGAATCACTGATCTTCTTTCACCTTCAGAGCTGTCCAACAGATTTATTATGTTAGGGAGTACTCACATGACTTGGTGTGCTCAAGTGAAAGCATGTAATTGGCAAGAGGAGGAGTGTAGGTCAAGCACTGGAGAGTAGAATTAAGGAAGCAAGTGTTGCCAAGGTTCTGCAGTCCGACTCCAACACTCTGTGTTTGTTGCCAGTCCATGCAGATTTTCTCAGGTGGGAAAAGGATTCTTTGTGGCGGAGCAATCCCATCATTAACAACTGCAAGAAAATTGCATTTTCAAAAGAGTTGTACTGGTTTTGGTTTAAAGAGGGTATTTAAAAAGTAGCATTCTGCAGGAGCACAAGAGCCCTGAAGAACCAGTTCCACTCCAAAACATAGCAACACGTGACGCACAGGTTTAAAACTGCCATGTGAATTTGCTGGTCAACACACTGTTTTGGACAACAATTTACTCATCTGTTTTAATTCTTCTAATGCAAGACAAACTACCACTCTTATTTTAGTACTAGATTTCTTTGTACCTGTAGCCTTTAATCTGTTTATTAATTATATTATTGGCTTTTTCCTTATTGTAACTTAAACCACAAACTTGTGGTTATACAGTAAGAAGAACTCAGAGAGAAATACAAGTAAGTAGCACAGAAAGTAACCCTATAGATATCAGATCTCTTCCTGAGCAGTGTTATTATTCAAAGACTTGTGAATAATGGAAGCCATGAATAGACATGGTAAAATGTACTTTTCTCTCTGTAACAGAAGAGACCTGGGTAAGCCTTTGTATTATGAAAAGCTCCCGTTATCTGACTCTACTTAAACAAAAAATAATTTACAAATCAGTTGTAAGTAGATAAAACCAAGTTCTGCAACCCCTGTCCCTGCAGCTGCCTTAGGGGATGCACAAAGTTGAAGTCTACAGCTGAAGTCTGGACTCGTTGCAGAATCATTTTATAGCAGTGCAACAACTAAGACCTGCTTCTGTTTTGTTTTGCTTTTAAGATAAAGGGGGCAGGACAAAAGACACACTTACCTAGATCTCTTTGGGCAAAAGGCTTCGATTTTTGAGATGATCTACAATAAATATGCCCCCCAGGACCTTTGTCCACAGAGACTTTGTTTGGATCTTCTGCAGGAGGTACCCGGCCCAAACTCGCGGTGCGTGACGTCATTTTTTTAGTACGGGGTTTCATAGATGTGTCAGACCTTCTTGAGGAAGATTTTTTAGACTTTGAAGATTTTGGCTTGTTAACTATGGTCATTGTTCATATCTGTAACAAGGCAAAAGTTCTGTTTGGTATAAGAACGTCAAGAAGCATTCCAGAAAGGAAAGACTAAGAGAAATGCTGTTGCTTAGCCTCAAAGAATGTGAAGAACTAAGCAGCTAAGAATGATTACAAATAAAAGAACCAACCCCCCAAACTCAAAAAAAATCCACCCAACACACAACTAAACACACAAAGTAAATTTTCCATCCAAAGTGTATCAATATTGCTTTTAACTTCTACTGAGCTAATAAGTGATAGCATTTGTTACACTTTCAGGGGATTTTAAACCACTGCAGTTACCAAGACCTTCTTCTTACAAGAAGCTGTGAGCAGTGGCACATCCAAGTGCTGCCCTGTTGAGATACAGGAGGAGTTGTTTGGCCAACATCTTCTCTCTGCTGGGAACCCCACACCCCTGATGACACAGAGGAGGGGATATAGCTCTGAGAAATCTTGGGAAGGGAGAGCAAGAAAACTCTTGCAGATTTATTGCCACTTGGGTTTCTTCTGCCCTTCCAAGCAGTATTTGCTTGGATACAATTTGGGCAGCACTCCTTGTGGTATTTTGCACCTATCACATTTACAATGCTTACTAACAACCAAAAGTTGAATTCAGAAGCATCTTTTTCTGTTCTGCTTAAGTGGAGTTGTACATTTTGCAAGGGAAAAACAAAAGAGGAATGTAAGCTATAAAAGGAAAATGATGAATGCAAAAGAAAGCAAAACAAATCCTCAGCCCTCAAGAACAAAGGCAATAACTGATATTAGGTCCTTTATAAAATGCTGATTAGGTTTCAAGTTGATACGTCTTTAAATACACGTAACTGTGTGTGCACAGTAAGCTGCTGAGTAATTACATGATCAGTTATCAAGTTCTATATGTAAATTTTTACTACTATGTCACTATAGCATGTAGGGCCTTTTTAAGTTTAGGGAGACTATAAACTTAACTGCGGGTTTAAAGTATAACCTGCTTTGTAATACTGAAATAACAGAGAACAAAGCATAAAGCAGTTTCTGATTCATGGCACAACTTGATTGCAGATGATAAAACTTCAGGTAGATTAAACAAAGTGCAGTAAATTGGAGAACTTCTAGTCCCACAAAAAACAAACTGTGCAAAGCCTCTAATTAGATTTCTTTCTCCTGTAAATTTTCATTTTAAAATCCACTCTACATATTTTCCATTTCTGAGATGATAATAGACAAAAAATGGAAAAATCCTTCATTCTACTGACAAATTAAGACATCCTTGTCCATTTGAAAGATTACAATGACAATTTTTGGGCTTAAGTGACATTCAGGTAAGATCCAGACTTCAAATTGCAGATACCAGTGACATCTTTTCCTGATGGAAAGGGAGGGGGTTTGAACAGCATATTTAAAATTAATTTGAAGGACAAAACCCAGAATCAAGACTGCAGTGAAAAGCAAACAGAAGAGTATTGTCACAAAAAAGCTTTGGCCTTATACTGACCAAGGACAGAAGCCTTACACATTTTAAAATTTATTTTTGACAACTGAGTAACACATTAGCAGATATCAAGCACTATATACCAGCAAATATCAATGGATCGTAAGAATAACTCAGATCCATCACTTTTGCAAAATATGTCAATATAATTCTCAATTTGGGTAGAATATCTCTTTGAGAAAGTAGCACAGAAATTACAAACACGGGTATTTGTCCTCTCCCGTTGTTCAATGCACAGATTCTGTTCTGTGCCACTGCTGAACATAAATTCACACTGCCATGTGCACTGCCCTGTGCTATTCCCACCACAGACTTCTCCCAGTAGAATATTGACCAGTAAAACAGAACAGTTGCTTTCCTCCCATTTGGAGTGTTGTATCAGCGTTATTTGGATTTTTTTTAGCAGTCTCATCACAACACGCACCAGTTACGACTTGGATCTAAATATTTATGTTTGGTCTCCGCTTTGCATACAATGAATCACAGCTCAGGAGGGTTTTATACAAAATCCCGTCCGCAGAACCGCGTTCAGCCAGGGAGGATGATTGCGCCTTTATCTCAGTACAAACCAAACATTTCCAGCAGCGAGTGTGAAAAAACAAGAACACCACACAGCAGCGGCGAGGCAGAAACAAGAAGCAGGAGGGAACTGCTCCGGCAGCAGCCCGGGCAGAGCCGCCCCGCTGAAGCACCGAGCGCAGCGCAGCCGCCGCCGGGAGCACAAACACCCCGGGGCAGCGCGGAACACACACGCACACACCCCGAGCCGGTTTTACTTTCGTTCCAAAATGAAAGGCGGCACGGGCGAGAGCAATTAATCACTTTACCCTTCATGAGCAGGCGGCTGGCAGCGCTCGGCTCGGGGCAGCTCCCAACTCCGCGTCCCGGGGCCGTTGGCTGTGGCGGGACCGGCCCGGCGCCGCGAGCGCCCCGTTCCGGGCGGTCCCGAGCCCCCGGACCCCGCTCCGAACCCAACCGCCCCCGGCAGCCCGGCTGCCCCCGCTCTGCCTTTCCCAGGGGTCCCGGCTCCCCAAAGCGTTCTGGCACCGGCAGCAAAAGGCCCCTGGCAGGGGCAGGGACGGGCACCGCACGCAACATGTCCGCGCTCAGCGCGGCAAGAGCCCGAACGCGCACAAAACAAAACCCCCCCCCGGCGGGCAAGGGGCGCCGGGAACCGGCCCTGCGGGAGCCTCCGCCTTG
>VZRZ01005993.1:22117-38481 GCA_013398175.1 Climacteris rufus | reverse complement strand
GGCGCCCGGCATGTGGGGGGGCGGCAGGGCTGCGGCCCTGCGGGCGCCGCTGCCCGCCATCGAGTTCCCTGAGGAGAGCCCGGAGCCGCGCTTTGACGGTAAGCGGGGCCAGCCCTATTGGGGAGCGGGGAGGTCGCTCCGTTTCCCCGGCTGGCGGGGTGGGCGGGAGGGTAGAACCACCGCCTTCCTCTTCCCGTCCTTCCCCGTCCCTCTGAGGAAGCGGCGGCCTCGGGGTGATGCAAGAGCGGGCAGGCCCTGGGCAGCGCTGTGCCCTGCGGCCGCCTGGGAGCTCCCCCTCCCTCAGGCACGGGGCGCCTCGGCCTCTCCGGGTAGCTGCTTTCCGTGTACGCTTACAAAAATTAATTAGCTTCCTAATTAGCGTTTGAAGGTACTCGCTCAGGGACAGCTCGGTTGCGGCCTCTGTGAGCCAGGGTTGTGTTGAAGCCCTGTGGGTTGTGTGTTGTTTTGATGTTTGGGGAAATAGGTGTGTACTGAGACACTCGTTCATTCGTCTGACTGTCCTCTTCCAGAATCGGATGTGCCAGCAGAGCTGCGAGTTGCAAACGGGTCACAAAAATTTGTGAAGTTCACTTCGACCATCCAAAACCAGCTGCTGCTTGTGTCGCTGCTGGAGCATCTCTGCCACATGTACACGCACAACCCCGTTCACTCGAGGTGTTTGTTCCGAAGTTAGTAAGAGAAGTTCTTTCCTGTCCCTTAAACTGCCTTACTGCAATATGTACTAGACCCTTCTGTGCAGAATTACAGTGTAATATCAATACAAAGCTGTGGGGTTCATCCCACTGGGACAAGAGTAATTCTGTGAAGAAGATGAATACCCTGAATCAACTAAATTGGGAATGACAACTTGTCTTATCTTTGAAAACAGTAACAGAATATTGCTGTAGATGTAAGAATCAGACAGTTCTGTTCCAGCTAGATCATGAGTTGCATCATGAGAAGGGCAGCAGGGTGAATTATATAACTGTTAAATGTGATCTAAAAATGCAGGTAGAAGAGGAACGTAATGAAAATGTTTATCAAGAAATAGCTGTAGTATAGTCTTCACTGAATCTTTCAAATTTACATTCTGTGAAAATGAGAGTAAATCTTAGAAGTCCTGTATTTTGCTGTAAGGTCTTCTGCCATCATTCAGGTAGTTCACATTTTTAAGTGTGAAGTGTTAGTTTTAAAATATCTTTTTGGTATGTGACTTATCTTGGGTATTTTTTTCATTTAGGCATATACTTAGTGCATTTGAGAAACAATATCCAAGGTTTTTGTCCTTGCTACACATGATGGTAGAAAATAAAATCTGATGTGTTGTTCACAGCTAAAATGTGAGCCATTTATAACATCCAGTAACAACAGTTCAAACAACTGTAATTTTTTTGTTCAGTCCGATGTGGGTATTTGGCCCTGGGTCTTAATATTAACTTTACCAAACCCAAAAATATTGGGGGGAAAAAAACCCCTACGAAATTTCCTTCTTTTGGGAGAGGAACAATAAAAACCAACCTGGGCGTCTTCCGAAGTACGTAGCTGCTTGGCTTTCCAGTGTACTTATATATGAAAAATAGCATTTCTCCATTGTTACAGTTCAAACCAATTTCCCAGGTGAAATTGCCCTGATGAATAAAAGAAAAATGTATTGCAGCAATTGTATGTGCTTTGTGGTTTTGGCTGGTGCATTCATGTTCTGGGTGGGTTTTTCCCATTTCTCTGGTGTTTGTAACTGTGTCCATAAGGCTTGTGTAGCAAAATGCCTGATTTTTTAGAGGATCACTTTCCATAAATTTTACTTCCTTTAAAAGCCTAAGTGATAGGCTGGTTTTTGAAAAACTGGTACCAAGAAAACATCTTAAAAAACCCTTATGAGCAGGTTTGCTTTAAGACCTTGGAACTCCTAAAAGTTCTAAGTACATTTTTGTAGCATCTTCCCAGTTGCACCCATCTCCAGCATTTGTTAGGTTTTATTTGCTACCTATTTGCCAGTTGTTTTACTCCAGCTGAGAAAGATGAGGTGCTTGGGGAGGTGGTGGAAGGGAGTGACTTCATTCTTTATTATGTGCACAAGTGTGTGGGTTTGGATGGGAATTAGAAAGTCTTGACATTACCATTTTGATTATAAATGCTTTCTCATAATTGTGAACCTGCTTTGAATTTTTCCTTTCACTGAGCAAAATTAGTCCAAAAGTAAAATTGAAGTGAATGGGCAGATGTCTGTATAATTCATCTGCTGAGATGAGGAAGAAGAGGAGATGCAGTTGTGACCCTGAAGGGCATGGCAAATAACTGTATTATGCAAAGGGTTTCCCACAGAGCAGCTCTAGTTTGGATTTAGTTTTTCTTGCTAGGAGAATGGGAAGAGCATTAGAGTAGGAGGGACTGTTCAGTTTTTCAGCTGTGTTATCTTTCAAATAAGACTTCTTGTTTAAAAACAACTGTTTACATGGTTTTAGTGGCTGGCTTTAATGTTTCTCTGACCTTTCTGGGTTCCTTTGTGCAGTTCTTCGTCAGGCTTTCACAAGAACAGGGTTGCTCTCCCCTTTTGCCTTCTGTGATGAATTCAGCACTGTGAGGCTGCAGCACCACAGAGCCATCACTGAGCTGATGAAAGCAGCTAACCAACAGATACTGAACGGGGTGAGCTTTGTTACAGTCTTTGGCAACCTCTGCATTAAGGAGCTTTTGTTTGGTTTTTTTTTTTAATACTGGATTGGGTCTTTTTAATAATTATACAAAATGTAACTCCTGTTCTCCCTTAGCTGTCTGGGATAGCATGTACTGGTTCTATAGGTGCAAATCGGTTTTTGAAGCCATCAATATTTTTACCTTAATAAATAATAACAATAAAACAAATGCAGGTCTTTATAAGCAAAGGGAAACTGTTTTAAGTAACTGCTGTAGCTTTTTCTGGCAGTGGACAGACATCTATTTTCAACTTTAAACTGTTTCATTAACACCCTCATATTTACATTAGTGGAGGGTGTATTTTGTGTACTTTTGCTTCAGGCTGAATCACACCTGCTTATCTCTTTGCTTGAACTAAGCTAGTTAATTTTGTTTTAGGCACATTTTAGAGCCCTCATTTTATCCTGTTTGCCAGCAGAACTCTAAAAGGAGCAGTAATCCTTCCAGCAGAGAGACGTTAACAGATTACCAGTGGGATAAAAATACTTGAATTTGGTGAAGGTCTCTGCAGCATGTGAATGGCTGTCAGTAAACTCATTTTCTTTTAAGAAAAACATTGCAATTTCTGTTTTGATTAAGCTGTCTGTGCCAGTGGCACAGTAGACCTGTTATTCTTTTTATGTGGCATGTTTTTATGTTGGATTTTGTTGTTTCACAGGAACTTGATAACGGAGAGTCTCATGCAATTGGGTATGTATTCAAAGCATGTACAAATACTAAATTAACTTCCTAAAGTTCTGTGCTCCACTCTGAATTTAATTTATACTCCATTTTGTATTTTGGCTCTGAAACATAGGAAAAAAAAAGTAAAACTTTCTCCAAATTCTCCAGACGATGTGGTAAAAATTTGTTCTTCAGTACAACTGTCAAGTTGCCACTGTTCAGGAAAACAAGATTTATCAGGCATAAATGTCAAAGAAATAATCTGAATGCTTCTGTTAGCACAGCATGGATTTGCAGCACATGTGCATGCTCTTGCAGTCTGCTGGTTTTCAGTATTCACTGAAACAGTGACTGGTACAGTCTGGTAGTGTCCAAGTACTTCTTTTCATAACAGAAATAGTATTTTTATAATGTGTACACCTGTATCTTACAGGTGAGTTGTAATTTAATTTAATGCAGCATAGCTTTTTTTGATTAGGGAAAAAGAAGTTCTCTTTGAAGCACAGACTTCACGATACTTGAATGAATTTGAAGAGGTGGCAAGACTAGGAAAAGGAGGATATGGCAAAGTGTACAAGGTATTCTTTACCTCCCTTTTAAAACCACTCTGTTTATATCTAGTTTTTCTTTGTAATTTAGAGTTACTGTGTTGGCTGTACTACATTTTTCAAATAGAAGAGGTGCAAATCTGCAGCTTAGAAGGAAGTTGGTGTTTAATTTTAAAAGATGCTTAGTTGTGATTAGTTTTCTGTTTGTCACAAGCAGGATATATCAGATGTTTTTCTTTGTGTATTTTGAGCCTTTTAAAGTGAATGAAGAGTCTGTACTTCACATGTGAAGTATTGTGATATGTTGACTTTGAACAGCCTCAGAAGCGATCAGTCTGCACATCCCAATGCTTCAGTTGTGGCTGCTTGGAAAAAAATGAGCTTTAATAAGAGGATGAACTGTCCAGGCCAATGCTGTATTGTATGAACTATTTCTAGTGCATGGCCAGCCTAAGGTTCCCCATGCGGAGCCATATGGAAATGACAACTGTGGTCTCACAATTTATTGTTTAAGCAGTTATCAGGACCTATCAGCATTTTTTAATTGATGGGAAGATAGTTGTAGAGGTGTGTATTTCACAAAGGTTGGATTGGATGTGTGCAGTCTTGAAAGAAGACAGAAGTGGAGTATCCCTGTCTTAGTGGGGACTTAATCCCACTTTCATTCTCTGATACAGGTGATCCTCCATATGAATGGAGTGCAGAAATAAAGTTTTAGAAAATAGTGGGTTCTAAAGGATTTAATTAATCTAAGCACACTAACATCTAATTTTGTCCTATTGCAACTTGTTTTCAGGTCAGAAACAAGTTAGATGGTCAGTTCTATGCTATTAAAAAAATTAAAATTAAGAAGGCTACAAGAACAGATTGCATGAAGGTACTCTTCTTCCTGTGTATTGTCCCTGTTAACTCCATGTTTGCTGTAGCTTATTCTGATTTAATTTATTTATATTGCAGTTAATATTTCCCCAAACACTAAATGTGTTAATATAATTTGTCATGCATTCTGAGTTTCCAAAGGTTTGACCCTAGTAGAAAAAAGTAAACGAGAGATAATTAAGTCCATTAAAAGAACCATATTAATTACTTGAATTTAATCATCTCTGAAACCATGAAAATCATAATTTGTTTTAAAGGTTTCACATTTTCTCTGTTACTGCAATGATCTTATCTGTTCTTCCTCTGTGAGAAACTTGGTTTTTATCTTTTGTGTTTGCTAAGCACTCAGAGTAAAGGACTGTCACACTGGGGTGTTTTTGGTCTCTTTAGGTGCTCCGAGAAGTTAAAGTGCTGGCTGGGCTGCAGCATCCCAACATTGTGGGCTACCACACTGCTTGGATGGAACAAGTTCAAACAGTACATCCAAAAGGAAAGTACAGCATAATGTGTAATTCTTGCTTGCATCTTACAATCTCTGTGCTATTATTTGCAGGAGAGTATTACTTCTCTGATAAAATAACTATTTTCTTCCCCTCCTTAAAAAAACCAAAAGAAAGGAAAACTGCAGGTGATCACCAGGTCCCTAAGTGCATTTTTGTCCCTCCTTACCAAATAACTAGCTGTTACTTAATGATAAATTTGGAACTGTGGAAATATTAGCTTCACTTCTGGTAATAAATGAGGAGGACTTAAAAGTTGTGTGGAGGTCAGTGGAATGCAATTCTTGCTTTTAAGGCAAGATGTAGTGAGTTTACAAGGAGAAGAAAGAATGCTGGGGAATGAGCCACTGCAGATACTGGGGGGAAAGTGATGAATAGGAGGAAAACCCCACAAATTTGCTACCATGTTTTTAAGTATTAGAGATATAGCAGAACTAGAATAAGTCTCCCAGTATGCTTCTCTTTGTATCTGGAAAAGAATTGAGAAAAACTGAAAGAACCTGGAAATAAATACTTTTAATGACAAATAAACCCCAACAAAAACTCTTACTTTGCTTTCCCCATTAGACTTCTTAAATTTGATGAATTGTGTTTCATAGTTCTGCACTGACAGAGCAATTGGATTTTTTTGTGTATCAGCTACTGTTGAGAATTTATCTACTTTGTGTTCCTTTTACACCTTCTTCTCAGACCTCTTTTTTTTGTTTTTCTCTTCAGTTTCTTTGTTCTCAGCTCTTTCCACACTCCATCCTTTGGTGCCTTTGTAACCCTAATCCATTGGTGCCTTTGTAGTCCTTTCCTGGAATGCCTTTAGCCAGTTACATCTTTTGATCCTCTCCTGGTGGGAGGTTTGGTTATGCCCTGTGTAACTTTATTGCTTTCCAAGTCAGTGACTTGATGCCCAGCCAGCCATAAGCACAAAAGGAAATGCAAAACTGCATAGGAAGTTGACAGTACAGTAAACCAGGCAAAACTTTTTAACCAATGATTTGGAGAATCTCAAAGGATGCAGTTGTTTAGTGCTGGGGGTGCTTCACAAGAATTTAATGGTGATACTGTAAATACATAATGAGATCTGTAGGCAGGTTATGTGGTGCATAATGCTTTTCCTTGTCTTACAAGATTGGTGTTTTATATTTGCTTCTATGTGCTAAAACAGCTTTTTCATTGAAAAATGCAATTTTAATAACAATTATTTCCAGAATATCAAGTGTCTTCAAAACAGCAGCAGTGTGATGTCAAGGGTGGTGCTTTGGGGAGCTGCTTCTTTAACTGTGTTATCCCATACGTTGTAGGTCCTTGTTTTGAACACGCTGACTTCTCAGTGGTGTAGTCTAAGTAAATATCTGAGAAAGCCCCATACAACCTTTAAGTGACTTTGTACAACACATTTTAATTTAAGGAAAAATGAAATACATATTAGGGTAGCTTCTTAGTAGATGTAGCAAGCACCTTTTGTAGCAGCAGAAAAAGAGGTCATCTAGAGCTATCTACAGGCAACAAAGTTCAGTAAGATGCTGTAGCCTAAATGCTAATTTTTAGTAAATATGTGCATACATTCTTTGTTCAATAAAATACCATATCTGTCTTTTCATCCAACAGGTAAAGCCATAATGGAGTTGCAGCCATTATCTTTGGAGCAAGAGAGTAGCAAGTGAGTATTACAAATCTCATTGGTAACATATGTTTGACTTTAAGTTCAGGTGTGTATCTGAAACATTGGTGCCTGGGTCAGCTGTCCAAAATCCCTGCTGGGAGAAAGTATTGCAACAGCTGGAGCCTACACTGCCAACTGTGTAACCCTGGAGTTTTATGTGAGGTAGCAGCTGAGCTCTTAGTTGAGAGTGCAGTTTGCAATTGGAGAAAAAAAAAAAGTTTTCAGTATAGTCTATCACAAATACATGGTATGAAACTGTACTTATTTGGATTTCTCTCTTTATTTTTTTCAGTGATCACTGTCACATTCAGAGTGTGGAAAGTGGAAGTTCAATTATCTTTGCTGACCTTACTTCACAAGAGAAGTCCTGTGACAGTACCAGTCTTAAAAACCTGGGTAGGGAATCAGTGCAGAATATGGATCTAAGGAATGACTTTACAAACAGCAGTAGTAAAGAGTGTGTGAAACCAAAAAAATTATCCATAGAACTACAAGAAGACTTTGTAAACAATGTTGACAGTATATCAACTGATGTGAAAAATGATTCAACAAGGGGACCTCATTCCAGTCTGGATGAAGATGCTACCTCTGAAAGTAAGTCCTGCTCTGAAAGTAAATCCTGCTCTGAAGAATGCTCCAAGAATGAGGTAGCACTCTGTGGAGAGTGTGAGGTAAATACAGTTCTCTTTAAGTATGCTTAACTGCTGTCTAGTTTTGTGATGTTTGTAAAGTAGTTTGGTAGACAGAGGAAAGGAATGATTTTTAAGGATAAGTTTAATAGAATGAACTGACTGCAACTAGAGCCCAAGTTCAGACAATTTTTACTGAAGTGGGTAACATCATTACAAGGAAGCTGACCAGAGGAGCTGGCAAAACTCAGCATATATGAGAAAGTTTCCATATGTTAGGCATCTTGAGTCCTTTCAAAGTAGCTGCATGAATAAAAAGTGCTACTGCTGCATAAAACAGCCCCATCAAACTTGAACATTTTCTGCATTCAGTAGTGATGGCTAATGCAGATGTTATTGATGAAAGTGTCTTGGTGTGTCACACGGTGCCCAGACAGTGCAGGAATACTTGGGAAAAAGATAAAAGCAGATTTGGGCAGGGAATCAATTGTGCTTCTAAAACCTTGTTGGCATTCATACCACACCACTGATATGTTTTGTATAACACAGCCAGCTCTGGAATGCTTCAAGCTTTTGCTATCACTTGGGAGTTTCCTCTTGCAAGAAACCCAGTTTTAAAGGTGTCTTGCTTGAGTTGTCCAAGTTATCAGATGAAATGGTACATTATCAGAAACTGAGTTACACATTCATGGTAATAAATCAAATGGTTGGACTCAAAGGTCTTTTCCAACCTAAACAATTCTATTATTCCATTAAATTCCACATCAAGAAGTTGATTTATTTTTTTGCTATTTTATGTTAGTTTATACTGTTAAGCTGGAGTTAACCTCTGTTCAGCATGTCTAGAAGGTTTCAAACTAATTTGAATATTAAAGTATGTATCTGACAGTTTCATTAGTGTTTATCATATAACAATTGTTAAAATGTGAGAAACAAAGAAAAAACTCCCCCAAACTAGATAGCATTGTTGCATCTGCTTCTTGAATGTGGTGGTTTGCTAACACTACACTTGATGTCCTTTTGCTACTTGTTTTTGGAGGGGTTTTTTGTTCAATAAATTTTGGGTTTATTTGCTTTAAAGAAAATAACTAAGGAAATACTGTTCATATTACAGTGGCAAAATTATGGACCATTATTTTTCTGTCAGGTGGAGTATCATTTGATGCTTCATATACAAATGCAGTTGTGTGAAATTTCCTTGTGGGATTGGATTGTTGACCGTAATAAAAGATGCAACAAGAGATCAGAGGACACTTCTAGTAAGATTCATCACTGTCTTATTCATTGTAAAGCAAATAATTTTTTTTTTTTGTAATTCATAGTCTGGTTGTCTGATTTTATTTTTCTTCAGCAGCTTATAATACAGCTCTTCCTTAGATTCTTCATTCAGTTCATCAAATAGCAGCTTGTATTGAATTTTTGTGTGATAGATGTTGGTAAAAGAATTGAAATTCCTGAGTTTTAGACAGCTCTTCAAAAAAGAATGATTGAATGCCTGAGGCATAGTTGTTTCCAGGGGGAGATCAGTGTCTGGGCAATACTCCTTACTTGGAACAGAGTTTTTTATTGACAGATTCTGCTTTTTCTCAGAAAGCTGTTTAGAGGTTAATTTATCTGCTGTGGAAAATATATAATTTGAACCAGACAGGTTACAACAAACTTAGGAGTTTGTTCTCAGGGGTCACAAATCCTATGCAGGCTACTTTGTAATAGGTTACAGAATGTAACCTTCACCTTTTCTGGGTGACCAGGGATGTTCTCATGCCCTCACACCAAGCAGCCCTCAGTAACTGCTGACATTTGGAGAACAAGTCTAATGCTCTTAAAGCATTAGAGCCATGTTCCATTGTCTGGGGTGCTTGTATAAAAGCAGCATATGCATATCAGATTGGAAAACAAACTGTATGATTAAGCTTTATCTTCATTTTATTCACTATTAAGGTAAATCTGTTCTCTTCATTCATGGAGTCAGGTTTACCAGCAAACTGACTTCCACTAATCTCTCCTGTAATCATAATCTTTTGGCTTTCATAAGCTAAAAGATGATGCTCCTGGTCAGGAGATGACAGAATTCCTAAGGCATTTGACCTTGCAAAACGCTGTTTTCTCACATAGTCATGGGAAAAGGTGAATGTTGTCATAGGTTAGACATGAAGAAACAGAAATCCCAATGTGAGTGAATGGTGACAGTTCAAAGGGACATGTTAGATATGGGTCATTAGAGCAGGAAGACAATGTAGTTTATTAAAATAGTAATGTGGAAAATGGCCAAAACAAAGAGATGCTAAGTTTAATTAGGACAGCTACAGCCAGAAGGGATTCAGGAATTTCAGAGGGTAGCACAACAGCAGAAGGATTAGGAATCAGAAAGGAGGGGTGCAAAGCAATACAAACAACATGTCACTGCATAAATTAGTATCATTTTATCTGGGACTGTATTTTCATGCTAGTTCAACACTCACATGAGATTAAAGAGTTTGGTAAATTCATAATCAAAAAACTATCTGATGGGGTTTGGAAGAATCTTTTCAGGAGGACATATGTTCATGTTCCCTGAACTTTCCTTTTTGGAATTTTGAGGCTAGTGACTTTTTGCTTTTTAAAAATACTATCATGGGAGAATTCTGTTACAAATGTATTCCACAGCATAAATAAACAGAATTCAACAAGACATACCACCATAAACTTATGTAACTCTATGTAAAACTAGCTGAAATAATTAAAATTATTTTAAGGTCCATACCATCTCGTGGATGTTCACTGGACAATGAAAATTTTCCAAGAGGTTGTGGAAGGAGTTTGCTACATCCACAGCATGGGAGTGATGCATCGAGACATTAAAGTAAGTTCCCTGAATTATTACTTGTTTGAAGAAAACAAAGATAATTTACAGTATGGGAGAATGAAAACAACTTTATAGTTGCATTTGAGATGACCTGGGCTCTTAAAAATTTAGTTGTTATATATGGAAAAATACATCATCTTCCCTATAGCTGTACCATACTTTCTTTACTGTCAGCATGGTAATCAATTGCACTGCCTTGCAAGTGGATTATGATTAAGTTCTGGAAGTGTTTTCTCCTTTGTGAAGCCATTTTCTTGTCTAAAACAGGGATAGTCAGATTGGTTTTCTTTTGTCTCAGTCTTTCTTTAACCAGGGTAGGAATTAAAGTACCCCCAAATTTTTTTCTTTTAGTTAATGATAAAAATAAACCCTCTTGACTACACCTTAGCTTGCTAACTGCATACCATTTAGCTTTTGAAAGTATGTTCTAGCTACTTGCTTTAAAAAAAAATTAAATCCCTTAGTTGCAAATAATTGCTGTCTTTTATAAGGTTGCTGTGCCCTCTGGGTATGTAAATTGTAGATGACATAAGTGACTGAAAGTTTTGGTTTCATTCCTATTAACAGTAATAAAGAGCAGACTGAAAAAAATACCACTTAGGATGGTTAGAATAGGATGCCCTTTAGATGTTCCTGTGAAGATTTTTGGAACTATAAGAATAGTTTTGACTTCCTGGCTGCCTTAGATTGAAGCACAGGTCTTGTCTTGTTTTGCAGCCTAGAAATATCTTTCTACATGGATCAGATCATCAGGTAAAAATAGGTGACTTTGGATTAGCCTGCAAAGACCTTCTTTGGGATGATGCAGACCAGGGGTTTCAGACAGAAAGGATAAATGGTAAGAGAAAAAAGCTTAAAGGGTTTCAATGTTTAAGTTCTTATGGTATTAAAATAATTAAATATTAAACTGTTAATTGCAAGGGGAACAACACTAGCTAAGTCTAAATTGCCTTTCAAAGGACTGGCACATACTTCAGGAGTGGGGACTTGCCTCTATGCCTCACCAGAACAACTGCAGGGATCTCACTACGATTTCAAGGTAGAGAACTTTGGTTTTGTTTTTTTTTTTCTTTTTTCTATTAACACATGGTAGATAATAGGAATAACTAAAGCTTTCAATAGGCAAATTTGGTAAATACAAATACACCTCCTACTGTTACTCCTAATGTTTTTGTTGAAACATGGATTTCAACTTTGCCTTCTCGTTTACTATTAATGCAGAATTATTTAATATCATCTTGAGACTGTATATAGATTTGAACTTGTGTTCCTTTAGTAGTGCCATGCTACTCTTCATATCATCATGAAACCTCATTGTTGTGAAACTTTTTCACATCATGATTTTATGAGAAAAAGAGCCTAGTAAGTTAAAATAGCAGTTAGCGCAGAACTTTCTCTTCACCCCATCAACAGTCAGACATGTACAGCATGGGTGTTATCCTGCTAGAACTCTTCCAGCCGTTTGGAACAGAAATGGAAAGAACAGAAGTTCTTACACGTTTAAGGACTGGCCAGATCCCTCCCACTTTCTCCAAGAAGTGGCCGACTCAGGCCAGGTACGTTCAGCTGCTCACCAGCGCGAGCGCCGCAGAGCGGCCAACGGCGCCTCAGCTCCGGGACAGCGAGCTCTTCCACACCACACACCAGGTAGGTTATGCCACTGCCCCAGCCCTTACACCAGAAAGGAACACAAGAAGAAAATGCCCTTTGTATCCCTGCCTGGATTACATTTGTTTGGTTTTGAACTTAATCACACACTCCTCTTAAGACTCTCTGATTACAGTATTTAGGCCACTTTATTAATGTCTCTTTGTAAATAGATAGATGGTCATTAACTATAGATGATTTTCTGAAGACTGTACAGTTGAGAGGTATTTTTATAGGTCAGAAAAGCTTTGGAAGCTTTTCATCACACCTGCAGAATCTTGTAATCATTTTTCCTTTCCTTGCCCCACTGCTCTGTGGGTTAAGTTGTAGTATCAAGGATGCAGAATAGGTGTGTGCTGCTGCCTGTGTCTGTAGTGGATTGCAGACGCAATTCAAATAGATCAGTAAGGCTTTATCCTTTCTTGGCTCTAAGTGAAGTAAACTGATTCTTATTTTCAGGTTATTTCTAACCTACAACAGAAAGTGAGACAGCAAGAAGAAGAAATAAAGAAGCTGAGGGAGACAATAAGACTGCTTTCTGAAGAGCATGATGAACATATGAGACTAGGCTCTCCTGTTTAAGTACAGGAAGAACAAATGTCTGTTCTGTGTTAAGTTATATAAAGTATTTCTTTTTTTACATAAAATATTTCAGTGTGTTTTCATTTTGCTGTCTGTTCTTCGAAAGTATTTAGGATTTGCCTTGACCAGAGCCTTCTGAACTAAGAAAGGGAATCATGTTCCACTGGAAAAATATAGAATATAGGATTAATTAACATACCTTTGTCCTTAAACAAATGTGTGTTATGCAACAGTTGTAAAAAAAGAAAGGTCACACCCAAAAGGCAGCTGCAATGTTTTTATTAATTTAGAATTCTGTCCAACTGTAGTACTTCAAATACACCTCAGAAAGGACTCACACACTACAGCAGGCAGGAGGTGGAGTAAGATTAAAACAACACCATTGTGAAGAGTGGAGGCTCACTTGAGCAGCTTCATGACCGAGCTGAAAGGTGCCAGGTTCTCACAGGACTTCATCCACTTCTGCACGTTGGCCGGGGCGCCGCTGGCAGTGCCGGTTTGCCGCAGCGCGCACCACGCCACCACGTCGGCCACCGTCAGTTCCGTGCCCACCAGCCACGAGCTCTTGCCCAGGGCAGCGTTCATGGAGCGCAGCACTGCTCCCCTCTCCTTGCTGCTGCCTTCCTGCAGCTGGAAGATGGCTGTGTCCACCCAGCTGTCGATCAGAGTTGAGGTCACTGCGTTGTACTTGTGGCCAAACAGGGAAAAGAGAAACCGAGCGATGTTCCCCTCTCCTTCTATGGGGCACATGGTTTGAATGCTGAACTTCATCTGGGGTTTGGGAACTGAAATCAACAAAAGGAAGAAAACAGTAAATACAACATAGTAAAGAAGTTAAACTGGTAACTCTGTGATGTTTTGTGATGCCAGCAACACTGTTAACATCATTAACCTCATGAACAATGTTCAGCCTTCTGGGACAGAGATCACTCTTGGAAAACTTCAGCGAAATGTCCCACATAATTTCTACCTACCCTATTTGTAGGCACTGAAAAAAACCCTGAGGGTACAAAGAACCTTGTCAATGCCATGTGTAATTTAACAGCAGTAACTACAAACAAGAATCTTCCTCTTCTGGCCCAGCATGGTTCACAGCTAATGAAAACAGAGCAAAAATGTTATCTGCTCTATGTATCCACCATCAGCACAAAACCACCAAGGCATCTGTTGGCAAGGGTTTATAGCACAAGCTTCATTTTCTCACCTATTGTAAAATATTGATCTACAAATTCTTACCATCCTTCCAAATCAGAGTAAAGCCCAACTGATACTCATGACGTGGCTGCTTCTTAGTCTGCTCTCCAAAGCATTTCAAGAGGTTTTCTGGCACACTTTTGACTGATGAATGTGTGTGAACAGCTGATAGTATCTTGTAGCGTTCACAAAGCAGACTGTGTATCACCAACAGGGACAGTGGAGGGAGGGAAGGATTTGCATTGATGACAACATCTTTCAGGGCACCATAATCCTGAATGGGAAGGAAAACATTCAACAGGTAAGACATGTTCCAGATCATACTTACAAGTAGTGCTTTCATTTGACACCAAAATGTACATACTCATGCATGTATGTATCTGAAATCTTAATGATATTCAATTAAATAAATTCACGTTGGGACATTTAAAACTTGTTTAAACATCTTCCTTCCTCAAACATAATTGAGGGAAGCGACTGAGATAAATTCTACTCCAACCTGAAGCCAAAGTTAAAATTTCCAGTTTAGTAACAAACAAGAAACTAACTACTGTAATTTCAAAATTTAACTATTCATCTTGGAATTACATCCAAGTGAGCATATAAAGTATTAGTATCTATAATCTGGATGCCCAAAATTAAATGGTAGTTGTAGGTTGTACATTGAATTCTGAAGTGTCCCAGGTTTTAATGCCACCCTTCCAACGCTGAAAAGTGAATGTTGAGGAAATACCTACCCATGTACCTGCTCCACTAAACTTACCTTTCCAAGCATCAGATCTAAATCTGCTCCATTTGCTGTCAAAGGAGAAAATTCGTCAGTTTGAATGATATTTGTGACATCAAAGTCAGCATCTGGGGTTTGTATCATCTTGGAGAGCCCATCCACAGCACTCTTCAGTTCATACAAGCGCTTCAGAATCTCCTCCTGGCGGGACTCAAGTGCTTGAAGTGATGGGTCAACCTCTTCCTATAGGAGAGGGAAAAACGAGGCCAGGTAAATGTTCATTCAGCTCAGTGTTAAAATAGTTCACAGCTCACTTGGCACTTTAAGTTTTGAAAGACTTTAACACATGCAAGTAAGCAGAACATTGCAAATATCATGGACTTATGTCGAGTACTTGTCTCTTGTCAGTATGAATGCGGTGAGACACGTTATTTAGTCAATTTCTGAAATCCTCCTGCTTAATATGTGTTTTATACCATTAGTTACAGCAAACTCTGTCACACAGTCAAATTCAGACCACAGCCACAGAAATGTAAGAGTTGGCAATGAAGTGCTGAATGAAAACTGAAAAATCAAAGTCAGCCTGTCTGGTTCTCTTCAGCCCAGAAGGGCAGATATGTAGGTTTGTGGTACAGCTGCCAAGCAAGGACACTTTCTGACAAATCAGGTAGTTAATAAGGGTAAAAAACCCTGCAGGTTTAGATGGATGGTGTATCATATGGACTCACTCTTTGTAGTCATTCTTTGTTTCAGAGAAGATAAATTATAGAGAAAAAAAGCCCATGGGCTTTGTGACATGTTAATACCAATGAAATTTTTATCTCAATTACCTTACAAGCATCTTATATTACAATCTATTAAAGGATGAAAAATATATTCCTCTGTCAGGTTTTAAATCTGCAAACTTAAAATAACATTGAAGAAAAATCTTTATATAATCTGTTCTAAGCATTCTAAATAAGGAATAACAAAACCGAAACTACGATGGATGAACAGATTAATAAGGTAGCCAAGTAAAATCTTTATACCCCATTAACACAATATTCTCAAAGACAAGACAACTAAAGACCTCTTAAGACCGTTATTTAACTAGTACACAATTCCATACTTTGCTATAAGGCATCTTAGTAAGCATTTCTGTCAAGTTCTGCCCCAAGTAGCTCCTACTCAGTATTTCCACCATAAGTGGGTGAGGGCACAGCAAATCCGCGATGGCATCAGGCTAAAACCGGCCACAAGCGGCCTGTGAGAATCCAGTGCATTCCTGGCACTGCAGAGAGGCTGCTCAACATACCTGTGTAACACAGTATTTTGCATTTTTGACTTATTTAAGATAAAAGAAACTGAAACCAGAAGTGGAGTGTGTAGCTGGCTAAATGCAGAGCAGAGCCAGCAGAGCGATGATGCAGCAGGACGGACCGAGGCCTGCTGGGCACCCTCATGGACTGCCGGGCTGGCAGGGACCTCGGCACGGCCATTCAAACATAAAAACCGCGACAGGGACACGCGCGAGAGCCCAGAAAAGCCAAGCTGAGAACTACTGAAGGCTTTAAAAACATTACAGAGAAATTCCTGAAAACGTTGAGTTTATTTAACCCTCGGACGAGCCGCTGAGGGCGAGGCGGATCCAGGGCCCCTCCTGCAGGGTGAATCGGTGGGACTCGGCCCCGTGAGCTCTCCGGTAACGGAGGCTCCTCCCGGTCCCTGAGAGGGGCCGGGGCTCCCACCTGAGGGAACAGCAGCCCGGCGGCCCCGGGGCCGATCCCGCCAGGGCGAGCACCGAGGGCCGCGGCCTGAGC
>VZRZ01005993.1:8941-21798 GCA_013398175.1 Climacteris rufus | reverse complement strand
GGCGCTGGGCGGGGCTGAGCCGCGGGGCCGGGAGCGCCGTCGGTGCCGGCGCTGACCGAGCGGGGCGGGAGCCTGAGGAGAGCGCGTCCCGCCCCGCGCTGCCCTGCCCTGCTCTGCCCTGCCGGGCCTCGATGGAGGCGGCTGCGCCCTGGTGAGTGTGTGCACCGACCCGGCCCCGGTCCCCGGCCCCGGCCCTCGCACCCCCAGCCCAGGCCGCTTCGTTCCCCTCACGGGAGCCGCGCTGCCCGCACCGGCCCTGTCCCGGCCGCCGGCGCGGTTCCGGCTTCCCCTGCGTTCCCGGCTGGCTTGGGGAAGCCTGAGGGGAGTTTGGATGTGGCCCCTCGGGTATCGGTGTTTGGGCGAGGCGAGGCTTTGCCGCCCGCTCTCACCGCCGTGGCTCGCTGTCCCTCTGTCCGCAGCCCGCAGCCCGCCAGAGCCATCCGGCCCATCGACCGCAAGTCTGTTCATCGCATCTGCTCGGGACAGGTTGTGCTGAACCTCGGCACCGCCGTGAAAGAGCTGGTGGAAAACAGCCTGGATGCCGGAGCTACCAACATCGGTAACTCCTCGTCGAATTTCATAACTTTTCATAGGCTTTTAAAGCACGCCTTTTTCTTTAAAATCCAGTGGATGTTAACAAATCGGGGCAAATACTTTCTGCTTGGGCCGAACATGTTTGCAGTGATTTTATACCTCAGGGTCATAAAACATTCTTATTCCCAGGCTGCAGCTGGAGTGAGTTTGTGAGTTTGTCTGTGCTACTTTATTTCTAGCCCCTTTGGCCACTAAAAAGTGTGTGCCCTATGCAGCAGTGGTCACCAGGCTCTGGCAGCCAGTGGCCTTAGGCCGGCAGGGATAAAGGCAGGGCTGCAGTCACCAGAGCTCCCAGCATGGTCGCTGCAATAATTGGGAAAACGTCTCTTCAGGCAAAAGTTCAGTGAAGCTGAACTACCTGCAACTACAGGCTGGTTTGCAGTAGATTGCACTAATTTTTGACAGCCATCAGGATTTTGTTTTAATTGTTCAATTTCGACATGGAAAGCTGTTATTTGATAAGTTTACTTCAAGTGCAAAATTGATGCTGGACACTATGTGTGAACATACAGAATTAAAATACCTAATGACTCGATTTTTTAGATATAAAACTTAAAGATCATGGAGCAGAACTGATAGAAGTTTCAGATAATGGAGGTGGAGTGGAAGAGGAAAACTTTGAAGGCTTGAGTAAGTTGTCCTTTTTTCATAATTTATATTTCGACATTTTGAAAACATGTTTTCAGTAAGTAATCCACTTTTTTTACACAAGTAAATAAGCTTTTCTGAAGTTTAATAATATTTAATGGATACTGAGCTTTTATGTAATGTGTGTGTGACCTGCAAGACTTGAACAGAACTAGACTGGGCTTCTGTAGTGCTCTTGTGGTTACAGTTCTTGTAACTCGGAAATAGTCTTTGGTTTGACTGCTTTTTTGAGTGGCACAAGCAATACAAGTAATCACAGAGTAGAAAATCCTATAAATGTTCATGTAGATTCATCCACATTGAATCATCAGTCATTGCTGAAGGAGCTGAGCTTTGGGGAGGTGACTGCTTTGGAAAGGTGAATTATAAACTTGAGTGTTTGCTGGAAGGGAACTGACATTGCACTGACTGTCAAATTTTCCATTTGCTACTTTTAAATTGCACAAAATGGGAGCAGAAACATACTCTCTGATGAATCTAACTAGGCATTGCAACAGAAATACTGGCATTTCTTTTTTCATATAGCAACTAGGAATGTCTGTTCACCATAAGTTATTCCTCAGTGACTTTGGTGTTCACAGAACGTGAATGTTACAGCAGTAACTCATTCTCCTGCTGTTCCAGGGTAGTGACAGCTCAGGGGTGCTGCTGCTGAGTCAGTTGTTACCTGGTGACTGGTGCTGCACTGGTGGTGTGCACTGAGTCCTCCTCACCTGGTGTGAGGGAATGGGCTCATGCCTGGCCTCTCTGCATCATGCACAGCACAGGCTGGAGCTGTTTTCTTGCAGGGCAAAATCTCTGACAGCTACATGAGCAGCTGTGCCCTGCTCTGAGGCATCTTGTAGTGCTTGTACTACTAATGCTGTATAAATCTGTGCTCTAAGTGTGGAATGATGGGGTATCTGAGGACTTAAACAGATCTTGTTTATAGGAAAAAGGGAAAGCAAGCAGTATCTTGTCTTTAATCATTACATAAAATACAATGAATAATACAGAAGGCTTTTTGCTTCTTGACATGCATACAAATTCTACTTGCAGAGACCAGTGTCACTTTGAAGTGAAATGTGTATTTGAAATATCTTTTTCCAGCTCTGAAACATTATACATCAAAGATACAAGAGTTTTCTGATCTACTTCATGTTGAAACATTTGGGTTTCGAGGTGAAGCTTTGAGTTCACTGTGTGCATTAAGGTAATTAATACTGTTTATTACTAGGAGAAAGTTACTATATGCATAGAAATGACAACACCCTTTCTGTTTACCATTATTGATGGAATGAGGCTTTGGAAACTCGCAGTTCCTTATTGTTAGGTCAATTTTGAGCAGTAGGTTGCATAGCATCCTGAGTCCTTTCCAACCAAAATTATTCCATGATTCTAAGCACCTAATTGGTCATTTTATGTACAAAATTTAGCACTACTTATGTATGCAGATCTTTACAGGGTTGGGACTGTGTACTTGCTTGAGTCTCTCACCCTCTGATGTAAAGCACTGTAATATTTAAGTGGTGTTTGTTAGGCTGTAACTCATTAAAACTGCACCTTAATTACTCCCAGACCAACTATACATTTTAAATCAGCTTTTGTACACAGTGCTGCTGGTATCCATTCATATGAGGAATGTGGTGTCCAACAAAGCCAGACTTGAACATTGAATTTTATAAGAAAGGAGTGAAAGGGATACAAATAAGAATGTTGGTGTTGTAGCTAGAAAAATCTTACAGTACTCTGAAAAGTAGATTCTTAGTTGTTTTTGGTGAAGAGTTAGCTTTAATTAAATTAATAGCATTGCTGTAGTTTCTATGCCTGATTGTCATGAGGAATAGATGGTACAATGCTCAGTGAATAATTCTGTTGCCTCTTTCCTCCCATTAGTGATGTTACCATTTTTACCTGTCACAAGTCAGCAAAGGTTGGGACTCGTTTGGTGTTTGATCACAATGGTAAAATTACTCAGAAAACTCCTTTCCCACGGCAGCAAGGAACCACTGTTACCATCCAGCAGCTGTTTTATACCTTACCCGTGAGGCATAAAGAATTTCAGAGAAACATTAAAAAGGTAAGGGCAGAAATTCTGAATTCAAAGCAGTGTCATACCTCAGGATGTATTCACTGCTGAATGAAATTCAGTTCTCTGTAGAATACATTGATTATAGACTATTTCATGCCTGTCTTAAATCTTAATCAAATAAGAAAAGAGGCTTTTTGTACACTTTTCTATTCTGCTTTGAAATATTTGGGTTTAGAGGTACATCCCCAAATTTTCGGATTTTGAAAAGAATCCATATCATGATCACAAATGTGTATTTTAAAACCAGGGACTGCTGTATTGTGGCTAGTATCAGTCTTGTAAACATCTTGTTTGTTTCTTAAAGTACTGTTTTTCACATATATATATATTTAAATTTAGTTTGTAACAATTTTAAAAAATACTAAACTTCTCCCCATTTTTGTGTTACCTGCAAATATCGAATGCTTTGTTTACACATTTATGTTTTAAAAAGAGGAATTTCATATAAATATGACCTTTCTTTTTTTATTTAATAGGAATATGCAAAAATGGTCCAGCTGTTGCAGGCATATTGTATTGTTTCCAAAGGAGTGCGGATTAACTGCACTAATCAAATTGGCCAAGGGAAAAAAAGCTGTGTGATATCCACTGCTGGAAGCCCTAGTTTAAAGGAGAACATTGCAGCAGTATTTGGACAAAAACAGGTATTGTTTTCATTATTGGAAATCGATACAATGTAGAGATTTTTAATATCTAATGAACCTGAGGGCTGGAGCGTGTGTGGGCCTGCAGTGCACCCTGCAGGCTGAGGGGGGAGAAACACCGCAGCCTCCATGGATTCTCCTGAAGGGCCTGCATCCTCTCTGAGGGGTTTTGATGGAAGAGAAATTATTAAGGAGTTGGGGTTACTGCTTAGTGTCTCTCTGAAGCCAGCTTTAAGAGCTGTTGTGCCAGCAAATGGTAGAACAAGCATTTAAAAAAAAATCCTAAAAATGGTGTGATGTGAAACTGGGAAACAGAAAACTGAGGTGTATCCAGCTTTTCCAGGCACTTCCAGTGAAACTAAGTTTTGTTGGTGTGCTGGTTAACCTCTAAATGGGATTGCAGTCAGCCCCTGTAAAGCTGTAGTCTGTGATGCTGTCTAAGTAATAGCTATAAAATTAATTGTTATCCTCTAGATGAGAAGAGAGATGAAAAAAAGCTCCAAAGCATCCTTCCTACAACTGTATATTACAACCACCAGAAATATTGAGTGGTTGACAGCTGCTGGTTGTTGATAAACAGTTCTTTCCTCCACAGGGAATTCAAAGCTTGTTCATGCTGGTCTGAAAAAATGAGATGGAAGATGTAACTTTGTCTTGCCATATGGCAACAAGCACAGCTGAAAATTGAGTGTTATCTGAATAGAATGTTTAGCTTATAGCCTGCTTCTATAATATTGAGTCCTTAAATGTTAAATCGATGGAAGCTTCTCTAATGGCAGAAAAATAAGAGTGGCATGACTGGGAAAATGTTTGTGGTAAACATAACTGTTCTTAGGGAGCTTGTGATTCAAATAACATATATATTCTAATAGTTTTATTGTCCTTTCAGAAGAAACTTCTGTTACTCTTTTTGCCTTTTGTTTTTGCATAAAACTTGTTTAGGCCATGTGTATGGTGCCAAAGAGTCCAAACTGTCAATGATTTTGTTGTTTTGTCTGTGTACATTTAAAGTGAGGGTCTGAAATAAGTAAGGCAAAGGTTGTGATACCAAAAGATGAGAACAGCCACTCACTAGGCATTGTTCTGTTGCTCAGTGAACAGTGCTGTTGTCTTCTAGTAGGTTTGGGTATTTTAAGTGTTTGTCTTGGTCAGCCAAAACCCACCATTTTCTCAAACAAATTTTAAGGCTAATAAATAATAGTGAAATAGAAGGGAAAATCAATACAGGTTTGATGTTTCAGTTCCTTTCCTTTTTTTTTCCAGCTGCAGAGCCTTATTCCTTTTGTTCAGCTCCCTCCCAGTGAAGCTGTTTGTGAAGAATATGGACTCAACATTGCTGACATGCCACAGAATCTGTATAGGTAATTAGAAAAGTACAAACCACTGTTGCCCATAGCATTTTACCATAAGCCAAAATTTAAATAAAAAATAATAGAAATTTAAAAATGTTGTGGTTTATAATATTAAAAAGAACCAAGATCAGGGTAGTAGACATTGGTATGCAGTTTTGTAAGTAGCCTTTGTCAGGTAAGGAATTGGGAGGGGAAATGTGCATATCCATATTTACTGATGCTGTATAATAGTGTTTCTTTAAGCCCCTAATAAAGTACTCTTCCTTTGAATATGCTTTTCTCACCCATTTTCCCTTCCTGTTACTTTGTTTATCCAACAGTATCACAGGCTTCATTTCCCATGCTGATCACGGCGTTGGGAGGAGTGCAACAGACAGGCAGTTCTTCTTTATAAACCACCGGCCCTGTGACCCAGCAAAGGTGGGGGCTTTGTTCTGCCAACATCACCAGCACTAACTTGGTCAATATTCTCTGAAAACCTCAGAGAATATAATAGCTCATTAATTAATAGCTCATGTGGATGTTTGTGGCTTGACAGTGCAAGTTCCTGTGTCTCAAGTTTCTGTCTGTTTGTGTGAACACAAGTTCAATCATTCAATATGGAATTTAGTACTTTAATTGTGTTGAAGAGAGTTAAATAACATAGACTGGTGTGAAATAGAAGATAATGGTATTTAAGTTTATTGCTTTTTCACCTTTCTGCAGGTTGTTAAGATTGTGAATGAAGTTTATCACTTACACAATAAACACCAGTATCCATTTGTTGTCCTTAACATTGGAGTAGATTCTGGTAAGTTATGACTAATGTTTAGTAGCTTCAGTAAAGGTTATTGCAATTTATTCTTCAATGAATTTTTATGTAGAGGATATTGCAGCTTTTATCTCTATGACTTCCTGCGCTATGGGGATTTTTTTATGCACAGTTGGTGACAGAGAGATAGAGTCTAGGTTCCTCTGTTTTTCCCCTACACTTTTCCTATACTCAAAAGTAACTTCTTTCTTAAGTGATGAGAAAAAGGTTAGCTTAAATACACGAAAACTTTATGATGTTTTTGTTTGCTGGAATGTTGAGACAGTTAAGTCAAGTTTGCAGACAGAACAGCAAACAAAACAGAAGCTAATTCTGTGCAATAACATTTCATTTTATTTGTAAAGCAGTTATTTTTTTCTTTTTTTTCCAGAGTGTGTTGACATCAATGTAACTCCTGACAAAAGGCAAATTTTACTTCAGGAGGAAAAGTTTTTATTAGCAATTCTAAAAACCTCTCTGATGGAAATGTTTGGTAGTGATGTTAACAAACTGAATGTCAATCAGAAACTTCTGGATGTTGCAGGTAGGACACAAAATGTGGAAATTTTGTGTATGATACATGGTAGAGAATTGGAGATGTAAAAATGTGTTTTTAAAAACCCAAAGAAGAAATGAAAAAAAAAATTAAAAATAAATAAAAATAAAGAAGGACCCTAAGTTATTAAGTGATTGTTATGGAAATGACCCATGCCAGCACAGCATGATTCACCGTCAATGTTGTGAGGAAAAAATGAACACAAAATTAAATGATGATGCTTGAAAAAAATTTCTCCCAAGATACTGAAAAGAGATCTTTATTTCTTTTATGTAAATGTCTTTTGGAAAGAATTGCCAAGGGCACATAAATAAAATCTGAAAATGAAGTATGAGTTTATTGGATTTTAAACTTTGATTGTTGTATGATATCTACAGAAATTGATGATTCTCTTGTGACTGTATAGTCTTTTAAAATTGCTTTTCTGTGTTAAGATCATCTCATCCTCCTTTTATTCAACCCCTTCTAATTTTCCTTTTTGCTGACATGTAGAATCAGTTGTAGCCTGATTCTCACTGTTATTTTAAATTAACCTTTAGCAGTATCCATGTCAGACCGACAGTTTGTGAGGCTGAAGTCCTCTAATGACCTGCAAATCCCATATACTTTTAAGTGCCTATTATGCCAGCTCCTTAACACTTTACCAATGGAATTTTATAGTGACCATTAAAGTGTAAGAGCAATTCACTTTTCATTGTCACTCAGTCATTAAACTCCTTTTATAATATAAATAAACGTGCTGATTGGACTGATTACTGTTCCAGTTTAAAAAGAGACTACAAATTCATTCTCACTAGTGCCACCAAGTCTCTTCAAGATGTAACTGTTTCTGTGTTTGATATTAATGCATTTAAGTCCCATCCTCATTGTCTGAAGCTTAAGGGCTCCTTTGAGCAGTTTGCCATTTTTCTACCTCTTTTCATTCCCTTTACTAAAGTACATAATTTAATGCATGTTTCCAGCTAACTTAGAATCTTGAAATACTCTTTATTCTGATTTCATTAGGCAACTGGAAGAAGACACTTCCTGAAGAGACAGAAAAGCCTCAGGCAGAAATGCTGTCTGACTCTGAGACTGAAAATCCAAGTGGTGAAGACAAAAGACTAATGACTCTTGCCAAATTAAGGGAGTCGTTCTCTCTCCATCAAACGACAGAAAGTAATTTTCAAAGCCCTAAAAAGGTAAAACAGCAGCACAGTTCCCCTAGACAAAGGTTACTTGATAGCACTGTGAGTACTGTAAAGACTCAAAAGGCTGCCTTGACTAAGGAGCCTGACAGTTGTCATAAGTTGGACTCAAAGATGTCAATTCCAAGGAGATACTTGAGCAAATTAGAAGATAATGCAGATTCTGGATTCTGTAGCATTTCTGAGTCAGATGCTGGATGTAGTACTCCAGAAGCTGGGAGCTGCATCAATAGTGAAAGTGCAATTAATTCTGAAGAAGAATTCTGTAGCACAGAAGAACAGATTCAGAAGGAATGTCTTTACACTGCTGGATGTAGTAAGAAATCATTGGACTGTGATGTTCAGGTCTTGGGCACTGAACCCAAGATAGATCAAGTGAATGACTGGACTGATCAAAATAAGTCCTCTCAAGAAGCCAATAGTTGTTCCCCAAGAGTAAAACGTTTTAAAAGCAGAAACTTTAAAAGTGAAGCTGATGATTTCAAGGCAGGTAAATGTCCTGAAGTGAAGAACACCAGTGTTGATGTACTGGTGGAAGTTAAAAAGAAAATTGTGCCTCTTGAATTCTCGATGAAGGTTTTGGCAGAAAAGGTGAAAAAGGTAATACAGCAACAACAGAAAAATACAGAAACAGAAAATTACAGAAGATTTAAAGCAAAAATTAGTCCTGGGGACAATAAAGTAGCAGAAGATGAATTAAGAAAAGAGATCAGGTATTTCTGCTTTCACTTGCTTCATATATTTTGTTCATCAGTTAATAAAATTATTTAAGGGGAAATATAAGACTTGTCTTGGGGGGTGGGCAGGAGGCTGTTAGTTTTGATCTGTCTTTTATTTAATGTCACTAAAATGTTTATTTGATGAGTTATTTTACTGCCAGAGCAACTACTTGAACTAAGTGCAAACAGAATGTAGAAAAAGAACACAACTATCATAGCTTTGGCTTACTTCAGCCTTGTAAATTGCAATGCAGTCAGAGAATCACCAAATTTCATGAGAGGTAAGAACACACTGAAAAGACTGCACAGCTCATACTCCTCCCTCATGTGAATGTGAAATTTGGTGAAACATGCCTGGAAAAATAAGTTACATTCAGGTGGTTGCTGCACAGTAAAAGTCTGCAATTTGTTAATATTTGGATTTAAAAAATGTGTTAGGAAAGTCTTCTAATTGTGAACAGAAGGCAAATATGTCAGCTGCCTTCAAAGCCATGATGCCCTCTTCAGTGTTGCTTGGACTATTGCCATACTGCCTGCTTCTGATTTTATTGGCACAATTGGGGGAACAAATCCTGTCTGAATGATGAATTGTGTTCTGCCACAAATGGCCTCATCAGTCAGTGGCAGGTTCCCAATAACTTCACTTTTTTTTACATTTATATCCTGCTTAAATGAGATTTTTTTTTTATAAATAAAGTGTGTTCTGCAGCAGAGAAAAAGATGTTTTTAAGTTTTACAGTCTAACATGGTAACTGATGTGGTATAACTTCTATTTGCTTTATGTTTTTTGTATACAGTAAAGAAATGTTTGCAAAAATGGAAATCATTGGCCAGTTCAATTTAGGGTTTATAATAGCAAAGTTGAATTCTGATCTTTTCATAATTGACCAACATGCTACTGATGAGAAATACAACTTTGAGATGTTGCAGCAACACACTGTTCTCCAAGGTCAGAAGCTGATAGTGTAAGTATTTTCAGTGTTTTAACAATAACATTTTTTAAGTTTAAGTCACTGTTTCAGAAGGATATCTGTGATTACATTTATGTTGCATTTCACACATTCAGAACACTTGAGACTGAAGTAGTTTTTATATTCTGTGTTTCTAAGAGTCAATCCTCCCAGGAAAAATAAATTCCATGGATGCAGTTGTAGCTACTCAGCCAGTCAGTGGTCAGACAAATTTCCCAGGGGGCTTACATGGCAACCCACAGTTTGGTAGGATATTGGAGACTGTTCTGCAACAAGGAATGCTGCCCAACTGATTTAATTTTGCTGAGTAACCCTTGAAATAACTGTTCAGTAGGGAGATTTTTTATTTTTAACAAAACAGAGTGAAAAGTTTTATTACAGAGCTCTGTATTAACAATCTCTAGGTTGCTTCTGAAATCTGTGTTAAGTGCTCTGCACTGTGTGCCTATGCAATGCCATCTCTTTCTCTCTTTCAGGCCTCAAAATCTCAATTTAACAGCAGTAAATGAAACTGTATTGATTGAAAACCTGGAAATATTCAGAAAAAATGGGTTTGATTTTGTCATAAATGAAAATGGTGAGTTTGGACCAGAATTGCTGGAAGTAAAAGAGTTCAAAGGTTTAATCTTATTTATTATGCAAAAATCACTTTGGGTAATTACCAGAAATATTTAAATAAGATGCATTACTGTATGTGGTATGTTTACTTTTTAAGACTTAGGATTCTGTGGTCTCTTTGCATGATTTAACAGAACATTGTAGACTATTTATCTTGCCAGCTTTTTACAGAAGTTTCTGAAGACTCTTTGGAGTCATTCTTAGGCTATATGACTGGGTGTTTCTGGATATGTTACATTAAAATCCTTTTGTTTTATTAGTACACTTGCTGGTCCCAGCAGGGTTAAATGCAGGCAAGTGGTAAATCTAGTAATTTAAAATAAACAGATACCATTGGTAAGTGATGTTCTTTGGTTTTCCTTATGGCTTTAATACTGACTTGCTTTGTTCTTTTGAGCAAATTCCATAACCTGCAAGCTCCTTATTGTTTCCATTATACAGTGAAATGAAGTGGCAGTGCTGTGTGTTACCATTTTGCTCTCTGGGAAGTCACTACACATTTTTTCCATAGTCTTCATTCCAGAATCTCCAGGGGTTTCTTTGGTCTAAAATGCTGTTAATTATCAATCTCTTACCATCATAAATCCTTAGTGATTTTTTAGTCAACATAACCTCAAAACAGTTTCATAAACCAGTTGTTCTTTGGAATTGAAGGGTTTGCCAGAAATTAGATCTTTCTGCTTTTAGGTTTGCAAACAATTTTTGTTGATGTTAAAATGACATCTGCCATAGTTGCCACTTTGATTAGTTAATTACCTCCATCAAAAGATTAAATTTAAACATTAGCATATATGCACATCATATCATATTAATGTTTTAAAGTAGTTTCTCAGTTTTTCTCTCAAGAAAAAGTAACTTCCTGTATTTCTCTGTTTGTTATCATTGCAAACCTTCCAGCTCCTGTAACTCAAAGAGTTAAACTGGTATCTTTGCCAACAAGCAAAAACTGGACTTTTGGTCCACAAGACATAGATGAGCTGATCTTCATGTTGAGTGACTGCCCTGGAGTCATGTGTAGGCCCTCCAGGGTGAGGCAGATGTTTGCTTCTCGAGCTTGCAGGAAGTCTGTGAGTACTGCACTTGGTGGTTGTTTTCAGAGAAATGCCATGTTTTCTGATGTATTCTAGGTGGCTCTATCTGTGTATGTATTGCAGGGGAAGTTTATTTACTGTTGAGTGTCAACAGCTAATATCCTTCTTCCTGTTCCTTATGTTTTTTGTCTGGTATAATTTGGGAAAATTTTCTGGTAGTTTTTTACTTTGTTCCAAAGTAGTGCACTTATGAACACCATGGTAGCTGTGTTTTGCCTTCTGATTGTCTGGTAGTTTTTTTTGCTTTTAATGCCTTGCACAGATTTATTTACTGCAGTAGCTGAAGTACTGTTCTGATCTGTTTCAATTGGCAAATGGAGAAAGGAAATAATTCATTTTTTTCCTTTACTTGCAGGTGATGATTGGAACTGCACTGAATGTGCAGGAAATGAGAAAACTGATCACCCATATGGGTGAGATTGAGCATCCCTGGAACTGCCCCCATGGAAGGCCTACTATGAGACACATAGTCAGTTTAGACTTGATTTCACCACAATAAGTCAGTTGCTGTCTATTAACATTTTAAATTTTAATTCTTGGTGATATTTTGAGCTTTTATCATGACTCTCTTATTTTGAGTAAAAAAATTTTAGCCAGCCTTCAAAGTTGGAAACAATAGCACTTAAAGGCATTCAGCAGGGTTTCCTTGTTATTCCTGTCATCAATATCAACATCCTGGAATTCGTATGTAAATAACTTTTCTTTTATTGAAAAGTTTTACTGTGTGTTATACTTATTTGAGCAGCAATCAAAACTTTTATAAAATAAACGTTTACATAAAGATCAGGAGTAGTTGAACCTCATTTATAGCAAATACACTAATTCTTGAAATGAAGTGGAATGTGAATTTAAGTCTCTAGTAGTACCATAGAACAAATATTAGCTTTCTGTGTTTGTACATCATGTATATGATAATTTAAATGAAAATTATACACAAGTTAAAATACTTTTTTTTTTACTTGTATCAAAGGTGGGTTAGATTATAGTAATTAAATAAGTACTCTAGAGCATTAATATTACATTTAATGATTAATTTACTGGTGTCTGTGTTTAAAGCTTGAATAGAATAATTCATCTGGCATCTTTACTTTTAATTAGCATTGTTCCCCTTGGAATTCCAAACTTGTTTTTTGAGAACAGGGCTTCCTTTTCCTATAGTGAATGGGAAAAAAAGCTGGCAGCGTCCGGTGCGAGTGTCAGGTCAGGCCAAATTCTATCTCAGTAGAAGCAAAATAGTTAGAAAAGTGTCTTTTTGAATCAGAAGCCTTTACAACGGGTAGCTAAGCTCTGCCAGTTCTGTAGGACCAAGATTTGACCCAAGAATTTTGTCTTTATGGGTTATGTTCCCTTCACACTCCAGTTGGTGCAGACGGAGCGGTGGCCGCGATCCTCCAGTGCCCAAAGCCGCCCGCGCCGCTTCTCGGAGCAGCGCGGCTGGGGCCGAGAGCCTCCGGCACATTGTCCGCGTTCCGGGAGGGGCCGCCAGCGCCCACCCAGCTCTGCCCGGGTGGAACCCAGCCGGCCTGGGGCCCGGCCCCGTTGGTATGGCTACGGCAGCGCCGCCGCACCGCGCCTGCCCCGCCGGGAGGGGCTGGGCCGCCGTCAGGGGCTGGGCG
>VZRZ01005988.1:664-12095 GCA_013398175.1 Climacteris rufus | reverse complement strand
CTGTGGTGACAAATCCCAGTTACTCCCTGCACTGGGCTTTGGTGAAAAATCCCAGTTACTCCCTGCACTGGGCTTTGGTGACAAACTCCAATCACTCCGTGCCGTGGGTAGCGGGAGCCAGCGCTGCCCACCCGACTGTTCCAGTCCCACCGGCCCTTCACGCCCACCCCAAAAAATGGGGTTCTCCCCCCTGCATGAAGAGCAGTCTCCCAAGGGTGTGAATTTCAATTATTTCAGGAGAAAAGCTTCATAAAAACAAGGCAGGCCCGGGGTGCGGGGCGGGGAGTTGGGAGCGCGGCCGCCCAGCCCCGAGCAGCCGGCGGGGCCGGGACAGGGCCCGGCTGTACCGAACAGGACTCTGCCAGCTGGAACCCCTTAACTCAAATATTTGTCTTAATGTGCAGAACTCCACCGTCCCTCTGCACATTCGGTGTTTACACAGCTGGGTAAAAACACCCAGAAGGTTCCTGCCCTTTGTCTGGTAAAACATGACAAGGATTTTCTGCAAACTTTACTAAATCCGAGGTGTTTGCTGCTCCAGTCTCGTTCATGTGTTTTTCACTCATTCCTTGGATACGGACACCTCTGACCCTTCTTCTTCCACCTTCCTCCTCCTCACTGCAAAGGGAGAAGAACCAGCACCGAGCCCAGCACCCCCAGCCTCGATGCTCCCTCCCTGCAAATCCATCCACACATCACGTTGCAGCTCATCCATAAACCCTGCTATGAAAATGGAAGATACTAAAATCGAAGGCCATTTTATTGTCATAGCAAATACCAAAATAAAAAGGCTTTGAATTCAGTATATAAGAAGATCAAAGACTGCCCTGGTAGAGCATTTCCATGCTCCCGACAGCCATTCCCAGGAATCAGCAGTGCCACAAACCTCTGTTCCCTTTGTTACAGAGTGGGTTTAAAGTTCAGATCTTCATCATCTCAAGATTGTAGAAACAGCACAACTTGCCCATTAAAGAGACAGAGGGAATAACAGTTTACATGGAGAGATGGATCCACTCTGGAAAATTCAGGACATTTTACAGAGTGAAGAAACCTGAATGAAGACACAACAGATTTTGGCTTGTGAAGACTGATACACTCTCAACTTTGCTTTTGCTTTTTTACTTTTAGTACAATTTAACTAAATTACGCTATACTTTAGCAGTCAGGATTTTAATTAAAAAAAAAAAATCATTAAGAGCTCTTTATCCCAAGCTATTGTCTTGCTGTGAAGTCACAAATAAAAAAATTACTTTATAATACCACTTTGGCTTAATTGGGTCCTTTCATTAGTGAAAAGTACTTGTGTAAAAGGAGGTTTTTAGTTGCTGATGGAAACCTCGAGCATGAATGTGGAACAATCTCAAATGAGCTCACCTTCACTGCTAAACTTCTGCTATTCCCTGTTATAATCCCCTGCACAGACCTCTTTATGAGTCGGGAATAACACAGCCTCTGTAGGGATGAAGTTGTTTGACTGTTGTGGGTCTGATGTAGGTCTGGAGATGGGACTTCCCTTAGCTCCTGTTTTCCAAGAAATACAAAAAGGATGGGACTTTTCTCCAGCAGAAACTGATGCTTAATGTCTATTTTGCATTTTCAAGCGTCAACAGTCACTCTCCCAACAGGGAAGAGAAAACTGCAGTAAAAACCCTGGAGCCAGCAGCTGAGATCCATCCAAGCTCTCTCAGTGTGACACAGATTGATGAGATTTAAACACTGAACACTCAGACCAGGGCCAGTGGGGAGCAAGAATATGGGGCACGAGCCCATAAATGAGACAGGCTGGTCTCTGACAACGAGCACTGGCATCATCTCAGATGAGGATGTTGGCCTCAAATTACACCAGCAATTAATCACCAGGCTCTGCTGCCAAATGCAGATGAATTAGGAAGAGAAAAAAAAAATGTTCTCTCTAGGCCTGAACTTTTGTCTTCAAATTTTGCATATGTGGAAAACAAAACCCTGTTCCCTCCCTGCATCTGGGATGTGAGGAATTCATCAGCTCTCTGGAGTGGGAGGTACATTCCAGCATTGTTCTGGGAGAAAAGGAAGATTCTGGGAGAATCCATCTTTGGACAGTTCAGTGCCTTTCTTTGCCCCGTGACCTTTCACATGATGGTTTGTGTCCTTGGCCAGTACTCAATCTCCCTTCCACAAGGTCCATGCAGCCCCAATCCCCCAGAACTCTCGGGTTCTGCTCATTTCAGCTCACCTGACCATCCTTTTTCTAGTCAGACACTGTAAACACTGAGATCCAGTGGCTCCTGCAGAGCAGATAACGACTGTCTGGTCACTCCAGCAGCTCCTCCCCAAAAAGGCCTTTTGCAAGTCAGGGTCCCTGAGACTAAAATTCTTTCCTCCCTCGTTTTCTATGACTGACAATTTCCATGCCTGGAACCTGGTTTCACTGCAAATCCCATCCCATCCTGCACTCCAGGCTGCTGCTCACGCCCTCACCCAGCAGCTGAACTGCTGGGAAAACTCTCCTGTGCCCTACAAAACCATGAGAAATGGAAAACAAAGCAGTGTTAGGACATAGAAAATGAAGAGCCTGGGTCACTACCTGTGTGACAAGTGCTCTAAGGCTTGGATCCCCTGGGGACTGGGAACCTGCAGGGTTCCAGCTGAGCCTCCCCCTCCTGGGGTCACCTCCCCTGGGCTCAGCTGCCACTGGCCCTGGCCTCCAGCAGCCACGTGTAGTGTACAAAATCTAGCACCTTGTTTTCAGAGGGGACTGAAATAAAGTACTTGGAATTTCCAACAAGAAAAAAACCCCACCACAAGTTGTAGCAGCAATTCCCCTCCCTCCAAGGCCTCAGCACTTCTGTACCTCCAACTGCTACGAACCACCTCAATCCCAAATTAGGTTCCCATGCAGCTGATAGCCCTGGCAGCCTCTCCCAAATCCTTGGTCTGTGTGACCAAGAGCTGGGGAGGTGCTGCCACAGAAGTGGAGCTTAGAAATTACCAGAAAAACCATCCCAAATTACCAGAAAACCCACCCATAAATACCAAAGTCCTTGTGTTTAACTGTCATAAAAAAGATTGAAAGGATTAAATCTGATTCATCTCTTTCAGCACAGGAAAGGGGGAAAACAAAAAGGAACTTCCCAGTTCATGATTTTTTGATAGAAAACGAATACAAATCTTTCTTTTCAGTTGATGTTATGAAGCAGCTTTGTGTCCTCACTGGTTCCTGCCCCGTCCTCCTCTGGGATTCCTTCTGCCAGTCCCTCTGCAGATTTGGTCTGGCTCCCTGCAGAGTCCATGAACATGTTGGGAATATCTTTGCCAAAGTAGATCTTGCTGTTGGCTGCAATTGCCTTGTACTTCATGAGCTGCAGGTACTCGGGAGTCAGCTTGAGCTGCACGGAGAGAGGAGGGGTCACAACACATTTGGGAAAAGGGAATTCCTGCCACGAGCACACGAGGTTGTGCTTTCCACAACCCCAGCAGCCATGGACAGCCTCTCCTCAGGGAAAACAGTGCCCAGAGAAGGCTCTCCTCCAGCAGGGCTCTGGAGCTCTGAGTCCCAGGGACTGAATGGCAGAAGGGAAAGTGCTGGGAGCAGCTCACTGCAAACGTGATGGAGCTGCTTGAGAGCACATCACTCACTGCACCCTTCCAAAGGCAGCTACTGAGAAGGAAAATATCCCTGGCTGCTTTCCAGGGAGTGCATCCACGAGTGTGCCTGGATGACAGGAGCTCATTTGTTCAGGATAAGGAAATTGTGCCAGAGAGGAGGGAACCACTGGGACAAAACTTGTGCACAAACACCCCAGCCCTCTGCTCCTTCTCTCTGACCTTCACAGAGCTGAACCTCTTCCTGCTGGGGATGTCCTGGGAACTTGCTGTAGGCAGGAACACACCTGGCACTTCTATCCATGTCATTTTTCTGTTTCCAGGTTGGGTTTTTACTTTTGCAGTACCAAGGCTCTTCCAGGGTGTCTGAGATCAGCTCCATTTGCTCTTTCCCTGAACTGGGGTTTATTCTGCCCCTGCCTGTCACCTTGGAGATCTCCCTGCTCCGATTGCCTGCCAACTTGTGACTGGAATGAGACCACATTTCTCATCACAACAGCGTGAAAGGGCAACACTGAAACTGATATTCCATCTACAGAGAGAGCCCCGGCCCCGTCAGCACCTGGCAGAGCAGAGGTTTCAATGCCCTGACACTCTGATCTGTCCAGAGAGAAGAAAATGAACTTGCAAATAAGGATCTAATTGTTTCAGTCAGATGAAAACTTTGCTGAGAGGAGATGGCCCTGTTTTGCTTTTTGATTTCAACAATAACCACTGCCTGCTCTTGTGCTGAGTATTTCCCTGCAGCCTGGTGCCAGGGGCCCTGCTCCAAAGGAAACCACAGTACCTTGTTGGCCTCAGCCACCTTCATGGCAGTGTAACACTCAGCATCAGCTCTCGCCTTCTCTCGTGCAAGAAATGCAGCATCTGGAAGCAAACACAGGCCCTGAGTCACACTTTTATTTCCAGCCACGTTAGCACCGTTTGCAGCTGGAAACTCTTTAAGAAGTGGCCAGTGCCACATCTGAACAACCCGGGATGCAACAGGGGAACAGGGAACAAAATGGGAAACCCAGAAATGGGAGCTCAATTTTCAGCTAAATGGCTGCAGGACCAGAGCACTAATAAGTAAATTGCATCTGCAACTGCAGAGCTCAAAGCATTTCCCAACCATCAGGCTTTGATTATCCCCCTCACGTGGGCTGAGCTGAGTCTTTCTTCTCGAGCCAGGACTGACTCTCGTGCTGAAACACAGCAACTGCTCTCCTGCAGACTGGGGTTCACCCCCAGCCTTTGCCCAGCACTCCAGCACAGCCTCAGCAGCCCAGCAGACTCTGTGCAGATGAGTCTGTGCCTGTGGATGTGATTCACAGATGGGATTTGGGCTGGGATACGGAGATGAAGGTTCTGGCACGCAGAGCAGGGGATTTTAACCTTTACAGGCTCAGCCCCTCAGACACATGCTGCAGAACTTTTCTCTGCTGGATCAACAAGCACTCAAAGGCTCTGATTCTGTGGATACTGAAATTCCTGACTCCTGGCAGAGATACTTAAGAAACACTTTGCTGTACTGCACTCCCTTTCCCCCTCTGACTCTGTCTGTCCACTGACAATGGTGGGTACCAGGGCACCATGTTAAGGTGAAAATGACTGTAATCCTGCCCAGCTCTTGCCATTCCTCCTCAGACATGGAGCCCCACAATGGCAACACCTCAGACTGCATTTGAGAGCTGCACAGCTGGACAAACCATTGTTTACCCCCCTAGCAGGGAGTCCTGTGAGCTGCTGCACTTAAGGATCATGTAAACAGCTGGATGGTTTGGTCCACAACTTCCTCTCTTTTGGCTCAAAGGAGAGGTTGGTCCCAGTCAGAGACAGAAGAATGAGGGAGGCAGGGAGCCTCTGCCAGCACAGCCCCGAGCTGAGGGGCTGACACAGTTCTAAGGAATAAACCCCATTGTACTTCTGCAAAGAACTTCTTAATGAGAAGCTGCTGATCTGTAAAACTCTTAATTGGCTCCTCAGTGGCTTCTGCAAAGCTTGTCAGGGCCTGTAATGAAAGTCAGAGAGAAGAGGCCTTGCCACTGAGCTGGAATTGCAGAACCCTCTCCTAGAGTTTCTAGGAGAAACTCCTAGAACCCACTCCTAGAGTGCCCTAGAGTTTCCTTGACAAAGCATTGTCTCAGATGGGCGAGGGAACATCTCCTTCACGCAGGAGTTCAAACTCCTTCCAAGATCACCTTGACAAAGGGAGTTTCTGCAAAGAAACACTCCTGTTCCTGCCTCTGGTCAGGAACTTCACCCCTGTGAACATCAGCCTGCACTGAAGAACAGTCAACACACAATTCAAGCACTCCCTGGTGAACTGCTTCAGGATTTACTTACTGGAAAGCTCACCCAGCACTCACCTTCAATCTCTGAAATTCGCTTCTCTGTTTCCTTTTCCATCACTTTCTGTCCATAAGTTATTTCAGCAACTTGTGCAATCTTTTCTGCCTCTGAAGTGAAAACAAGAACACGCCCACACTGTCATCACACATCTTCCCAAGGCCAGAAGCAGCCTCACCCTGAAAGTCCTCACTCATCACCCACTTCAGGTGGAAATAAAGGGTGGGAAGGATTTCCAGCCCGCAGAAGGCAAAGCTGGAACCCACCTGAAAAACTCCCGAGTTTCTCTGGGAGAGTTCCAGATCAGAGAAGGCCCCACAGTGAACCAGGTGCATCCCTCCCTCCCTCCCTGGAGCCTGGGCTCTCTCTGCTGCCTGTGCCTGTTCCCCCTGCCAGCACAGACCGATCAGGGCTTTCTTCCTCTCCGTCTCTGCCTCCTTCTCCACCACCTTCTGCTTCTGCGCCGCGATCAGCAGCTTGGTCTTCTCACTCTCCCTGGGCAGAGGAGAGAGCAGTTCAGAGCAGAGCTCCCTGCTGTGGGATGCACAGCACAGCCCCAGGACGAGCTGCTGGCTCTCCCTCCCAGCACGTGTCCAGGGCAGGGGGATCAGGACTGAGGGCAGGGATCTGCACACACAGAGCTCTTTGCCTAAGCCAAAGCATCTTTTCCTCCCCTCCACAGCAGGAAGCTTTTCCAGGGAGTCCCTGAGACACACTCCCTGCAGGCTGCCCTAGTGCCTTTTCTATCTTACTGGTTTTTACTTGCATTGATGAGTTTTAAAAGTGTGAAGATAAATAAAACACTCTGCTCCTGCTCCCAGTCAGGGAAGAGACACTGGAATTGAGCACAAGTCTCTCTCAACACGTCCTGCTGTATTTATGGCAGCAGAACACAGGCTGAGTTGGGACCTCCTAGCACAACCACACCACACAGGGTTTACCACAAGCCCAAAAGGTGCCATGAAATGCTAGGGAAGCAGAGGGATGACAGGGATCTTCTCCTGGCCTGACCAGAGTGTTGGCAGCGTGCTCAGGGAACACGGGCAGTGCAGGGGAAGGCAGCTGGCTCAGGGCATTGAAAAGGGATCAGCACGTCAAGTGCTATTAAAGAAAGTTATTTCAAAGCTTTTCAAGTCTTCAGCCTGTTGAATCAACAGTTTCTCCATCCCAGCCAAACAAGAGGATTAGTGGTGAAATCCATCCACCTGCCACTCACCCAAGGGAGGGCTCTGTGACACAGGGCCAGTGCCAAGGGGAGGGAGCCCCAGGGCAAATCATTCCTGTGCTCCAGGAATGGCACAGGGCCCTGTGAGGGCCCTGCCAGCCCAGCCAGTGCTCAGGGCTGCTCCTCTCCAGCCCTTTCCCAGGGGTGGCACGGGGCTGGCAGCCGAGGGCACCACAATCCCTGTGATCCCTGTGACCCCTGTGACCCCCAGCACACACTGCTCTGCCCCCCTGGCTCCTCCTGGGAACACAAAGCGCGAGTCCAGCACTCACATGAGCTCGTAATTCCTCCGGATTGTTTCAGGGATGTTTGGCTTTGTAACTCGAACTGCCTGCAGAGACACAGAAGGCACCATGGGGCAGCAGCCAAACAGCCCCCGGGGCTGCAGGGGGCTGGGGTGGCACTCGGGGTGTGCTCCACCACCAGAGCTGTGAGCAGGCCCAAAATCCACAGAGAAGCAGCACTGAAGGATCTCCTGACCTGACAGGAGATGGTAACCTGGGCAAACCAGTACCCAGAGAAACTTCAGGAGAAACTCAACACATCAAAACCACGAGGGGATGGGAAGGGCAGTGTTCCCACTCCTCAGGTTAAACAAAATCTGTTGGAAAGCAATTTCCTAAACAAGTTCCAGAGTTTCTTGTTTCCTTTTAGCCCTTTCCCCTCTTCACCATCTGCACCTTTGACACATAATCAAATCCTGATTACCTGTATAATTAATCCAGGAGCCATGGTGGTTAGGTCTTGCTGCAAGGCCAGTTTAAGGTTTTCATCAATTTGATCTGATTGGGGGGAAGAAGAAAAGGGAATGAAACACCCCCCAAGGCAGTTTGTTGTCAGCACCCAGAGTGAGCTGGGATGGCTCACATTTCTTATTCCTGGAAAGTACAAATGGAAGTTGGATGTAGAAGTGCTGGGCTGACCCTAAGGGAGTCTCCCAGCTCTCCCAGCATCAAGCAGCACCAACCCTTGGGACCCCCCAGAAACACTCCAGGCATGACAGGAAACTCTCCAGATCCCCATAACCTGCAGTGTGGAATCCTCCTGAGCCACAAATAGCATTTTTACAACAAAGAATCTGTGCTTTCATCCCCTTCCCCACTGATCCTCCCAATTACATCCTGAAGTAACATGGTCCAGCTAAATCCTGACCCACTGGGACGTGCAGCTGTGCCAGCAGAACACAAAGCCAGTGCAAAGGCAGGACTGGGAAATGGCAGCATCAGTTACTTTAATGGGCTGCAAAAATCATCAGTAATGTCTCTTTGGCTCCAGGAGTCCCAGAACTCCAGCGCAGCTGAGGATTTCAAAAGGAAACACAACCCAAACCCTGCTCTGATGAAAGCTCCAAGGAGGGCAGCGCTTCCAGTTGGGGCCTGCTGGGCAGTGCAGAGGGAAAATCAAACTGTAACGGCCTTGAGAGGGATCACATCACACTCCTGCATTGTTTGCTTTGGTCCCAGTTCCCTATCTGGAGCTCAGGCTCCAAATGAAGCCCAGCCAGGAGTTCTGGCAGCAGCTGCTATCAGTTCCCTGCACCTGCTGGCAGCTGGGGGGGCAGGGGGTGGTGTGAGGCGCCCAAAGGGGCTGTGCCCCACTGCAGAGCCCCAGGCAGCCCAGAGTGAGAGCTGCAGGGCAGTTTGTACAGGCTCCTCTGTGCTCTGGGTGCTTTCAGCCCATCTCCAGCAGTTGTCATCAGCAGCTGCCGACATCTGGAGCCTCTGTCAGCCAGGAGCCCGGCCAGCCACGGCAGGAACTGTGAACTGGGGGGGATCTGAGCCCCAGGCCTGCAGCCTGTGTGGGAAGTGGGAAGCCAGCTCCTTGGAAAGGCCAGGCTGAGCAGAGAACAGGAGTCTGCAAACACCCCCTGTGCTCTCAGGCACAAGTCCTGCCCTGTTGGGCTCCCAAACCGTTCCCAGCAGCTCGGTGCCCACAGCCAGCGCTGCTGAGTGCTGAAAGGATTTCCTGTCAGCCCAGAGCCAGAAACAAAACACTCAGCATTGGCAGCCACTGCACTAATTCTAGCAAGAAACCACAGCTTTTCCTCAGCCTCTCCTGCCATGTGTCTCCCTGTGCCGCCTGATTTCCCCTTGGGAAGGTCAGCAGGCCCCTGCCAACACTCCTGGTTTATGGGCACTGCCCAAAGCTCATCCAACCCTCAGGCCAGAGAGTGCTTGCTCAGACTTTCTGTAACAGCAAAGAGCCACAGACTGGCTTTTCCATCTGGATTAGAGAACCCTGTGACTGACTCAATCCATCCCAGCTGCTGCACACACAGAGAACGCTGCAGAATCCCCCCTCCCCTCCCTACAGCCCTCTGCTACTGCCAGGGCTGGGGCTGGAGTTTATTGTTACAACATATTGAAGCACTCAGCTCCAAAAGATAACACAGCTAAACGATGGCAGCTGGCTAACAACCCCAACTCCAAACAGAGCAAAAATGGAGAAAAGCCCATCAGCTGGGGCTCTGCACCCACAGCCCATGGAAGGAACCCTCAGAATCACCACTCCCACGGGGCAGCTCACCAAACAGCTCGATGTAAACCTCCTGCAGCGTGTGGACACTGCAGAACTGGTTCAGCTCGTGGTGGATCTTGTTGAAGATGAGAGCCTTGTCATAGTCAGCCGTGTAGTTCTTCACGATGTCGTACACTGGGAGAGGAGAGAGCACGGGCATGGAGGGGAAGGAGCCTGAGCTGTCTCAGGGAAAACCCTGGGGGGCTCAGCCCCAGAATGGGTGTGAAATGAGGGCCACCCCCCACCAAACCCTCTGGGCAGGGCAGGGTTATTTACTGCTGACATTTTGTGACACTTTCACCAATATCTGTCCCCTGCTCTGTGCACAGGAGGGTCTGAAGCACCCCCAGGCCTCGGGCTGCATCAGGGCTGCACACACACACACAGAGCTCCCTGCTGAGCCAGGCACAGCGGTTAAAACCCAAAGGATTTGGGGAAAAGGCTGCACAGGATGTTCTCCCTGGGTTCCAAGGAGCCTTTGCTCACAGCCCCCTTGGTCCCCCCTGCCCATCCAGTTACTCCAATCAGTTCTGATGCTGCAAAAAGCTCAGGGCAGCCAGGATAACACAGATGATAAAAGCAAGAAACCAGGAACACACAGAATTCCCAGGGGAGCGTGGTGAGAGGTGACACCCGGAATTCAGGGCTCTGCCAGGTGCTCAGGGCACATCTGTGGTACAACCTGGCTCCAAAGCAAACACAGCCACAGCCTCCTCCCCTCCGGCCCTGCAGCACAGCCCCCGGGGCGTGTCCGGGGCAGGACTCGGCACTCACCCGCGCTCTGGATGAGGAAATTCACCACCTCGATCCTGTCGAAATAAATCATCACTCCCCCGCTGCAGAGGCACAAAAAGGAGAAATGATGTTTGCTGGAGGCCCAGCAGCTCCGGGAAGGGACCCTCCCCTCCAGTGTGGGATCCACCCCAGCCTGCTCAGCACCCCAGCACCCCCCAGCCCCTGGGGACAGCGGCACAGGCACGGCCCTGGGGGGGCTCACTGTGCTGGAAAGGCCTCGCAGAGCCCCCCAGTGACCCCAGTTTGGGGGCTGCACAGAAATTCACTCTCTGAAGAGCTTCCAGCCAGGCTGAAGGGCTGTGGGGGGGAAGAGCTGAACGTCTCACCTGGTGCCACACGGGACATTTTTCACCTCGTCCGTCTGCAGCGTAGTCTGGAAGGGATTGAAGGAAAGAGGCTTAAGAGAGGGATCCTCCCGGCACAAATCCTGCTCCCGCCGGGGCTCCGACACAGCCGCGTGCCCCCGGCAGCCCGGGACCCTCCAGAGCAGGAGCCGGACCCGCCTCGCTCGGTCCCGCTGAGCCTTGAACGCGGGACCGTCCCGAGAGCCGCTTCTCCCCGGTACCGGGCACCGCCACAGCCGGCACGGCCCCGCCCAGCCCCGTGGGACCCCCGGGGCTCCCCCGGTGCCCGCCCCGCCCGGGCCCGAGCCCAGCAGCACCTGCACTGACTTGTAGGACGTGATGAAGGGCAGCATGAGGTGGAAGCCGGGCCCGCTGGTGGAGGTCAGCAACGCGCCGCCGCTGCGGAGAGAACGGGAGAGAGACAGAGAGAACGGTGAGCGGCGGAGGCGGCCGGCCGGGCCCCAGCGTTCTCCCCGCGGGGCGCCCCGCCGGGCCCGTCTCACCGGTAGTAGACGCCGATGTGCCCCTCGTCGATCTTGTGCACGGCCGAGAGCAGCGCGGCGGCGGCCACGCCGAGGGCGAGGGCGGCGATGGCGCCGAGCTGGGCCATGCCCGGCACCGGCGGCGGCACCGGCGGCGC
>VZRZ01005981.1:4518-18333 GCA_013398175.1 Climacteris rufus | reverse complement strand
CAATAAGTAAATACAAAGACATATTAGGTAATTATGTGTAAATATAAAGATATATTTTAGATAAATAAGTAAATACAAAGACATTTTAAGTAATTATACATAAATATAAAGATATATTTTAGATCAATAAGTAAATACAAAGACATATTTTAGGTAATTATATATAAAGGTCTATTTTAGATCAATAAGTGTAAATACAAAGACATTTTAGGTAACTATGTATAAATATAAAGATATATTTTAGATCAATAAGTAAATACAAACACATTTTAGGTAATTATGTATAAATATAAAGGTATATTTTAGATAAATAAGTGTAAATACAAAGACGTTTTAGGTAATTATGTATAAATATAAAGATCTCATGTATAAATATAAAGATATCTTTTAGCTAAATATGTATAAATACAAAGACTTATCACTTAAATATATTTTCTATAATAGACATAAATCCCATTTCATTCCAATACATACCAATATAAATTGCATCCCGCTTCAATACCAACTACAAATCCCATTTCACCTAAATACCCTTAAATCCAAAATAAATTTCATAAAAACCAGTTAGAAATGATGAATTGTTGTGTGTCTGCAGCTGAACCTGGGCACGGTGGGGTTCTACCGCACGCACTACAGCCCGGCCATGCTGGAGGGGCTGGTGCCGGCCATCCGCGACCTGAGCCTGCCGCCCGTGGACAGGCTGGGGCTGCAGAACGACCTCTTCTCCCTGGTGAGACCTGGGGGATCCTGGGGACACAGTTCCCCAAATCTGGGTTTGGGTTTGGGGGGGATTTCGGGGTGGCAGAGTTCCCCAAGGAGCCTGGGCTCAGGTTTGGGGGGAATCCTGTGGGATCAGAGCCTCCCAGCAGCAGGGACTGAGCCTGGGGTCAGATTTGGGGGAAATCCTGGGGGGTCAGTGTTCCCCAAGGAGCCTGGGGTTACATCTAGGGGGATCCTGGGGGTCAGAGTTCCCCAGCAGCCTGGGGTTGGGTTTGGTGGGATCGTGGGGGGCAGAGTTCCCCAAGGAGCCTGGGGTTACATCTAGGGGGATCCTGGGGGTCAGAGTTCCCCAGCAGCCTGGGGTTGGGTTTGGTGGGATCCTGGGGGGCAGAGTTCCCCAAATCTGGGGGGGATCCTGTGGGGTCAGTGTTCCCCAAGGAGCCTGGGGTTACATCTGGGGCAATCCTGGGGGCAGAGTTCCCCAAACCTGGGGTCAGATCTGGGGGAGATCCTGTGGGGTCAGTGTTCCCCAAGGAGTCACATTTGGGGGGGATCCTGTGGGGTCAGAGCCCCCCAAGCTGACTGGGGTCAGATCTGGGGGGAAATTCTGTGGGATCAGCACTGCCCAGCAGCCTGGGCTCAGATTTTTTAGCAAAAATTTGGGGAAATTGGTTCCAAATTAACAGAAATCTGAGCGAGCTGGTTGCAGATCAACAAAAATCTGATTAATTAAGTTGGTTCCAAACTAACAAAAATCTGATTGATCTGGTTGGAGACACCTGCTGTAGGTATTTTCTGTATTCACACCAGTTGATTTCCTGATGCTGTGGAACAATCAATCCCAATTTTTCCAGCACCAATTCCCAGGAAGGAAAAATTCCTCCTGCAGTTTGACCCTCCCAATTTAACAAAGAGCAAAAACAATCTCTAAATCCTTCCAGTTTGGGGTTAAAATAAGGTTTTGGTGGGTGTAGCCTGAGAAGAACTCAGGGGGTTTGCTTTTCCTTGCCAGCATTGCTGCAGGTTGGTGAAGTCACTTAATTTCCTTGTGGTTTTTGTTTGGAAAATGTGGTTTAATCCTTAAAAATTTTGGGAGCAGAGCTCAGGTGTGACAACCCCACAGCAGAGAAAATAGTTGAGTTTAGAAAATATGAATTTATAGCTCAGGGTAAGCTCAGGGGGGAATAATAAATAAAATCAAGTGCTGAGCTGTTAAAAAATGAGATGAATTCTTGTGTTTTCCTCTCCCCAGGCCCGAGCTGGAATCATCAGCACTGTGGAAGTTCTAAAAGTCATGGAAGCTTTTGTGAATGAGCCCAACTACACCGTGTGGAGTGACCTGAGCTGTAACCTGGGCATCCTGTCCACCCTCCTGTCCCACACAGATTTTTATGAGGAGATCCAGGTTTTCGTGAGAGACATCTTCTCCCCCATAGGGGAGAGACTGGGATGGGACCCCAAACCTGGAGAGGGTAGGAAGCTTCTGCTGGGAAAGGCAGCTGTGCTTTTGGAACTCTTGTGTGTCAATAAGGCATCAAAAAATGGGGGGAAACTGCTGTGGAATTTTGAAAATCTTGTGTGTCCATCAAGGATTTGGGAAAGGGGGGAGAAAGGAGGAAAAGGAGGCTGAAAGAGGCATTCCAGGGGTATTTTTGGCCTTTAATCAGGCAAACAAACCTTAAAACAACCACTTATGAGTGAAAGTGGTAAATTTTCCCTACCTGATCACTGACTGATAAAAATTCTCTGCTTAATTCCCCACCTGCTGGAGGGCAGGAAAATTCTTGGATTCCAAGGATGGAAAGCCACATTTACCTGCCCTAATGTAGGTGCAAATGGTTAAAATGACTGACTTAGCTCAGGTTTCAGCCCTTCCTGTTGTGTTTGGGCTGGAATCCTCTTGTCCTGACCCTCTTGCTGTAAAAAAAAAATCCATTTATTCCCCACCAGGCAGTGGGAGAAAAGGCCTGGGTTCTCTGGATCTCCTCAGGCGTGCGCAGGGGTTGTCACACAGCTCTGCCCTGCTTGTTTGCAATAAAATAAAGCTCCTGTGGTGAACTGTGTGGCCAAATAATCACATTTTGCCCCTCCTGCTCACTCCTAGGTCACCTAGATGCCCTGCTGAGGGGTCTGGTCCTGGACAAACTGGGCAAAGCCGGGCACAAGGCGACGTTGGAAGAGGCCCGACGCCGCTTCAAGGAGCACGTGGAGGGAAAGCACATCCTCTCAGCTGACCTGAGGAGTCCTGTAGGTCCTGGGCTGTTCTGGGATCCCAAATTCCTCTCCCCACCCCCTTGCCAAGGGGAGGGAATTGGAGGGAAGCCAGTGAGGGAGAACAAGTGGTCTTGGCAGAGGTGGTGGGAGCTCGGAGCGCTGTGGGGATGAGGAAGGTGATGCTGGGGAGGATGGCACAGAGAACCCAAAGAACACACAAAAGTGTTTGTCTTCCTGGGGAATGGGTGGATCCTGGTGGATCCCTGTGGTTGGAATTGCCAAAATAAGGCTGAAATTGAGGAGAAGCTAAAGGAGTTGAAGCATCTCTACAACCCAGCCCTAAGCACAGAAGGGAGCGGTGCTGGTGCTTCATTTGTCTGAAGTCCAACCCAATTCTGTACAAATTGTTGCATTTCTAAAAGTGTGATTTTTTTGGAAGTAATTCCTTCTTCTGTCCTAGGTCTATGTGACTGTGTTGAAGCACGGGGACAGCTCTACTTTAGACACCATGCTGAAGGTGGGTGCTCACTGCCAGCTTAGCAAAATTCAGTATTTCCCTCTAAAAATTCCTCTGAGCTGTGGTTTACCCACACCCAGCCTCCATCCCGGCTTGTGGTGTGAAATTGCCACCTAGTGGAGTGTTCAGCTCTCCTCTGGGGATTCCTCCTTGCTGGAGGCACCGTCCTGCTTGACCTTTATATATAAACAGTGGTGAAAATCAGTTTATTCCTGGTGCCATTCCTTGGGCTGAGCCCGTGGTGGGGATTAACTGCAGGGGGGAGTCACCAGCAGGGTTAATTTGCCACGGATTGAACTTGGTGATTAATTAAGAGCTCTGACACTCGCAGAGAGTTCATTAGGTGAGGAGTGAGCCTGTTTTCCTCTCTGTGTCCATGTCCTTCCCTCTGCAGCTGCACAAGCAGGCTGACATGCAGGAGGAGAAGAACCGCATCGAGCGCGTCCTCGGAGCCATCTCCCAGCCAGAGCTCATCCAAAAAGTCCTCACCTTTGCACTTTCAGTGAGTTCCTGGGAAAAGCTGCTCTGCTGTGGGATTCCCTCAGGAATGGCCTTGGGAGAGAGGCAGGGCTGGGCAGGCACGTGGGGAGTCGTGAGCTGTGAGCACTGAAACGGGAGAATTGTCCTCGTGGTTCAGCATCGGAGCTGCAGCTTAAAATTCGGAGGGAATTCCAAATGGAGAGAAATCTGAGGGAGCTGGGGAAAAAAGTCTGAGTGAGCTGGGAAAAAAAATCTGAGTGAGCTGAGGAAAAGAAATCTGAGTGAGCTGGGGAAAAGAAATCTGAGTGAGCTGGGGAAAAGAAATCTGAGTGAGCTGGGGAAAAGAAATCTGAGTGAGCTGGGGAAAAGAAATCTGAGTGAGCTGGGGAAAAGAAATCTGAGTGAGCTGGGGAAAAGAAATCTGAGTGAGCTGGGGAAAAGAAATCTGAGTGAGCTGGGGAAAAGAAATCTGAGTGAGCTGGGGAAAAGAAATCTGAGTGAGCTGGGGAAAAGAAATCTGAGTGAGCTGGGGAAAAGAAATCTGAGTGAGCTGGGGAAAAGAAATCTGAGTGAGCTGGGGAAAAGAAATCTGAGTGAGCTGGGGAAAAGAAATCTGAGTGAGCTGGGGAAAAGAAATCTGAGTGAGCTGGGGAAAAGAAATCTGAGTGAGCTGGGGAAAAGAAATCTGAGTGAGCTGGGGAAAAGAAATCTGAGTGAGCTGGGGAAAAGAAATCTGAGTGAGCTGGGGAAAAGAAATCTGAGTGAGCTGGGGAAAAGAAATCTGAGTGAGCTGGGGAAAAGAAATCTGAGTGAGCTGGGGAAAAGAAATCTGAGTGAGCTGGGGAAAAGAAATCTGAGTGAGCTGGGGAAAAAAAATCTGAGTGAGCTGGGGAAAAGAAATCTGAGTGAGCTGGGGAAAAAAAATCTGAGTGAGCTGGGGAAAAGAAATCTGAGTGAGCTGGGGAAAAAAATCTGAGTGAGCTGGGGAAAAAAAGTCTGAGTGAGCTGGGGAAAAAAAATCTGAGTGAGCTGGTTTCAAATTAACAAAAATCTGAGCTGGTTCTGGATTAACAAAAATCTGAGTGAGCTGATACCAAATTCATAAAAGTCTTGAGTGAGCTGGTTCTGGATTAACAAAAATCTGAGTGAGTTGATTCCAGATTAAGCAAAATCTGAGTGATCTGTCTCCAGATTAAGCAAAAATCTGAGTGATCTGATTCCAGATTAACAAAAATTTGAGTGATCTGAATTCAGATTAACAAAAATCTGAGTGAGCTGAATTCAGATTAACAAAAATNTCCAGATTAAGCAAAAATTTGAGTGATCTGAATTCAGATTAACAAAAATTTGAGTGATCTGAATTCAGATTAACAAAAATCTGAGTGAGCTGAATTCAGATTAACAAAAATCTGAGTGATCTTGTTTCAAATTAACAAAATATGAGTGAGCTGGTTCCAAATATACAAAAACCTAAGTGAGTTTGTTCCAGATTGAGAAAAGTCTTGAGGGAGATGTTTCCAAATTAACAAAAATCTGAGTGAGTTGATGGCAAATGAAGACAAATCTGAGGGAGCTGGTGCCAGATTAAGAAAAATCTGAATGAGTTGGTTCCAGTTTAACAAAAATCAGAGTGAGCTGGTTCCAAATTAACTAAAACCTGAGTGAGCTGGGTGGGGGTACCTGCTGCAGGTATTTTCTCTTCTGTGTTCAGAGCATTTCCTGATGCTGTGGAACAATAAATCCCAATTTTCCTGGCAGCCCCAAGGCAGTGCTGTGCTTCCAGCACCAATTCCCAGGAAAAATTCCTTTTGCAGTTTGAGGAATTGCAGTCTCAATTTAATAAAGAGCAAAAATACCTAAATCCTTCCAGTTTTGAGTTAAAAGAAGGTTTTGGTGAGTTTTAGGTGAGTTTTAGTTCTCAGGTTTTAGCCTGAGAATAACTCAGGGAGTTTGATTTTTCTTCAATCTTTGAGTTGTATCTTATTTTTTTTTTGGAGGCAAAAATGCTTTTATTGATGGATTGGGTGTAGAAATGGCTAAAGCCAATTCAGCATGGACAAACCTCAAGGCAGAGTGCTGAATTTGCTGGAAAAGTGTGGAATATTCATGACATTTTCCTCCCCAGGAAGAGGTACGTCCCCAGGACACGGTGTCAGTGATTGGAGGAGTGGCTGGAGGCAGCAAGCAGGGCAGGAAAGCTGCTTGGAAATTTGTAAGGGACAATTGGGAGGAACTTTATAATCGATACCAAGGTGGATTCTTAATATCCAGACTAATAAAGGTATGGGCAGCACTGGGGGAAAGCCCTTCCCACACTCCTGGGCAAACCCAACCTGGTGCAAATCCTCAGCCTCACCCTTTGTTTTGTTTGGTTTTTCTTTTTCCCTTCAGCTCACAGTGGATGGATTTGCAAATGATAAAATGGCTGCAGAAGTGAAGGTAAGGAGCTTTAATTAAGGAAGTTATTAATTTGTCACAGATAAATTTGGTGTGCTCTGACTGGAAGAGCCAAAAGTTTCCCCTGTGGATTTTGTTGTTGGGCCCGTTCTGTCCCTGAATTGCTCTGCTTTAGGTTGGATAAAATCTTATTGAAATGCCTTAAATTAGCATTTTCAAAGTAATGTGCAACTTGGAGTGATTTCTGTTTCATTGATTTCAACTTTGATGAAATCCAGCAGAGTTTGGCAGCAGCTTTGAGCCTCCCCAAAAGACAACTCTTAAAATATTCAGAATTATTCCAGCTTCCATCATGACCTTTGGTAGAGCTCTGAGAGTGGCTGTGGACTTTATAATTTATTCTTTGCCCACTTTTTTCCAAGAACATCTTCTTGAAAGAAGAAACTTATAAATATGGTTGTTAATTATAATTTTCCTGTTAGGAAAATACTCAGGAGGAATTTTTATTCCAAAGAGCTGAGCCTCCTTTTTACCATCTAATGACTTCTTAGAAATGATTTTACAGAGAAATTTTGCACTATAATTCATTTCTTTTTGGCTTAAAACACACTTTACAAAACATTGAGCAGAAAAACCATCCCTGACTTAATTCACAGCTCCTTTCCAAGAGAATTCCTGAGCAGGCACACGGAGTTTTAGTGGAGAACCCCACGTGTGTGAGGCTCTGGGTCACCTTGCAGTGAGTGAGCTGAGCTGCCAAACCCTGGGAAAAGCTGGGGGGTGGCTCCAGGCTGTGCCAGCTCTTTCTCCTCTGGAAAAGGTTGGAAAATGCCAAGTCACAGCAGCCCCTGGGAAGCTGCTCCAGCTCTGCTCTTGGCAGGGGATCTGTGCTGTGGCTCCTGGAGGAGGAAATGTGAGACTGTCCAGCAGCTCTGGGGCCTGGAGGTCACTCTGCAGCCTGGCAGGGACGCTGGGAAACCTGAGAGGGGCACAAATGCTGCTGCAAAAGGACCTTGAGGCTTCCCCAGGGCCTGCAAGTGTCCCAAAATACCCACTGGAGCTGCTCCTGTGGGGCTGGGCTCAGCTCCTGGGGGCCCTGTGCTGTCCCTGGCAGCCAGGACAGGACAGGACAGGAGGCTGCTCCATGGAAAAGCCTCCCTGTGCCTTTCCTTTAGAGAGAAACAGGGGGATTCTGCCATTCCCACCCAGCCTCAAAACCTGGGAACACCCTCCAAGGTTTCCAGAGGCAGCACTGGGGTGGCCTCACCTCAGGGACAGTTTTGGGTGCCACAATTGGTCTAAAGCTGTTGGAGAATGTCCAAAGGAGGGACACGAGGGTGGAAAAGGGTCTGAGGGGGAAGCTGAGGGTGAGGACACTTGGTTTGTGCAGCTGGAGAGACTGAGGGGAGCTCCGTAAGCAGTTGGACAATGCTCTCAGGGATGCATTAGGTGGGATTTTGGGCTGTGCAGAGCTCCAGGACTTTGGACAACAGTCTCAGGCACAGGAGGGGATTGCTGGGGTGTCCTGGGCAGGGCCAGGGGTTGAATTGATGATCCCTGTGGGTCCCAGAGCTGCAGGAACATTTGGACAAGGCTCAGGGTGGGATTTGGGGTGTCTGCAGAACCAAGGGTTGCACTGGATGCCCCATCCCTGGAGGTGTTTCCCCCATCCCTGGAGATGTTTCCCCGTCCCTGGAGGTGTTTCCCCATCCCTGGAGGTGTTTCCCCCATCCCTGGAGCTGTTCCCCATCCCTGGAGGTCCCTGGAGCTGTTTCCCCATCCCTGGAGCTGTTCCCCCATCCCTGGAGCTGTTCCCCCATCCCTGGAGCTGTTCCCCCATCCCTGGAGGTCCCTGGAGCTGTTTCCCCATCCCTGGAGCTGTTCCCAACCCCTCCCACCTGGCACCTCCTCTCTCCCCACCCCTTTCCCCGCTGACCCCGGGCTGTCCTTGTCCCCTCCCAGGCTTTCTTCGAGAGCCACCCGGCGCCTTCTGCGGAGCGCACGGTGCAGCAGTGCTGCGAGAACATCCTGCTGAACGCGGCGTGGCTGCGGCGCGACTCCGACAGCATCCAGCATTTCCTGCAGCAGCGCCGCGCCCCCGTCTGAGCCCCCAGGGCACCAGGGAGGAGCCACCCCCACGCTGATCCACATGCCAAGAATTTGGGAGTCTTTATTTCCTTGGGGTTTCGTTTTTTTTTTTTTTTTTTTTTTTTTTTTTTTTTTTTTTTTTTTTTTTTTTTTGTCCTCCTCCTCAAACCCATGGGGGATTTTTTTTTTTGGACCGTGAATGTAGAGTTAACTGGTTCCTGCTCACACTCCAAGATTTGGGAAATTCTGTTTGAAAAACAAAAAAAAGGAGAGAAAAAAAAATTCAAAGGAAAAAAAAAATCTCTATCAGCGATTCAGCAGAAAGAAAGAGAGAGGAAAAAAACACACGTGAAAAAGAAAAAAAAAAGAGAGAGAAAAATCTGTAAATATGATAGTAATAAAATAGAGCATAACAAAACTGTGAAACTTCCTCAAGCCTTGTCAGTGGTTAAAATATTTAACACCCCCCTCCTTTGACACTCTTATTGACAGATGTTCTGTTTTTTACACCCTCCCCTCCCACCACCACCCCAAAAACCAAGGAAACCAGGGGTTTTGAGGTCAGTGCAGAGTCTGGGGCAGGAGTGGGTCGATGGAACAGCTGGCTGGGACAGGCAGGGAGTGCTAGGACAGAGTCTGTGCATCCTCCCACCTGCAGGGTTCTGGGGAGATGCTCCTGCAACCCCCAACCCCAGGATTGTAGCTCCCCCTCCCCTCCCTTTTGTGTTACCTCTCAGCAAAAAAAGAAAAAAACAAGAAAAAAACCTGTTCTGTTGCTCTTCTCCCCCCTCCCCTCGGTTCCAGCGCTGATGTCCTCCGTGGGATTGTAAAGGAAACACCTCTCACAGCCACATTAAAGAAGAGAAAGGTTCATGCAGTTGATTTTTCATTTCTCCCCAGTCCCCTCGCCGTGCATGCAGGTGAGGAGAGCTGGGGCTGCTGCTGCCCTGCCCCAGCCACCTCCTCCTCCTCCTCCAGAGCATCCCAGCTCCTCCTCCAGAGCATCCCAGCTCCTCCTGGCCGTGGCTTCTCGTTCCTTTCTGTGCTCTTGATGGTAATTTGATTCAGAAGCCTTAAATTAGTGATGACTGGCGTGGTGGTGATGATGATGATGATGATGAAGTCCAAGCTGTGTGCCATCATCCCCTCCCAAAGCAGCGTGGTCCTACTAACCAGCCACAGCACCCTCTTAACACCAAGGTTGGAGTTCCATCTCTTCTTCTTTTTTCTTTCCTTCTTTTCTTTAACAGGAATTCGTATTTGGTGTGGCTTAACTGTAATTTCGGAAGGTCATCAGACTTAACTGTCAGACTGCTTCCCTGAGACATTTTTGTGCTATTGTTTAAAAAAAAAAAAAAAAAAGACTACAGAAAGAAAAAAAAACACAAAAAAAAAGAACAAAACAAAAAAAAAAAGATTTAAAACAGTTGGCGTTAATAAAAATGTCAATGTGAAATTCACGTCCTCACCTTGTGTTCTGTTTGAAGCCTGAAAGGAGCCAAAGCTGTGAGGTTTGGAAGCTGAAAGGAGCCAAAGCTGTGAGGTTTGGAAGCTGAAAGGAGCCAAAGCTGTGAGGGGACAGCAGAGGACAAGGTGTCCCAGCCCTGAGGAGCCCCCAGTCCTCCTGTGCCATCAAGGATAGGGCTTAGGCAGCACAGACCGTGAGTAGAGCCTGTGTAACCTGAATAAAAATCACCCTGCAGCACTGCAGAACTGAGCAGGACAGGATGGAGAAGGTGAAGGAAAGAAAAAAACTTGATTTGAATGAACAAATTGGTGTTAAACAGCGAAAAGCTGAGAGGAGAGGGAGCAGGGTCGTGTAAATCCTGCAGGGAAACAGCCCAGGAACAGGAATGTGTGGCCAAGGGAAANACAGCCCAGGAACAGGAATGTGTGGCCAGGGAAACAGCCCAGGAACAGCCCAGGAACAGGAATGTGTGGCCAGGGAAACAGCCCAGGAACAGCCCAGGAACAGGAATGTGTGGCCAGGGGAAACAGCCCAGGAACAGCCCAGGAACAGGAATGTGTGGCCAGGGGAAACAGCCCAGGAACAGGAATGTGTGGCCAGGGAAAACAGCCCAGGAACAGGAATGTGTGGCCAAGGGAAAACAGCCCAGGAACAGGAATGTGTGGCCAAGGGAAACAGCCCAGGAACAGGAATGTGTGGCCAAGGGAAACAGCCCAGGAACAGGAATGTGTGGCCAAGGGAAACAGCCCAGGAACAGGAATGTGTGGCCAGGGGAGCTGCAGAGCCCTTTCCCAGCTGCTGGAGGGAGGACAGAGCCTGAGCCAGGGCTGTGCCTGCCCTGAGCCCTCTGACAGTGCCATTTCCCTGCTGTCAGCACTGCAGGGCCCAGCCCTTTCCCCACACTAAGCTGCTTTCCCTTCTGCTTCCTGCACACTGACAAAATGAGCCCAGAGCTGTGATTGCAGCAGGGCTGGGCCCTGCAGTGCCTCTGGGCTGAGGGGGCCTTGTTTGCACTTCACACAATGCAAATGCAAAGCAGGAGGGGCAGAAACAACAGCCCCGTGCTCACTGAGCAAACTGAATGGCACTGCCTGGGCCTGGCCTCTGGTGCAGCCACTGAAAGGAGCTGAATTCCCAATTCCAGTCACTCTGGGGTTTGTCCATTCCATAGGAAATCTGGTTTTTTTTAATCCCCAGAGGCAAAGTGATGGCCAGGAGAGGGGCAGGGCCAGGCCAGAGGAGTTGTTGGGGTGAGGAGAGGGCTGAGATGGGGCTCAGGAGATGATTCCTCAGAGAATTGTGCCTGTCCCACCCCTGGAAATGTCCCAGGCCAGGCTGGAGCTCCCTGGGCTGCTGGGAGGTGCTGAGCCTGGAGGAGCTTTAAATTCCCTTCCCACCCCAACCTTTCCATGATTCCCTGGTTTTCCCAGGGGAATTGGCTGCATTCCCTGGGGCTGAGGGTCCCAGCACCCACCTGAGTGATCCAGCAGCTCCAGCCAGGATCCACTGGATCTCTCCAGGTTTGAAGAGATTTTGGGCTGTCTTTGCTCCTCTCCCTGGCAGTTTCTGTGTCAAATCTCAGCTCAAGATCCCAAAATCTGTGGTGACAGTGGAGTCCTTCCCTCCTGCTCCAAGTTTTTGATGGAAGTGGGAGCCCTCCATGTTTTCCAGCAGCTTTCCTGTCCCTCCTGTCACTGTCCCTGGGCTGCTCCTGGGGAGTGAGGACACAAATCTGCCCTGACTTTTGCTCCCAAAACTGAAAATCTCCTTTGGAACAGGATCAAACTCCCTGCACACATTTTTAGGGAGCATCTCCCTGCCCAGGAGGCAGCAGAGCTGCTCCAAAACAAACTCTGTGTGTTGCTTTCACCTTCCCTTTCTCCTGTTCTCCACATTTTCAGATAAACTTACAGAAAAATGGATCAAAGCAACACCAACCTCTTGGTTTTGAGCAGAGGGTGCTTGACAGATTCATGCCATGTGCTTTTAAAGGATTAATTCATATTTTTTAATAATTTCTAGAGAAAAACATTTGCTTTTCTTAGCAGTAAAAATAATGGAAGTGGCTGAAATCTGGTGGGCTGTGACAGGGAGCTGAGATTGAGCCAGTCTGGAATGGTTCAGGCACCTTCACTGCCTTTGGCCCCACAACTCTGGGATTCTGAGCTCCAAATCAGCTGGAAATGGAAGTTTTTGGACTCCTTTTGGGACCCCTCCCTTCCAAAAAGAATCCCTGTGAGAGCTCTCCAGAGCAACTGGGAAAAGGTGAGTTTTGTAATAACAAAAATGCACCTTCCTGTACAAAATTTGTATTTCCAGGACTCTCACACAGGGGATAGGATGTTGTTTAAAGCTGCCAGGTGGATGTGGAATTAGCCAGAAAAAAAAAGTTTGGGAATCTGGTTTCTGCTCCAAAACCCCTCAGATTTTGGACCAAAACCTTACCAAGCACAAGTGGAGCTGCAGCACCTGCAAAGACACTTTTTTTGCCTCCCCAAATGGGTTTTTTTCCCAAGTAGACTCACTAAAAATATACTCCAAATTTCAATTACAGTAAAATTAAAAGTGGAGGCTTCTCCTGGTGCTGAGAGGATCCTGGGCAGTGAGGGAGGATGAGGGCCTGGAGGTCCTGGGGAAGGCAGGAGCAGGGAGTGACCCAGGGAGTGAGCCCCACCTGGGCTCTTCCAGACTCCCAGAGCTCAATTTCTGGGCTAAATTTGTGGTTTAAGGTGAAAATGAACTCAGGTTCAAGAGGAAAATCCATAGGGAAAACACCCAGATCCAGAGGGGGCTGTCCCTGGGTCACTGATGTTGGGACTCATCAACTTTTTTCTTTCAGGATCCCAAACCAAGAGAAGAAAATTGAGTTTATTTTAAGACTGAAGTGCTTGGAAATCATTCCCCCTAAGCCAGGAATCCCAGGTGAGTGTCTGTGCTCAGCCTTATCTGTGCTGATGGATTTTATCCTGGGTTTTTCTCTTCCAAATGGGATTTTGGGGAAGATGCAGCTTCTCTGTGCAGCACCTCACAGGCCTTGGGCTGCTCCAGCCAGGTGGGACGGAGCTCCTGGAATTCCAACACATTCAGAGGGGTTTGGAGTGACAGGACAAAGGGAATGGCTTCAGACTGAAGGAGAGGAGGTTTAGATGGGATTTGGGGAAGGAATTCCTCCCTGGGAGGGTTTGAGGGGCTGGGATGGGATTCCCAGAGAAGCTGTGGCTGCCCCAGGCCAGGTTGGAGCACCCTGGGATAGGGGAGGTGTCCCTGCCATGGCAGGAGTGGGAATGGATGGGCTTTAAGTTCCCTTCCAACCTAAACCATGCCAGGATTCTGTGAAATCTGAGTCTTTAACAGCCTGAAAAGTTCTGTTCCTCCAGAGGAAGGGCCACTCCTGGTCCCTGTGTCCTTCCAGGGGTTGCTGGTGTAAATCTGCTGCTTCTGGATCTCTGTGTCCACTCCTGAAAAAAAACCCTAAAGCCTGGATTGCTGGTGGTTTCTCAGAGGCTTCCACTGAACCCCAAAATCCCAGAGAGTTCCAGTGCCTTGGAAGCTGTGCAGGATTTCCTGAGGGACCTGGAGGGACTGAGCAGCCTTGGGAAAGGGGAACCTCCTCACCCTCCAATCCCATCCACCTTCCATGGATGCAACCTTGTCCACTCTCCACAGATCCAACCCTGTCCACTTTCCATGGATACAAATCCCACCCACTTCTCATGAATCCAACCCCATCCTCTTTCCATGGATGCATTCCCATCCACTTCTCATAGATCCAATCCCATCCACTTCTCACAAACCAAATCCCATCCATTTCCCATGGATCCAACCCCATCCTCTTTCCATGGATACAAATCCCATCCACCCTCCATGAATCCAATCCCATCCACTTCTCACAAACCCAATCCCATCCATTTCCCATGAATCCAATCCCATC
>VZRZ01005979.1:196585-209821 GCA_013398175.1 Climacteris rufus | reverse complement strand
GGGATTTAGGGAATTTAGGGAATTTAGGGAATGCAGGGGATTTAGGGAATTTAGGGGATGCAGGGAATGCAGGGAATGCAGAGAGTGCAGGGAATTTAGGGGATGCAGGGAATTTAGGGGATGCAGGGAATTTAGGGAAGTTAGGGAATTTGGAGGATGCAGGGAATGCAGGGGATTTAGGGGATTTATGGGATTTAGGGGATTTAGTGAATTTAGGGAATGCGGGGAATTTAGGGGATGCAGGGAATGCAGGGGATTTAGGGAATTTAGGGAATGCAGGGAATTTAGAGGATGCAGGGAATGCAGGGAATTTAGAGGATGCAGGGAATTTAGAGGATGCAGGGAATTTAGGGGATTTATGGAATTTAGGGGATTTAGGGAGTTTAGGAAACGCAGGGAATGCAGGGGATTTAGGGGATTTAGGGAATTTAGGGGATTTATGGAATTTAGGGAACGCAGGGAACGCAGGGAATGCAGGGAATGCAGGGAATTTCGGGAATGCAGGTCCCTGTGGGGAATGAGCTCCCATATCCTGGCCAGGAGAAGCTGGGAGGGCCAGGGACACAAACCCTGAGCCCCTGAGGAAGACAAACCCCGCACCCGGAGCTGCCCAAGGCTCTGCTGCCCTGGCAGAGCTGAGCTCCCCCTGTGGTTGGTTCTTCTGAGCCCCTCACTGCAGAGCAGGAGCTCCTCTGGAGAAAGATCCAGGCTCTCCTTTGGGGGACACCAAAGGTTTGGTTCGTTTTGATACACTGCAGTTAGAAAAAAAAAAAGATTAAAAGATTTATAACCCTCTCCTTTGCACTTTGCTCTCCCTTCAGCAGCAGCATCTCCATTGACTTGAGGAGGAGAGAGATATTCTCTGAGATAATGAGCTTGGCAACTTAAACCTAAACCTTGTGGCTTTTGCTTGCGGCAGAGCAGAGACTGCCTCATGCAAATGTTGGCAGATTTCATTGCCTGAACCTCCAACTTCACAGGAGATCACCTCAAGGTCAGCCTTAGGCAAGAATGAGCAATAAATGTCCTGACATGGGGGAGAGCAGCGAACTTGAAGCTGATCAAGTGTTTTGAAATTAGTTTTGCTCCAGCTAGAGAGAAAGTTGTTTAAAAATCAGTCAATGAGGGTAATGGGCAGCACATTCTCCTGCTACGAGGAGCCCATAAATGAGCAGCACAGAAAAGACAGATTTTCTTCTGCCAAGCCACTTAGATGAAACAGATCAATCAACCACCTGTACCATGGGAAGAAGAGCCACAAATGACTCCAAAATCTTGGTTTTGAGCCAACTTTTGGGCACATGGGCACAGGCAGGGCTGCTCTGGCTGCCCCGGAGCTGTCCCTGCGCATGGCAGCGGTGACAGTGCTGCCACCAGCACACGAGGGCACAGGGCTCAGGGTAACACAGAGCAGAGCAAATCAGCAAAGTGAGAGCCCTGCAGGGGGTGTGCAATGCAGCACAGGCTCGGGGGTGATGTGGGAATCTCCATCTCCATCTCCATCTCCATCTCCCAGCCACGAAGGGGAACCCCGACCCTGAGCATCCATCTCCATCGTGCCCTGGGACCTGGCAGTGGCAGCGCTGCTCTCCTGCAGTGTTCCTGTGCCATTCCCAGCCTGGGTGGGTGCAGCGGGCCTGGGGGCAGTGGCACAGCAGCCAGCAGCCCCAGCAGCAGTGCCACACTTCCCAAGGAAAGCCATTTCTGAGAGAAACTCCTGGGTGCCTGCGGGTTCTGTCACACTCTCGAACGAGCTGATGGGGATTTAAAGCAGCAAACGGGGCCCTTTGTCCCCCTGCCAGGCTCTGTGGCTGCACAAGCCCCTGCTGCCAGCTCCCAGGGATTTCCTGCTGCTGGGGAATGCAGGGAGTGGGGGCACAGAGGAGCAGGAGCTGCACAAAGGGAGCAGAGCTGTGTGTGTGCCTCCTCTGCTCTGCACCAGCTGCTGTGCCAACACACAGGGCTTGTTCAGGTGGGAATGCCCTGTCCCGGGGCTGTGCAGCTCCACTCGGTCAGGCTGGGGAAGAGAAGCTCCAGGAACACCTCAGAGCCCCTTCCAGTGCCCAAAGGGGCTGCAGGAGAGCTGGAGAAGGACTGGATAAGGGCTGGAAGCACAGACACAGGGAATGGCTTCAAACTGGAAGAGGAGAGATTTGGGATATATCAGGAAACAGCTGATGGCTGTGAGGGAGGTGAGGCCCTGGCACAGGGTGCCCAGAGCAGCTGTGCCATCCCTGGAAGTGTCCAAGGCCAGCTTGGACAGGAAGGTGTCCCTTCCCTGCCCGTGGCAGGGGCTGCAAGGGATGACCCTGAAGGATCCCTCCCAACCCAAGCCATCCTCTGCCTCTGTTCCTCCTGCTCTGCAGCCCAGCCCAAAGAGATGCAGATTTTTTTGCATCTGACTTCTGCTAAATGAAATTTGATGGCAATGCTGCATCAATAACTTGCAGGGTTTCTGCTGAAGATGCTTTGCAGAGCTGAATGATTCCTTTGGGGGATTGCTCTGCACTTTGCAGCCTCCTCCATGAATCTCTCCTGTGGCTTTAAAGCGAGAAGCAGCAAAGGGGAGGGTGGGATTCATCTATCAGAGACTTTATCTGTTACTTCCAAGGCCATACAAAGAAAATGTTTTATAGGTGGCCGCGTTATCTGCCACTCCATCTTCATATTACAAGAAATTCTTTAGCAGGATATTTTAATATCACTTTTTCTTTGCTTATCAGCAAGTCTAATACCTGGCAAACAAGCCCCAGCTGCATGGTGGGGTTTATCTGAGCTCAGAAATGCAGTGTAATAACAGATCTTTAATAATGCAGGACGGGGCTGTTCCTGCCTGATTTATAAACTTCACAGACACAGCAAGTCCCCGCTCCCGGGGATTTACTGCTCCCTGCGCTCCAGCATCCCAGGAATGATGGGGGAGCAGATGCAGAGCTAAAGGAGAGGCCCCATTTGTTTCAGCAGCGCTTGGATAAATCTGTCCTCCCCTGTCAGGGCCCTGAGCTCTGCTGTGGGCCAAGCAGGACCTGCAGACAAGGAATAAAACACAGGAGCTGGGAGGGAGAACAGCAGATGGGGAGGGGCAGGGCAGCGATTGCAGTGTCTGCCAGGGAACTGCCGGTGCCCAGCCTCCTGCACCCCGTCCCCTTCCCACCTCAGCACCTGACAGCCCAGTTATCACCCATGCCAGCCCGGTTATCATCCCTGCCAGCCCGGTTATCACCCATGCCAGCCCGGTTATCATCCCTGCCAGCCCGGTTATCATCCCTGCCAGCCCGGTTATCACCCATGCCAGCCCGGTTATCATCCCTGCCAGCCCGGTTATCATCCCTGCCAGCCCGGTTATCACCCATGCCAGCCCGGTTATCATCCCTGCCAGCCCGGTTATCATCCCTGCCAGCCCGGTTATCACCCATGCCAGCCCGGTTATCATCCCTGCCAGCCCGGTTATCATCCCTGCCAGCCCGGTTATCACCCATGCCAGCCCGGTTATCATCCCTGCCAGCCCGGTTATCATCCCTGCCAGCCCGGTTATCACCCATGCCAGCCCGGTTATCATCCCTGCCAGCCCGGTTATCATCCCTGCCAGCCCGGTTATCACCCATGCCAGCCCGGTTANCCTGCCAGCCCGGTTATGATCCCTGCCGGCCCGGTTACCATCCATGCCAGCCCGGTTATCACCCATGCCAGCCCGGTTATCACCCATGCCAGCCTGGTTACCATCCATGCCAGCCCGGTTACCATCCCTGCCAGCCCTGTCTGAGGCAGGAGAGGCCATTGGGTGCTCTGTGCCACCCTTTAGAGCCCTTGCACAGCCTGGTCCCACCCCAAGGTGCTGCCCAGAGCCTCCAGCCGAGCCCTGGCCACAGCCTGGGCCAGGGGAGGCTGAGGGTGAGCAGAGGTTTTGTTTGTGGAGCTCCCAAAGGACCCCAGGAGGGCTTTGGGAGGGCAGGGAGGAGGCGCTGGATTTGCTGCCTGGGGGTGCCTCTGTGGCCCCCATCTGACCCCAGCCTGGCTCTGTCTGCCCCAGCTCCTCAGCCCAGCTCTGCAGAGCCCGAATGTTGCAGGGTTGTCACTGTGCTGTCACTGTGCTGTCACTGTGCTGCCTCCATCCCACCAGTGACACTGCCCCATCACACGGCTCAGAGACACTGGGGGAGCTCCTGCCCGGGCAGTGGCCAAAAATCTTCAAATTATCTTAAATATGCCGAGTTTAGGTGCCGCGATTCTGGCCGAAGCTTTCGGCCCTGCCACGGCACATCTTCTCTTTGTGAGGTCTTTGAACAGACACTTGAGANAGGTGCAAGTGGCCTCAAGCATGTCTCGTCCAGATTATTTATACCCAGATTGTCCAATTAGGGAGATGTTGTGTTGGATATTTTCAATAAAAACCCAATAATCAGTTCTTCTTATCCCACACTGCGGAGCTTTAGAACCAATGGCAGAAAACACAAGTTTTTGGAGAAGAAAGGGGAAGTAGCAAAGGTAAAAAAGGAAGTTATAAAACAACACCTAAACCCTCCATTGTGGACACCTGTATTACAATATTTCATAAACCAAAATGTCTACACTTCTGCCTAATTCACCTGTGACATAACCTTAACTATACAGTATTAATTTCAAAGTTATCACACTACAGGGAAAGTCTTTTCCAGGGTTTAAGATCCAATGAGGTGTATTTCTGGGGATCAAAACTTGTTAAAGCAGAAACAGTGAAATTCTCAGAATTCAGGGTTCCAACATTTAGGCCCTTCTGAGAGAAGGGTCAGCGAGGGGAAGGGGTAAAGCTGGGAGGTCTCGAGAGGTTGGACTCTGCTGTTTCCATGAGAGGTTGGCCTTTGCTGTTTCCATGAGAGGTTGGGCTTTGCTGTTTTCCATGAGAGGTTGGGCTTTGCTGTTTTCCATGGGAAGGGGAAGGGAAGCTGCAGCTGGAGGTGGAGGACAAACAAGGATTTGGGGGTTTCCTCTGAGGAGGTTTCACAGCCCCCTGTGTTGTGGTAAAGGTTTGGGCACAGGGATGGGTGGGGAGGTTTGTCAGCATCTTCATCTCAGCTGCCTTCACAAATCCAAGTGTCATGGGCAAGAAAAACACAGAGCTGGCTGGAAACGTTGAACTTTTCAGAGGAAAGAAAGCAATAAAGAACATTATCTCCAAATTCCATTAAAATACATATTCCCAATGCTCCCAGGCCTCTGGAGCAGGAGGTGCCTGTGCCTTCACTGGCACAGGAAGGGGTTAAGTGCTGAGGGGTGAGCAGAGCTCTGAAGCAGCCTGGGGAGAGCATTCTTCATCCACCTCTTTTCATTCTTCAAAGGAACAAATGGCAAAAGGAACCCCATGTTATGTCCTCTCAGCCCATTATTCTGCCCTGGTTGTCAGGGCAGGTGCTGGCTCCCTCACAAAGCAGGGGAAGGGCTGTGCCTGCTCGAAAGGGCATCCTTTCACTCCTTCTGTTCCTGCTGCCACTTCAAAAAGAGATAAGGAAAATGAGGTTCTATTTTTCCTTGCTCAATACCTGTTTATCGTGGTTGCCATGTCTCTGCTCTGCTGGAATGTGGTGGGAGGATTCCTCCGGCTCCTCCTCGGGCTGTTGCACAGCTAAAGCTCAGCAGAGGGTTCTGGCACAGCCTCCTCAGCTCCTGTGGGGCTCTGCAGGGAAGAACAGACTGGGAACCAGTGAGGCTGGGAAAGACCTCGAGGATCATCACAAACAGGCAGGGTCCTGGAGAGGAGCCTTGGATTCATGGAATCATGGAAAGGTTTGGGTGGGAAGGAGCTCAAAGCCCACCCACCCCACCCCAGCCCTGGCAGGGACACCTCCGACTGCCCCAGGTGCTCCCAGCCCCGTCCAGCCTGGCCTTGGGCACTGCCAGGGATCCAGGGGCAGCCACAGCTTCTCTGGGAATTCCATCCCATTCCCTCCCCACCCTCCCAGGGAACAATTCCTGCCCAATATCCCATCTAATCTCAGGGTCACTCCTCTTCCCGAGCCCCTTGGAGGTGGCTGTGCCAGCATTTCCTTGGGCACGTTCCTGCTGCTCTCCCTGCCCCAGCCCCACGCCTCTCCCCCGCTCCTTTGAGGCAGTTTTGTGGCGTTGGTTCCAGCAGGAGGGCTCATTCTCCCTGCTAGGTTGGCTTTTCTTTCAAAGACATGGTTGAAAGCTTTAATCTGCTGCAAGCAGGTGCCACTGCAGGTGAGCTCTGCTAAGAACATATGTTTAATTTTGCTGCTGAAGTCTGAAAAAGCTGTTATTTTAAAAAACTCCCTTTAATAGTCTGCGTAAACATTGGCAGCCAAACGCTCTCAGCTGCAGATGTATTCAGTTTATTATTTAAAAACAAAGCCCAGACTTGCAAAAATATTGAAGGAGTTTAAGCACAAAGGGAAAATTACAGAGGTTTCATTCGGGGAGCTGTGGTCAGCTCCCTCAATCCAATTCCCAGGAACTGAACTGAACAGAGAAGCCTCAGCCCCAGGGAGGGAAATCTGGGATGAGAAGCTTTGGGCTTTGAGAGATGAAAGAAGGAAGGGGTGTGTGCTTGAGTTCGGTGCCAGCTCCACATCCCTGGAGGATGTGGAGGGATCCACTGCAGGGATGGGCACTCCTGGGCAGCCTGGCAGGGAAGGAGATTTCCCAATCTCCAGTCTAAACCTCCCCTGGCACCACTTGGGGCTGTTTCCTTTGCTTTGTCCTGGGAGCAGAGCCTGAATTCCCTGCTGCTCCCTCCTGTCAGGGAGCTGCTCTGGCAGGGCACAGAGGCTGGGAGGGTCAGGAGTGGGGTTGGGGTGCACAGGGCACCCCTCCCTCCAGCCCCCCGAATTTCCTGTGGTTTCCTGGGCAAGAACGAGTCAGCAGTGGCTCAGCTCAGTGCCTGTGCCCGGCAGCTCCAGCAGGAGCCCATTCCAGCTGCAGGGAAGGCTCCCGTGCACCGCTGCAGGCTCAGAGACCTCGGGGGAATTGTATTTCTGGCTAAAGAATCCCCAGCACTGAGCCCTGAGCATTAACCCCAGAGCAAGGGCTGTGCTTCCACGCTTCCTCCCGTTGCAAAATTGATGCCAGGGAGGATGCACTGGTGAATGCAGGGGCTGGAACACTCGGGAAGTGTCTGGATTTGCTGTTTACAGCCACAGCTGCCTTCCCAGAGCTCTCCCCAGGCAGGTTTCCTGGGAACCTTCACTGTGTCTGAGTTCAAGCCATAACAACCAGGTGCAAATCCGAGGTGATGTTTCAAATGTCTCCTCTCCCACTGAATTAGAGCCCTCTAATGATGCGACTCTAAATCTGTTCTGAAGGCTTCCAGCAGCCAGTCTTTCACTGGGAAGTGTTGGATCATCACACCAGACAAGTTTTGCTGGAAGAAAAAAGGTGACTGTGCCTCTCTGAATGTCAGTGATCTTGTTGCTGCCAGTGCACAGGGCTCAGATCACTGCCAGCAGGTCAGGGAGGGGCAGGAACCCATGCCCAGGGAGTTCCCCCTGCACAGGAGGCAAAACTTCTGCCCTGGGCACTGCCAGAGAGCAGAGAGGGGCTGGAGGCTCCTCCTGGGATATTGCAGAGCCCTCTGGACACATCCCAGCCCTGTGCTCTGGGATGGCCCTGCTGGAGCAGCTGCCCCACTGGGGTCCCTCCAGTAGCCCAGTCTGGGGTTCTGTGGAAATGAACCCTGCCAGCCTGCCTGGTGTGGATTCCCTTCTCATTCTCAGGAGAAAGCGTCGCTTCAAAAGTCTCTGTGTGAGCAAATATCTCCATCCCCCTCGCCCTGCTCCTGCTCCTCCTCACCGCCGGCTCCTCCTGGGAAATGCCCTCTTGCCAACGACTCATTTCCCTTCCAAAATCCGCACTCAGCAATGTCAACACTTCTGGAGATAAGGAAGCAGAAGTGGGCTCTAAGGCTGTATTAAACTCCTAATGACATTCTGCTTTCTGAAGTGCCGGTGTTAAGCACTTCCCTGGGATTCCCAGCCCGCAGCAGCAGTGATGGACAATTCCCAGCGCTCCTGGAGAGCCTCACACACCCGCGGTTCGCAGCCCCACACACACCCACCCCTGTCTGCAGATTTACTGGGTATTATGCTGTCTAAAAATGCCTTTTAACTCCAAATGGACTCCTTTACTTTGTGGTGCGATGTGACACCTGCCCGATGCTGGTGAAACAGGGAAGGCTCGCGGAGCTGAGTGGAGCGAGCGCTGAATTATTCACAGGCAGCGTCTGGAAACCTTCACTTTGCTTCCCTAAGCCGGAGGCACCAGGGAAACCGGGAACCTCAGCTAATTCCCTTGTAATGATGTGTCACTCTGCGAGGAATTAGAGCTCCCGTTTTGTCACTTCTCAGCACTGTCTTGATGCCTAAAAGGCTGCCCAAAAAGTGATGCCAGGCAGGAGTGAGGGAATAAAAGGTGGGGATTTATTTGAATGGCTTTCAAAGGTACATTTAGGGCAGACAAAGCCCCCCAGGGGCATCACCCAGAATGGACAACGAGTCACGAGTTCTCCACACCTTTATAGGTTTGGTCCATTTGCATGTCAGCAGAGATTTACCAATTAAAACTTTACAATTTCTCCCTAGCTCACTCCCCCCCCGTCCCCCAGAAGCATGGACCTGGGCAGTCTAAGTGTCCTTGGAGGGTAAGTACAGAGTGGTGGTGTTATGTCTATAGGAAACAGATATAACGAGATATAAAGCATACATGCCAGACAATGCAGGATTTGAAAAACACAAGGGTTAAACCTAAGGCAGCAGGCTGAGCTGGCTGGGGGAGCCCTGCAGGGTACCGGCCTCGGGGGAATTGCAGCCCAGGAATGTGCAGGATCACACCCCGGGCAGCAGTGGGAGAGCATCCCTGTCCTCAGAGCCATGGGAACACGAGCAGGAGCTCGGGAAGGGGCAGGAGGATGCTCCGGGTGGGGAGAGGGAGAGCCCCAGGGAGGGAGAGCTGGAGGGAGGGGACCCCCAGGCAGCTCCTGGGCTGACCCGGGAGGAGCTGTGGCTCTTGCTGTTGTTCTTGCTGTTGTTGTTGTTGTCACAACCAGGGGGTCACAGGCAGTGGCACATGGACACTGAACGGGATTTCTGCCTCTGATGTTCTCTGGTTTTTGCTTTTCACCCTCCTGGAGATGGCGGGAGCATTGAGTGGCCCCACTGAGGCCATTGCCCAGGGCGTGGGGACACACCAGGCTGCAGAATGCAACCTGAACTCTTTCTTTGATCTTTCCTTGCTGTTCCCTTCAGGCTGGGATTGGGAACTGGGTGTGGGGATGATTTCCACAGGCTCGTTGTGCTCCAGGGATTAGAAACACAGAGCTCCACGGTTGGTGTCCACACCCGGGCTGGACTCTGGGCAGACCTCAGGGCTGACTTTATCTGGTTTGGGAGCTGGAGGAGCAGCAGGGTCCTGGTGGAATCACAGTTCCGTGTAGGATCATCAAATCCCAGCCTGGTTTGGGTTGGGAGGTGTCGCAGCAACAACACGAAAGAAGGAGACAGAAACCTCTGGAGAGTGAAGGAACAAGTTCCTCAAGGAACAAGTTCTGGGCTTCCCTGCCCATCTTTATTCTATATGTGACTTATAATTCACTGTGGATTGGAGGAGACAGAGAGCCTCCCCTCAATCACACTGGTCAAAGGAAATGTCCATCAAACTTCTGTGCCCAGGAGAAAGGAATGTAAATAAAAAGCTACTGTTACAATAACGTGGCTGTGTTTACAGAGAATGTCTGAGAACCAGTTACAAAAGAATGAAAACATCCAGAACTGCAAAACTCACAGCAACAGGGAGGGACCTTACAGTTCATCCCCTGCCCTGGCAGGGACACCTCCCACTGCCCCAGGTGCTCCAAATTCCACCCAGCCTGGCCTTGGGCACTGCCAGGGATCCAGGGGCAGGCACAGCTTCTCTGGGAATTCCATCCCATTCCCTCCCCACCCTCCCAGGGAGGAATTCCTGCCTACAGCAATGCACCTGCAGTGGCTCAGCAGGAAAAGCCTCCCTGGGACCCCGCAGTGCCCCTCAGATGGCAGCAGGACCAGGGCACGGCCGGGCTTGGCAGCAGCTGCAGCCTTCAGGCTGCACCAAGAATTCCTTTAAAGCCCAGTGTCCCCCTCCAAGCTGCTGTTGTTCAGGAGAGCCTGAACCAGATGGAAGCTGACTAGGTAAACATGGAAATAAAAAGCTCAGAAATGGCTTTAATGTTTACTTTGAAGCAAAGTTATTTTAATGAATTCCAATTAACAGTAAAAAAAAAAAAATCACTTTTGCTCGATGGTCCCTATGGTTAACAAGGGATGCAGATGTTTTTGCACTAATTGTTCTAATCTAAGTGTTTCCCTGCTTTGCATTCTGAGTGCAGCAGCTCTCATTGCCCCATGGTATTTAAATAAGAAAAAGTGATTCCATGATGCTTTATTTCCCCAAAATGCAGAAATAAAACCTGCTACACTTTGCATTTCAACGTTATCTGGTGAATTTTATGACCTTCTGAATTAAAAAAAAAAATTGAGACAGTATTTCATAGATCTTTTGCAACACAGTAATTAACTCAGACATTCCAATTAATTATTTTGTTTATTGGCAAAAAATTTATTTCACCAAACTCTTCTACTGCTCCAAAAACTCCTCACTTGGATCTCCTGTGAAGTGAGGTCATCACAAAGATTTGAGGCAGAGATGAAGTAAATTCAAAGCTGGGTCTTCAGTTGTTGAAAAGTCATTGTAAATCATGGAATTATAGAATTGGGTGGGAAGGGACCCCAAATCCCACCCATGCCATGGGGCTCCCCACCCTCCCAGGGAGGAATTCCTGCCCCAAATCCCATCCAAACCTTCTGTCTGTCAGTCTGACATCACGAAAATGAGTCAGGAATTAAATCACTGCGCTGCAGACGAAATTTCTCAGCTTCACTTGACATCTTCAGTTGCTTGAGACAGGAAAATGTTCCTGGGGAAATGTTGCTGTAGTTAGAGGGAAATTGTAAGGCTGCAAAGGCCAGTGATGCTGTCAGGAACGTGGCAGCCGCACTCCCGGACAAGGGAACCTTCCTGCTTTGCCTTGTTTGGCTCCATCAGTGTCAGCGAGGGCCACCTCCTGCTTCCCTCAGGCCTCCAGCCCCGCAGTTTCTTCTGCACCTCCTACAAATGGCATTGCTGAGGCTCCTCTGGCAGCCCTGCAGTCCTGGAATCAGGGAATGCCTGCGGCTGCAAGGACACAGGGACCCTCTGTTACAGCATCCCTGTGTCCGAGAGATGCAGTGTTTGTTCTGGGCCTCCTGTCAATGGTCCAGATAAGCCTGGCTGAACAGAACCTCCCCCTGGGTTTGTATCTGGGTATTTAGCGATAGGTACTTCTTTATAGGTATTGATTGATAGGTATTTATTTACAGGTATTGATTGATAGGTATTTATTGAGAGGTATTTATTGATAGGTATTTATTGAGAGGTATTTCTTGATAGGTATTTATTTACAGGTATTTCTTGATAGGTATTTATTTATAGGTATTTCTTGATAGGTATTTATTGATAGGTATTTACTGATAGGTATTTATTTACAGGTATTTATTGGGAGGTATTTCTTGATAGGTATTTCTTTATAGATATTTCTTTATAGGTATTTATTGATAGGTATTTATTTACAGGTATTTATTTTTAGGTATTTATGGATAGGTATTTCTCTATAGGTATTCCTTTATAGGTATTTATTGATAGATATTTCTTTATAAGTATTTCTTTATGGGTATTTATTGATAGGTATTTATTTATAGGTATTCCTCTATAGGCACATATTTATAGGTATTTCTTTATAGGTATTTCTTTATAGGTATTTATTGATAGGTATATCTCATCCTAAAGCCATGGCAGGGACACCTCCCACTGCCCCAGGTGCTCCAAACTCCATCCAGCCTGGCCTGGGCACTGCCAGGGATGCAGGGGCAGCCCCAGCTTCTCTGGGCACCCTGTGCCAGGCCAGGGTGGTTATGAGAGCCTGGGGCTGCAGAGGAGGAGCCCGTGTGTCCCGGGGAGCAGGGGGTGCCAGTGGCACTGATGCCTCGGGATTGAGCTTTATATTTCTCATCCATTTGTAACCCTGCAGTTCTTCAGTGTGGAACTCTGAACCCCACACAGAGTGTGAGCTGCTGGTCCCCACTCTGGTCCGACAGAACAATTCCTCTCCGGGGACCGAAGAACACCTCACTGTCTCAGGCCCCAAGAAATGTAAACAAAATGGGATGGGGGAAGGAAACTGAGGGTAAATTACTTCATTAGCTGAAGCTGTAATTGGAAGATTAACCCCCAATATGCAAATGGACCAAACTTATAAAAGTGTGAACGCCTGAGACCCATCATCCACTTTGGGTGTTGCCCCTCTGGGGCCTTTGCTTGCCCTAAATGTACCTGAAGGCCCTTCAATAAACATAACTGCTTTTTATTCTCTTATTTTGTCTGGCTTCTGCTTTTCAGGCATCCCAAGAAAGCATCAGAAGCAGGCAGGCTTTGGGAATGCAGAAAGGAAGGATGCCAAAGGCAGGGAAATATCCCGGCTCCTGACCCAGCAGCCCTTGGCCACAGCACCTGTTCAGCCAGAAATTAATGCAACAGAAAGAATTCAGAGGGCATTGCTGGGATGACTGCAAACACCAATACCTGAGATTAGATACATATTTATATATATACTTATATATATGATGCTGTTCATGCTTGAGACAACCTGACTCTGCTGCTGCTGCATCAAAATTTTGCCCTGGGGAATAGCTGAAAAAAAAACCCTCGTGAAATGAAACTCACTTCATTTATTCTCCACTTCTGAAAATACAGGAGAGGAGTTTCCAAAGCCTTAACCATTTTTCTGCCTTTTAAGAATTTCAGAAAGAAACAACAGATCTGCAGCGAGGGTGCTCCTTGTGTTTCAAACCCAGAACACATAAAAGCCAAGCACAGCGTTTGCTGGAGGAAATGTGCTTTTATACAAATTAAGATGTTTATACAAATCACGATTTTAACACAAATTACAGTTTTAACTCAAATGACAAATATTGTGCAGAAATAAGCAGTGACAGTGCTGCTGAACAAAGGGAGGGCAGGGAGCCTGAGGGGGAAGGAGGAAATGCTGAACAAAGGGGTGGGGATGGGATGGGATCCATGGGATCCATGGGATGGGATGGGATGGGATGGGATGGGATCCATGGGATCCATGGGATGGGATGGGATGGGATGGGATCCATGGGATCCATGGGATGGGAT
>VZRZ01005979.1:142886-170063 GCA_013398175.1 Climacteris rufus | reverse complement strand
ATCCCCGTGTTCCCGGTTTCCAGCCGAGTGCTGATCGCGGCTCTGCCCCATCCCGCCCGTTCCCCGTTCCGGGCTCTCTCCGGAGGTGCCAGCGCTGCCCTCGGGGATCCCTTTCCCTCTGTGCTGCGGCAGCTGATGAGTCACGTTCAAAGCCAATTAATTTTTAAGTGGCCACTTCAATTCAGCCTCAAGGCAGAGCGGAAACCCACCCAGCCTGGCAACTTTGTCCCCAGCTGAGCCCCCACCCGGGCTAATACTGACTTTGAGCCACTTTCACTTGGATTTCTGCATTTTGTAGCCCAAACTGAACATTTATTTTTCTTTCTGTTGGACAGATCTACTTGAACAACACATTTGCCCTGGATTCAGCCTGGCTGCAGCCCGAGGAGTGCAGGCTGTTCCAGGGGGCTGAGAAGCCTCTGCTGCTGAGCAACCAAGTGGCCCTGGCTGTGGCCAGGCCAGCTGCTGCCTCCAGGCCCCTGCCCACGCTCCTCTTGGCCCCCCAGCTCATCCCAGGTCAGTCAAGAAGTCCATCAATAATTAAATATTTGCCTGTTTATTGGTGTCTTTCCCTTAATGCATCTCCCAGAGAGGCAAAGCTGCTCCCTAAAGCCAAGGTTTCCTTCCATTCGGCTGAAAAATGTCTTGCTCGAGCAGAGCCTTGCTGGCAAAAGTGCATTTTGTCCTGTAAATTACTCTGCAAGAAGGGAAAGACCACAAGTGATTATAGCAGATTGTAGCAGGCTGTTCTGTAGCTGCTTGGTGACCTCTGCAATGAAGGGCCAACCACTCCCCACCTACTGAGTTTGTTTTTCAAACGAGAAATCGCTGACAACCTAAAGGATTCTGTGATTTTTATGACAGTCCATGTAGGGTTCTGCTGGCTGCTCATTTATTTCAGAGTTTGCTGTGGTCTGTGTGGACAGCAGCAGGAGAGAAGAGCAGTGCATCCATCACCTCATTAAAGCTCTGTTGTGCACGATGACATTTGTGAAATAAATTCTGTTCATTTGCATAACAACAGAAGAACTAGAAATTATAAACATATTTATCTATATGATGGTATAAATGCAAATATTTACTGAGTAGATATTCTGTGAAGCTTTAGGTAACTAAGATTTATACTCGGGAAAGGACATTTATACTCGAAACAGAGCAGGATGTGCATCCCAGCAGAGCTGAATCTCTGTGTTGTTGCTGCAGTAGTGAATTAAAGTAGCAGTTGTTTCAGACAAAAGGTTGAGGAGTACGATGCTGCTGATGTTTGAACCCCGAAATACGCAGTGGAATTGAGAATTAGACTTCCTGGCTTGCTGAGCCCCCTTCCCGGGATCTCTCCTCCAGAGCAGTTTGTGTTTCACTCTGCAGCACCAGGACCTTGTGTTTGCCATCAGTGCTGAGCTTCAGGCTGTGCTGGAAGAGGTCCTCGCTCTGAGGCTCGTTACCAGCCTGATTAATGAGCAGTAAATCACTGGAACATGTTGGACCATTCAAACTGGGCCCATATTTTGGTGTTTTAGCAAAGCTGTGGCTCAGCTGCCCTCTGCTCCTGCCAGGGCCAGCCAGCACTCGGCTGGAGGAGTCACTGCTGTGGGGAAACCCTGTTATTAATTCATTTCTATTTCTTGGAGTATTTATTTGTATTTATTACCTAGCAGAGCAGCTGCAGCCCGGGCTGCTGTGGGGAATCACCAAGCTGTGCCTCCAGGCAGGAGGAAAGGAGGATTTAGGGACAGACGTGGCAGTGAGGGGGTGTTCTGGGCAGGGCAGTGCCAGCTCCTCCCCTGTTTGTGCTTGTTTAAAAGAATTGCAATATTTTGAAATATGTCACTGTTTGGAAAGTGCATGAGCACGTTTCTCCCGTGCCAGATGTCAGGCATAAAGGGAACTGCAGGGAGGAGCACAAATCCCCCCCATCTCTGTGAATAAGGGAGTCAGAGAGCCCTGGAAAGGTTGGAAGGGACCCCAAATCCCACCCATCCCACCCCAGCCATGGCAGGGACACCTCCCACTGTCCCAGGCTGCTCCCAGCCCCTTGAAGACCCTGCCAGGGATCCAGGGGCAGCCACAGCTGCTCTGGGCACCCTGTGCCAGGGCTTGAGTGGGGAATCTCTTCCCAATATTCATGAAATCTCCTTTGCTGTTGCTGTGGTTGGTGCCAGTGGTCGAGGGCTCGTGCAGGGGGTGCCCATTCCTGTGTCCCTGTCCTGCAGCCCAAGCTGCCTCTCCAGGGCTTGTGGCAGCACTGGAACTTTTTCCTCTGCGATTTTTAACTTAAGGTGAAGAGCCATAAAAACCCTGGGCTCAAATGGCTCCGTTCAGTGGGATAAAGGGGAGATTACTCAGGTTCCTGTGAGGGATTCATTTCTGGTAGGGCAGCCTCGCCCTGCCCAGCTATCAGTAATGCTGTAATTGTTTCCTCAATGGCTCTGCAGCCTTGCACAGCTAAAGGAAGGAGCGCTGAGGCTGTGAGGGGCAATGTGCATTATTTAACAGCTGCAGCTCCAGCTCCTCCGAGGTGTTCCTTGCTGTAGGAAGCAGCAGGAATTGCTCTCCCGGGGCACAATGGGAATTTCTGTGCCTGGTGCTGTGTGGGTAGAGCAGAGGGGTGGCCTTGCCCCTCGATGCCAGCTGGGGGATGCCTGGGCTGTGTGCTCTGGGGAGGGGGGGTGTTCAGTGTTCTGCAAAGCGAGGACTAGGGGCTCTGCAAAGCAAGGATTTGTATTTCTGACCCCTGCACTGTGCTCTGGGCTGGGTGGCGAGGGCAGGGCTGGCCAGCTGTGTCCCTGTGCCAGCTGTGGCCCTGTGCCAGCTGTGGCCCTGTGCCAGCTGTGGCCCTGTGCCAGCTGTGGCCCTGTGCCAGCTGTGGCCCTGTGCCAGCTGTGGCCCTGTGCCAGCTGTGGCCCTGTGCCAGCTGTGGCCCTGTGCCAGCTGTGGCCCTGTGCCAGCTGTGGCCCTGTGCCAGCTGTGGCCCTGTGCCAGCTGTGGCCCTGTGCCAGCTGTGGCCCTGTGCCAGCTGTGGCCCTGTGCCAGCTGTGGCCCTGTGCCAGCTGTGGCCCTGTGCCAGCTGTGGCCCTGTGCCAGCTGTGGCCCTGTGCCAGCTGTGGCCCTGTGCCAGCTGTGGCCCTGTGCCAGCTGTGGCCCTGTGCCAGCTGTGGCCCTGTGCCAGCTGTGGCCCTGTGCCAGCTGTGGCCCTGTGCCAGCTGTGGCCCTGTGCCAGCTGTGGCCCTGTGCCAGCTGTGGCCCTGTGCCAGCTGTGGCCCTGTGCCAGCTGTGGCCCTGTGCCAGCTGTGGCCCTGTGCCAGCTGTGTGCTCTGCCCTGTTCCAGCTGGGTGCCCTGCCCCAGCTGTGTCCCTGCCCAGCTGTGTGCCCTGCCCTGTGCCAGCTCGGTGGCGCTGCCTGGGGCTGGGGCACCCCTGGGTGGCACCAGGAGGTGGAAGCTGGAGCCCTGTGGGACGTTCTGTGCCCTCCTGTCCCTGGTGCCACCGGAGGGGTGCTGGTGCAGTTTGGCACTGCTGGCTCTCAGGAGCATCCCCGTGGTGCCTCCTGCTCAGGGTGTGCTCTGATGGCTTTGGGAAGGTCCTCATGGGATCCGGGGCTGCTTTGGGTTGGAAGGGACCTTAAAGTTCATCCTGCTCCATGTGTCTCCTGCTCAGGGACCAGGATGTTGTGTGGGACAGCCTAAGGAGAGTGAAATTTGGATCCTTCCCAGTGGATTTTCTTTCTTTTAGTCCCAGTAACCTCCACAGAACTGAGCCAGCATTTCATGTGGCAAACATCAGCATTGGAATCTAGATTCAAACACTCAAATACAGTGCAGCTTTCTGATAATTGCAGTTTAAGTTTCAGCCATTGCAAATCTGAATTAAATGGGGTAGCTGTGTGTTCAGTTTGGGTTCTATTTTCTCAAGTGTTTTAGCAGTTCTGGAACACATGGCCCAGGACCTGCGACCTTCTGTGTTTCCTAAGCACAGACTTTGTATTTGAAGCACATCAGCATTTACAAACACTCGGGTTTTGGCTTCCCAAATTGGATTATCTCGTGTTTAATGTGGGTGTGGTGGGGCTGCCTGTCTGGGGAACAAGAATGGCACTGCAGGACCCCATTCAGGGCCCTGAAAAGCCATCAGACCTCTCTGGTTGTGCAGCATTCAAGCACTGCCGAGCCAAGGGCTTTATTAGGTCTGCCTTTAATCACAGCCTTCACAAAGTTTTTGTTTTGCTTATTGAGTTTAGGGGATTTTGGTGCTTTTTCTGTTCTCTCTCCAATAGAAGTTTTGAGTGAAGATTGTTTTCCTCTTCAATTATAGAAATAAAACCACAAGAAATGTTTTTATGGGCAAGGCTGGTGGTTCTGACCCTTTCACAACGCTGTCCTACCCCACCAAGAGCTCCTGGTGGATCAATCCAGCTCTCCCAGTACCTCTGCCACCAACACTGTGGGGAAAAGAAAAACTCTCCAACAATATCTTTTAGTGTCAGAGAATTCAGGCATCACTTTGTTCTGGCCAGGCTGTGCCACAGAAATCATTTCACCCCCACAGTGCCCAGGCTGTGCAGGGAAATTCATCCCACCCCACATTTCCCAAACCCTGCATTTCCCAAAGCTTTATCCATCCCACCCCACAGGGCATTCCCTGCATTTCCCAAAGCTTTATCCATCCCACCCCACAGGGCATTCCCTGCATTTCCCAAAGCTTTATCCATCCCACCCCACAGGGCATTCCCTGCATTTCCCAAAGCTTTATCCATCCCACCCCACAGGGCATTCCCTGCATTTCCCAAAGCTTTATCCATCCCACCCCACAGGGCATTCCCTGCATTTCCCAAAGCTTTATCCATCCCACCCCACAGGGCATTCCCTGCATTTCCCAAAGCTTTATCCATCCCACCCCACAGGGCATTCCCTGCATTTCCCAAAGCTTTATCCATCCCACCCCACAGGGCATTCCCTGCATTTCCCAAAGCTTTATCCATCCCACCCCACAGGGCATTCCCTGCATTTCCCAAAGCTTTATCCATCCCACCCCACAGGGCATTCCCTGCATTTCCCAAAGCTTTATCCATCCCACCCCACAGGGCATTCCCTGCATTTCCCAAAGCTTTATCCATCCCACCCCANCCCCACAGAGCTGAGCTGTGTCCGAGTTCATTGGGTCTTTGTTGGGCAACCCCAGGGTTCAGTTTTTCACTGGATCCGAATTTCCCTGCCTTTGATACTAATTAGCTCTTCATTTCTTGATTTTCATATGAGTCTTTGCCAGCCCAGGTGTCCCAGCCCTGCCAGGGGTGGATGTTTGTAGATGTTCACTGATGTTCCATCCATGGTCGTTCTCTTTGGGGCAGCTCCCGCTGCTTGGTGCAACAATGCCTAAAAAACCCTTTAAAATTCTTTTTCCCCTGGCAAAGGCACACTAGAGAAATAAAATGAATTTTAAAAGTTGTATCATTTGTACCACCTCCAGTGGTTTGGGAGGACCAGGGCTTTGTGTCCTGCAAGGTGAAGTTTTCTGTTGCCCTGAGTTTTGCAGTTCTGATGTTTTCATTCTTTTGTAACTGGTTTCTCACACATTCTCTGTAAACACAGCCACGTTATTGTAACAGTAGCTTTTTATTTCCATTCCTTTCTCCTGGGCACAGAAGTTTAATGGACATTTCCTTTGACCAGTGTGATTGAGGGGAGGCTCTCTGTCTCCTCCAATCCACAGTGAATTATAAGACACATATAGAATAAAGTTGGGTGGGGTCCACCAGCAGTTATTCCTTTGCTCTCAACAGATGTCCACATCCTTCTTTCGTGTTGTTATTGTGACAATTTTCCACAAATCAAGCCCACCAAGGAGTAACAAGTGAGATAATTTATCAACTGAAATCTCCACAAACCCTCCTGTCTACCAGCCAGGAGTTCCCTAAGGGTTCTCACTCCCTGCTGCAGGATGGATTCACTGCACAGCCTCTGCCTGCCCCTCTGGGGGTCTCTGCTGCTCATTTGGGGCTGCCCCCCACTCAGGGTTGAGCCAAGGCCCCCCCAAACCCCAGGGCAGTGCCAGGCAGGCTGTGCAGCACAACAACTTTCCATAAACGCTGAGCAACAGCTGAGCAACAGCTGCTGGCAGATGTTGGTGTTCAAACGGGGCTTAGGGTGACACTGGCACCAGCAGCTTCCCTCTGCAGCAGGGGGCAAAGGAAGGGACAGGGACAGAGAATTCTGCTTAAAGATACAGAGAATCCTGCTTAAAAATACAGCAAAATCTGCTTACAGACTCAGAGCTTAAAAATACAAAGAATTCTGCTTAAAGATACAGAGAATCCTGCTTAAAAGTACAGCAAATTCTGCTTGCAGAGTCGAGCTTAAAGATATAGAGAATTCTGCTTAAAGATACAGAGACTCTTGCTTACAAATACAGGAAATCCTGCTTACAGAGTCGAGCTTAAAGACATAGAGAATTCTGCTTAAAGATACAGAGAATCCTGCTTAAAAATACAGCAAAATCTGCTTACAGACTCAGAGCTTAAAAATACAAAGAATTCTGCTTAAAGATACAGAGAATCCTGCTTAAAAGTACAGCAAATTCTGCTTGCAGAGTCGAGCTTAAAGATATAGAGAATTCTGCTTAAAGATACAGAGACTCTTGCTTACAAATACAGGAAATCCTGCTTACAGAGTCGAGCTTAAAGACATAGAGAATTCTGCTTAAAGATACAGAGAATCCTGCTTAAAAATACAGCAAAATCTGCTTACAGACTCAGAGCTTAAAAATACAAAGAATTCTGCTTAAAGATACAGAGAATCCTGCTTAAAAGTACAGCAAATTCTGCTTGCAGAGTCGAGCTTAAAGATATAGAGAATTCTGCTCAAAGATACAGAGAATCCTGCTTAAAAATACAGCAAATTCTGCTTACAGAGTCGAGCTTAAAGATACGGAGAATTCTACTTAAAAAGGACAGCAAATTCTGCTTACAGAGTCGAGCTTAAAGATACAGAGAATTCTGCTTAAAAAGACAGCAAATTCTGCTTAAAAATACAGAAAATTCTGCTTATAGACTCAGAGCTTAAAGATACAGAGAATCCTGCTTAAAAATGCAGCAAATTGTGCTGAAGGATGGGCTGGGCTGGATGCAAGGACAGTTCCTTCCAGGAGACACTGGCAGCTCCTGCTGAAGGCTGGGCTGGTGGCAGGTGAGGATGAGTTTTGGGGCAGCAACACTGGCAGGGGAGGTTTGGAGTGCCCATCCCTGGAGGTGCCCAAGGAATTCCTGGCTGTGGCACTCAGGGCTCTGGGGATGGGCACAGCTTGGTGATCCTGGAGGGCTTTTCCAGCCTCAGAGGCTCTGGGATTCAGCAGACAGGTCTCACCTCACTGCCCAGGCTGCACCTGGCAAAACCAGATGTGGTGAAAACACCATTCCTAGAAAAAATCCTGCTTTTTTTTCCCCCTCAAGGGTACATCAGTTATAATATTTTACTCCTCTTTTCATGGCATTTGACTCTTGAAATTCCCCCTGTAGATGTGGAGTGATTAATGATGCTTTTAAAACCCTTTCAAGGCCTTTTTGAAAACACCTCACAGCAAAATGTGCTTTGTTCCAGTCCCCAGCTCTGCAGGAGTCCTGGGCCAGCTTGCAGTGGCTTTGGCAAGCCCAGTGTTGTGTTTGGGGCTGATAAAGTGGGGGATGAAGGTTCAGCTGAGGCAGAGCAGCAGCAGCCACAGGGATGGTCCTTCCTGCCTGGAATTATTCAGCAGCAGAGCAGGAGAGAGAACTTCATCAAAGGAGGGGAAACCACCCAAACTTCTCTTTCAACTGAGTGATGAAACTTTAATAAGGGCATTGATGAAAGTTTAATAAGGAAGCCCAGCTCCAGGAGCGTTGCTCTGGCTGTCCAGGCAGCCCAGGCTGACATTATTTTCCTGTTTTCCTGCCCTCTGTGGGGAAATTGCATCCTCTTCTCCAGAAGAAAAGAATCAAATGAGCAGTAAACAACCTTTCTGCTCGTGTGCCCTGCAGGAAGCTACAGAAAAGTCATGTTTCCAGACAGCATTAGTTTTCATAAGAGCTACAGGAGATGTTTTGTGGGTTTTTCCCAGCAGCAGGCAGCTGGAATTGGGAATGAGCACAGGTTCCTGGAGGCCAGGGGTTTGACCCCACTGAATGACTCTTCCAGATCCCAGGTGAATGAACAATGAGCTTCTATTTAACACTCGGATTAGCTGGACAGGGATATTTATTTATTAATTTGTTTTTAATTTCTCTTGTTGCTTTAGCAGAGAAATCTGTTTTCATTTATCCCTCGCTGAATGATCAAAGCTGAAATATTTGTGGGGTATTTTTGGCCTCTCTTAATTGGTGCATCTACAGGTGCTTCTTGGCATTGAGGAATACGGGAGAAACAATTGACTTTGGTGATGCTTACTGAAAATATTTAACTTCTCTTTGGCTACTGCAGGGCTGATTTTATGGGCAAATCATTGTTTATGAAGGGTGGGGACAAAGCTGGGGGGGCTCACCTGGAGAGAAGAAGCTCCAGGGAGAGCTCAGAGCCCCTTCCAGTGCCCAAAGGGGCTCCAGGAGAGCTGGAGAGGGACTGGGGGGACAGGACACAGGGAATGGCTCCCAGTGCCAGAGGGCAGGGCTGGATGGGATATTGGGCAGGAATTGTTCCCTGGGAGGGTGGGAAGGGGTTGGAATAGAATTCCCAGAGAAGCTGTGGCTGCCCCTGGATCCCTGGCAGTGCCCAAGGCCAGGCTGGATGGAATTTGGAGCAGCCTGGGACAGTGGGAGGTGTCCCTGCCATGGCAGGGGGGCACTGGGTGATTTTTCAGCTCCCTTCCCACCCAAACCATTCCATGGTGCTGTGATCTGAGCCAGGCTCCCCACCCTCTCCCCAAAGAGCCATTCCCTGCTCCCCTCGCAGGGACACCCAGGACAAAGGAGCCCTCAGAGCGAGGGGGAGCAGACAGGGAGCTGTGGAGCCACAGTTGGCTCCTGTTGCCTGAAGGGTTTGCACAGGAGCTCAGAGCTTTGCTGACTGACATAATAAGCTGATGATTGCTTAATTTTTGACTCCTGAGCTCGGCATGGAGGGAGGAACAGCTGCTGTTTGTCACATTAGCTTTGCTCCTCAAGATTTTTATGACTCCTCTTCTTGTTTATTTAACATATTGAGGCAAGATCGAGCTCTGAAGGTCTTCCCTGCCAGCGTGGCAGACTGGAGAGGGAACAGTGCAGGGTCTCAAGTGTGTTTGAGCTTGAATTTGGGAGAATCCTGAGTTCCCATTGGGCTGCCCAGGGAGGTTTGGAGTCCCCATCCCTGGAGGTGTCCAAGGAATTCCTGGATGTGGCACTCAGGGCTCTGGGCTTGGGCTCCATGGCCCTGGAGGTTTTTCCAGCTTCAGTGATTCCATGGAGTTTCCTGTTGTGTTTTTGGGATGAAGGAGATGTAGGGCTTGTCACACTCAGGTGAGGGAGCACTGGGCCCTTAATATAGCATGCAATAAATTCAGACTTGGAATCAGACAGTTATATTTAGGAAAGGTCAGAATAATTGTGTGCAATGTGTTCAAATATTTGGCTTTTTTATTGAGTTTTTTCATTTAAGTTTAATAACTGCTCACAGTTTGTGTGTGAGTCACAGCTGCCTTGTCCCTCTGGGTTATGGTGATGTGTTCACATCTGTGGGGTTTCACGTCTAAAAAAGCTCCAGCCACGAGCTGGGCCTGTGGAATCACAATCAGCAAAGGGGCTCTGAGAGTCCTGAAAAAATAAATCACACAATAGCTGGGGTTGGAAGGGATTCTGGAGATGACCCAGTGCAGCCCCCTGCCCAGGCAGGGTCACCTGGAGCAGGTGGCACAGGAGCACGGCCCGGAGCTTTGGGATGGCTCTGGAGAGGGAGACTCCAGCCCCTCCCTGGGCAGCCGTTCCAGGGCTCTGCCCCTCCATGGGAAGAGCTTCTTCCTCACGCTGAGCTGGAACTTGTTGTGTTTGAGTTTCTGGCCATTGCTGCTCGTCCTGACCCGGGCAGCGCTGAGCAGAGCCCGGCACCATCCCCTGCCAGCCCTGGAGATGTTTGTGGGGATTGATGGGGTCCCCTCTGGGCCTTCCCTTCTCCAGCCTGAGCAGGCCCAGCTCCCGCAGTCTCTGCTCAGCTCAGAGATGCTCCAGACCCCAAATCCTCTCTGTGGCCTCTGCTGGACCCTCTCCAGCAGCTCCTTGTCTTTATTCCTTGGCAGGAACAGGAGCAGAGGGAACGGCCTCAGGCTGGGCCAGGGGAGGCTCAGCTTGGACAGCAGCAGGAATTTCCCCATGGAAAGGGAGCTCAGGCCTTGGAAGTGCCCAGGGAGCTTTGGAGTGCCCATCCCTGGAGGTGCCCAAGGAATTCCTGGCTGTGGCACTCAGGGCTCTGGGCTGGGGGCAGGGTGGGGATGGGGCAAGATTTGGACATGATGGTTTTGGAGGGTTTTTCCAACATGAACGATTCCTGAGCTCTGGAGAGCAGAACTGAACACAGCGTAGATGTATATCCTGTAGGACAGCGATTCCAGCTCTGCTGTCTCTGAGGGGATGTGCAGGGCCCAGGTGGGACGTTCTGCATCTTGTTGCGCCTCGTGCTGACATTCCGAGTGCCGAACGCCTCGCTCTCCCCAAACCCCCTGCTCTCCGCTCCCACTCCCACTCATGTCTCTCTCCCTTTCTCCCACAGGTGGGTGCCAGAACAGCCTTAAAGCCGTGGGTGGCACGCAGAGCCTGGCGCTGCTGTCCCTGGAGGCCGAGGCGCCGCCGGGGCCCTGCCAGCTCCTCAGGCTGGCGCCGCTGGCGCTGCCGCTCCGCGCCCAGCCCCGCCCAGGTAAGCAAGGCCCTGGCGGCTCTGAGGAGCAGATTTCCTTGGAACCAGGGGCTCTCCTGGGTTTGTGCTGCTGCTTGGGCCTGTGGGGAATGCTGAGGGGCAGCCCGGGGTGCACGGTGGGTTTTCTGGAGCTGTTCCCTGGGGTTGTGTCGGCAGCAGGCTCAGGGCTCTGTGGGTGTTTGGAGTGCTCGTGTCCCGGTGATGCCTTTGTGGGATGCCTGAAAAACACAAACCAGGCAAAATGAAGAGAATAAAAAGCAGCTATGTTTATCAAAGGGCCTTCAGGTACGTTTAGGGCAAGCAAAGCCTCCGAGGGCACCACCCAAAATAGACAACAGATCTCGGGATTTCACACTTTTATAAGTTTGGTCCATTTGGATATTGGGGGTTAATCTTCCAATGACAGCTTCAGCTAATGAAGCCATTTACCCCCAGTTTTCTCCCCCCATCCCACTTTTGTTTCCATTTCTCAGGACCTGAGGCAGTGGGGTATCCTTGGGTCCCAGGCCTGGAGAGGAATTTTGTCTGACCAAAATGGGAAAACAGCAGCTAACACTCTATGGAGCTTAGAGTTACACACGAAAGGACTGCAGGATGACAAAAATAAGAAGGCTACATCCTAAGGCATCACCAGTGACATGAGGGGCAGTGGGTGGACTGAGCTGCTTCCTCCCTCATCTCAGGGGTTCTGGAGGAAAACGTGCTCTGAGCCCCAGCAGGCCTTGGCAGCACATCCTCAGCCAAAATGTGGCCGGTCCAAAGGTGTCTGCTCAACAGACAATCACATTTGTACGTTCTTTGAGTGTTTGTAATTATAAAATGTTCCGGGAGAGTGTTGCTGTGAGCCTGGATTTTTTTCCAGAGGTTGGGATGTGGTTGCTGATGGGAAAAATCTCTCTTTTCTTGGTGTTGAGTGAGAGTTTCCTGAATGTGGCAGCTGAGGAAGCGCTGGGGCATCCCTGCCTGGCTGGGCAGGTCTGGCTGATTGAAAGTCCTGAGGGTGATGGTTGAGATTGCACTTGGAATGCTTAAGGCTATTTTTAGAACAGGAATTGCCAATTAAGTTAAAAATGTAAATGAGGGCGCGTTTTCCACCTTTTTGGTAATTGAGGCATAGCACAGCAAGGTGCAGGGAGATTGAATTGTGCAGAAGGTGTGGTTCTGGCTTGGTGTTCGTGGGAGATCTGTTAATGAGGATGGATCCCGGTGGTTCTTGTTCCTGCTGAGCTGTCACTGGAGTCACCTGGATACATCCCAAGGGCGTGAGCAGGGCTTTGGGACTGGGGGTGGGAAGAGGAACGAGGGTGGAAGAAAAGGAGGCTCAGGGGGCCCTGCTGGCTCTGCACAACTCCTGCCAGGAGGGGCAGCCAGGGGGAAATTTGGGATGTTATCCCAGGGAACAGGGACAGGAGAAGAGGGAACGGCCTCAGGCTGGGCCAGGGGAGGCTCAGCTTGGACAGCAGCAGGAATTTCCCCATGGAAAGGGAGCTCAGGCCTTGGAACTGATGGGACAGGGGGTTTGAAAGTGCAGGGTGGGACATGTGGATGGGACATTGGGAAGGAATCCTTCCCTGTGGGCTTTTCTGGATGCCCCTGTGACTCATAAAGTGACCTTGGGGTTAAGGAACTTCCCACATTGTCCTCGTGTAAAGTTTACAAAAGGCCGTGCTCACATAGTAGGAATGAACTTAAAACCCCCAAATTAAATTATTTCCAGCTTGAATCTCCACGTTTATTGGTGCCTGGGAGGCTGAACACTGGGTGATTATACCTGTTCATTGATTATCCCCTGTTAATTGATCACATGAGAGATCAGTGTTACATTCCTTGTGTGGTTCTGTGTCTCTAATCACAGGGATTTGCTCAGTCAGTAGTCTTAGAATTGAATATTTATTTTTGAGGCCTTTGATTATGGTCAGTTTTGCAGCCTTGCCATTAATTTCTGGCAGCCTAATTAGTAACCTGGCAAAGAGCAGGTCAGTGAAACAAGGTGGGAGGTGTGGGAAGGGCTCTGGGGCTTTTCCATCCTCCCTGAGGAAATTCCTTGGAGCTCCCCAGTTCCCAGGAGTTTAGGGGCACTGAGAGTGTGCAGAAGGCAGAGGTCATTTTGACAAGTTCCTTTTAATACAATTTATTTTACATTTTGTCCAGGAAATCAGAAGAGAAGCTGTAAAAGGGTAGAGGATATTTGGAGGATTTAAAGCTGTGTGGAGCCTCTCCCAGCTGCATTCCTGGGAAGTGGGGCTGAGCAGACAGGGTGGGATGTGCTGGGTGCTGCAGCTCTGCTGGGCCTTGGCTCTGCACCACTTGTGCTCTTGGGTGTTACTTTGCCACTGTGCCGAGCTTAGAAAATGGGAATGATGAAATAAATGTGTGGGAAAGCAGCAGCAGAAAAATCCTGCGTTTAGTAGAGACATAAAAATCTTTTGTACATAATAAAATATTGAAGGAACCTGCTCGTGTGTCCATGCAGTGGACACTGAAAGGCTCAAACCCAGGCTCTGAGCAGAGAGAGGGGCCCTGGCCCAATATTTCTGTGCTCTCTGCCCTCACCTCAGGCAGGGAAATGGAGAAGGTTCCAGCAGTGCTGTTGCTGCCCCATTCTGGGTTAATATTGCTTTTACTTCCTCTCTTCATTGCTCATCTACTGGTGGTGCTGCTCCTGCGTCTCCCAGGCAAATGTTCCCTTCAATATTTCATGGCAGCCTGGCTGTGAGCGTGGATTTGGTGCCAGGTTTAACATAAAGACTAAAGAGGAGCTCGTGGAGATGCAGCTCCTCACTGTGCTGTGTCTTTGTGCCTCTGTGCTCTGCTGCTGGAGAAAACTGAATTTCCCAAGGCTTGGCAGGTTAAAGAAGCCCTAAATGCTCGAAACTTTGGAAACACGAGCACTTACCTCCAGTAATTAAGGTAAGGGATGGCTGGTGATCTCTAATACCACTTCTGCAGCTACTGCATAAAGAAGTGGGTATTTATTTTCCTCCCATGCAGGTTTTTTAATTATTGGAGTGAAGAAGGTAAAGATGAGGCTGTGGTTATGGACTCTGTAAATTAGCAGCGAGCACAAATATTAAAAAAGGCACCATCTGCCAGATCAACCATTTGCCACCTGTTCCCTGGCTCTCAGCATTATTTAAGGGTTTCAACGTGGTGTTTGAGGCTGCCACAGAACAGCTGGGAAGTGACTGAGGATTTTTCCTGTCAAAGCCTTAATGCTGGGTGGTAAACCCAGCTCCTCCTGCCAGGGCTGTGTCCGAGCCCTGTCCTGTGCCTGTCCCTGCTGCTGCTGCTGGGAACCACGGGGCAGAGCAACAATTAGGGATTGTTAATGATGGGGTTTGCAGGGAACAGCTCCTCTTCCTCAGCAGTGGCCGTTCCAGGGTGGTCCCAGAGCTTGGGAAGCGTTTGGCAGTGCAGTTACTCCCATTCAACCCTTGAGCTCAGCCCAAAATCTTCGTGGAATCACAGAATGTTTGGGTTGGAAAGGCCCTCAAAGCCCACCCAGTGGCACCCCTGCCATGGCAGGGCCACCTTCCAGCATCCCAGGGTGCTCCAAGCCCTGTCCAGCCTGGCCTTGGTGTTCCCAGCATTTTCCCTGACATTTCCTGGCCAACCTCTTCCCTGCCCAGGGTTTTTCTGGGAAGGCTGGGCTGAGGACATTGTCCAACCTCTTTGGGAACAACAAACTCTTCTTCCTTCTCTTAGCAAGGGTCATGCAAAGCTGTAACCCAGTGAGGGAATGCTTGGAAAGCTTGTGGAGCTCTGCCAGGCCTCCCTGCTGGGCTCATTCCCACCCTTAGAGCATCCACTCAGTGGGAATTTTCCTTGTGTGGTTCTTCAGAGTAGTCCAGCCTTTGTGTACACCACAATCCCTAGCTGTTAGGTGAGCAAAAAATAACAATTCCAGGGAAATTGCCTCTATTCCAAGCAGGAATGTGATGTTCATCACCTGAGGGAGCTTTTCCCTCCCCTTCCTGGGTGTCCCCCGTGTCTGGCAGTGAAACAGGCTGGCCTTGGAATGCTGAGTAGCCCTAACAAGCTGCTTGTAAATGATCTGCCCAGCTTTAATGCTGTGTAACGAAGCAAGTAAATGAATGTTTATAGTTATTAAAGTGATAACTTCCTACCCCTGCTAACATTCAGCATAAAATCACTGTTTGGTTCCCTCTCTGCGTTGGCACATCCAGGGGAAGGTGAGCTTGTGCAGGGGGCTAAAATAATGCCCAGAACCACATTTAAATATCAGTTCTCTCTTCCCATGGACAATAAATCTCTGCTGGAAGCTGGAAGTGCTCAGCTGCCCGATTAAGACTCTCCAAGGCAGGGGATGATGGTTCTTAGTGTGTGAAATTCAGCTATTTTTGGGTTACCAAGGCAAACTGCAGGAGGAGGATGGGCAGAGTGAGATCAGGCAGAACTTTTGGATCTTGCCCATTTTTACACCATCCACGTTGAACAGCCAGGCCAGGCCTGGAGGGTTTGTTGATGCAGATATGAGGATGGAGCAGGCTGGATTTAGGGACCACGGTGTGGGCACTGGGGCTGTGCACAGCTCAGAGGGTGTGGTGAGCAGGGACAGGACTGAGGTTTAGCACAGCTCAGCCCTGCTGTGTTCAGGCCACGTTCATGGTCAAGCAGCTGCTTTCATGGTGTGAACCAGGAGAGTGCCTGGGATGCAATAGCAAGCTATTGACAAAAGGAAAAACATCAATATTGCACGTGGCACTTACAAAAGACAAACAACCCCAATCCCTTCCTCGCTGCCCAGCTCTTGGGAAATGTCACAGAAGCCAGAGTTAATTTGCTGGGTCTTTAAGTGCTTGTTAAAACACAGAGCTTGGTTTTTTTCCTGGAGAAGTGCAGTGCTGTGGAGGGTTTAAATGAGATTTCACTGTCAGGAGCAGCACTGCCACTGCTGCAATCCCTGCCAGGGGCTTTTCCTGGCTCAAGGCTGTGAGCGCTGCTGGCACTGGCAGGGTTAACACTCATCATAAAAAGTTTATCCTTTTCCCTGGGTTCCTTTGAGGAACATGGTCAGGGTTGGGCAGACTGGGCTCTTTTTCTCTTGCAGACTCAAATGTAGCTGAGATTCGTGTAGCTTAAAAAAAGCCTTCACTAAACTGGATGTATTTCTTGTAAATGGAGCAGAAGCCTTGGAAGAAAAAAACCAAATGGAGTGGAAGGAAGGAATAAATCTTGGAAGGATAATGGGATCAGCCCACGAGGCCTTGCTTGTCCCCTTGCAGGGGGAGATGGAGGGATGAGAATTCCTGGGGGTGACCAGGACTGAAGGCAGAGCTGAGGGAACACCTTGTTTGGTGGCTGCTCTCTTGGTTCCTCACTTTTATTTGTGCCATTAAACCATCAGGAGCTCTGCACGTGTGGTTAAGGTTTAATGGAATTATTGCTGGGGTGCAAATAATTCACAGTGTGATGAGCAAAGGCAGCTTTTGGGTCTGCTTGTGGGTACCCAGCAGGAATATTGGGGGACTCTGAGAGGGGAACAAGGCAGCAAATTCTGCTGAGCTGCCTGGGAGATGCCATAGGAGTGATGTTGCTTTGTGTGCTTTTTCTTGCTCCAGAGAAAATTGAAATCAGTGAGGGGAAAAAAAGCAGTTTTTTTAATGATTATTGATAAAGTGTTCAGCCAATTTTATTTTCGGATATTTGAGGGACGGGTTTTGACATTGTAAAATGAAGCCCAGAGTGGGTTTCAACCAGCATGTTCTCACTGTGATGTGAATTTTCAGTCCCGACTCAGGGCTGGCTGTGGTGTAAACTCAGTGCAGAACTAAAGCTGCTGGAGGGAGAAGTTCCACAGTCTCAGTGGATTAATCTCCATTTTTAGGATTTGCATCTGCAGGGTCTTGTACCTCCTGCTGGGCAGCCCTTGGCACGGTGTGTGGGGCAAGGGAATCATCTCACAGCACTCCCTGAAATGGAGAGAACCCCGAAAGGCTGAAGGTTTAATTTGCTCCTAAATATTTTGTCCAAGGGGCTTGGGAGCTGAGCAAACCCTGTGCCACAAAGCATCCTTTGAATAACTCAAAAACACTGTTACATTCCTTCCTGGAAATTCAAATTACTGCAGAAATACCTGGTTGGGAGTTTATTAGAAAGGAATATAAACTTCAGGGCACCATGGCCATGGTGTGGGAGGGGTTTGCAAGGCTGAGAGCTCAGGGTTTTTATTATTATTATTGTTATTATTATTATTATTATTATTATTGTTGTTGTTGTTGTCGTTGTCGTTGTCGTTGTCAAGCAGCTGTCCTGTTCAGCCCCTTAGATGGTGTGACCCAGATTTGCAGGGATTTTCCTGCTGTCTGTACCCACTGACACTCTGGAAGCAGAAGGTGTTTTCTGGGTGACTTCCCCTGTTCCTCACTCAGGCCCCACTAAAGTGTAAATAAAGGGAACGAGGGAAAACGAATCTTCCTTCTTGGCCGGAATTTAAACAAGGAAAATTAGTTTTAAGTGTGCCATAGAGGCTTCCTTGGAGCAGCTGAATGGAATTTGGTGGATTTATTTATTTATTTATTAATTATTTAATTTATTATTATTATTTATGCAGCTCTGTTTGGACATGCAGGAGGTGCTGGTGGTGTCCCTGGAGGGCAGAAGGACTCGAGGTGTTGGTGGCTTCCCATCCCTGGCAGTGTCCAAGGCCACCCTGGAGCACCCAGGGACAGTGGGAGGTGGAGAAGGTGGCACTGGGTGGGATTTAAGCTCCTTCCAACCCAACCCAGTCTGGAATTCTGTCATTCCAAGAAAATCCCTCCTGCCAGCCCCAGTTCCATGTTGAGTCCTCTCTGTGATTTCAAGGGATCTTCAACCTCCACTCAGAAACCCCCATAAAAATTGAGCAAGAGAGTCACATTTCTGGTTTCTACTCCACTGGTTTCAAAAGTCCAGACTTAATTTATAGCTCAGCTCCTCGTAGAAATGAGTGTTTGAAGCTTTCACTCTGAAACACAAAGGATTGGCTCATGCAGAAATAATTACTGTGCTCTGAGGGGGAGCAAGGGGAGGTGCTGAGGCTTTGGTGCTGCATAATTCAGAGTATTCTCTCAGAATGACATCCCATTCAGGGAGGAGATGGAAATGGTGGTGCTGGAGGTTGCAGAAAGCTGGAAATAAATCCGAAAAGTTTGGGAAATGGGGTGGGATGGAGCAGTGAGCAGCGCTGGGGGAGACGTGGGGTCACCATCATCATCATCATCATCACCATCATCATCATCCCCTTTTCTCTTGGTGAGGGCAGAGCTCCCCAGCCCGTGGCACCCTTGGGTGCAGGGGGTCCCACAGCCCCTCCTGGGTGCTCCCTGTGCCTGGAGCAGCTGCTCCAGCCCTGGATGCTCCCAGTTCCTGCAGGCTGTGCCCAGTCACGCTCAGCATCCATCCCTGCTGTGCCTTTGGGCACCTCCAGCCTTCTTTTCCAGTTTTCTGTGATGGACTCCATGAAAAATGAATAATTCAGGAGGAGTCTTTGATCCAGAGCTGGCTGCCACCTTCCCTGCCCAGGAGGTCGCCCGGGTCAGGAGCTGCTGCTCAGAGAAACGGGCCAAAAATCCAATATTCACTTTTTTTCCCCCCGTTTTGGAGACTCCATTATGGGCTGTAATGCAGCAGGAGCCAGCAGGGCCTGAAGAGATCTCGGTGGAGTTTCAGACACACAAGAACCAGGGCTGGAAAAATGCACCGGTCATGGGCTGGGTCCTGTTTGTGTTTCACTGAGCAGGGAAGCAGTGATGCCAGGGCTGTGCCTGGGGGAGTGGGAATGGGAGGAAGGAGATACCAGAAAAATTGAAAATGTTGAGGCTTTAATACCAATATTGATAATGACTTCTATTGCTCAGGGACAGGGGCAGCACCCAGGGAAGGGCTGGGGCTGTGCCAGGGGTTGGGATGGAGATCAGGGCAAGGTTCTTCCCCAGAGCTGCTGGGCACTGCCCAGGCTCCCCAGGGATGGGCACAGCCCCAGGGCTGCCAGAGCTCCAGGAACATTGGGATAACACTCCCAGGGATGGGCACAGCCCCAGGGCTGCCAGAGCTCCAGGAACATTGGGATAACACTCCCAGGGATGGGCACAGCCCCAGGGCTGCCAGAGCTCCAGGAACATTGGGATAACACTCCCAGGGATGGGCACAGCCCCAGGGCTGCCAGAGCTCCAGGAACATTGGGATAACACTCCCAGGGATGGGCACAGCCCCAGGGCTGCCAGAGCTCCAGGAACATTGGGATAACACTCCCAGGGATGGGCACAGCCCCAGGGCTGCCAGAGCTCCAGGAACATTGGGATAACACTCCCAGGGATGGGCACAGCCCCAGGGCTGCCAGAGCTCCAGGAACATTGGGATAACACTCCCAGGGATGGGCACAGCCCCAGGGCTGCCAGAGCTCCAGGAACATTGGGATAACACTCCCAGGGATGGGCACAGCCCCAGGGCTGCCAGAGCTCCAGGAACATTGGGATAACACTCCCAGGGATGGGCACAGCCCCAGGGCTGCCAGAGCTCCAGGAACATTGGGATAACACTCCCAGGGATGGGCACAGCCCCAGGGCTGCCAGAGCTCCAGGAACATTGGGATAACACTCCCAGGGATGGGCACAGCCCCAAGGCTGCCAGAGCTCCAGGAACATTGGGATAACACTCCCAGGGATGCCCAGGATGGGTTGTTGGGGTGTCTGGGCAGGGCCAGGAGCTCACTGGGTGATCCTGGGGGTCCCAGCTCAGGGATATTCCATGATCCCCCAGCATTTCAAACGAAGCACAGAGGGAATCAGGGTTTTCAGGCAGCAGGGTGAACAGTCCTGGGGGTTTCCTCAGCGAGCAGGAGAGCTTGGATTCACCTCAGCCTCTGCTCCTGGGGTGTAAATGCAGAGCAGGATGGAATTCCACCCCTGAGCAGCCTGGCTCCTGCCCCACTGTGCAGGGCAGGGTCTCTGTCCCTGCAGATCCCAAATCCAGCGCGGGTTTTTCTGTTTATTGAGGTAAAGAATGGCAGGATGGTAGGATTTGGTTGATTCCTTCTCAATTCCCCCAGTGGTTGCTTTCCAGAGGCTCAGCTCCCTGGGCTGCCGGGATGGAGAGGGCAGGAGGGGCTTTGGGAAGGACAGAGGTCACTGCCCTTTGGCTGGGGGGATGTTGGTGGGGATGATTCCTCTGCACAGCTCCCAAGGAATGAATTTAATGATGACCTGGAGGTGATCTCTCAGCATTCCTGGAGATGCTGAGTGCTGGGGGGGAGGCAGGGATGGTGGGGGTGCAATGCCACTGTTGGTATCACCTGACAAGGGGATCCAGGGGGAGAAATTTGCCTCATTTCTGGCCACAATTCTGTCAGGATTTCTTTTTATTCAGTAAAACCACTTTGAGACTTCTTTCTCAGTGTAGAATTTTGAAAATCAGGAGAATAATCAATTAGGAAGGTGTTAATTCCAGAGGAAGATCCAGGGCTCTGTGATGCCGAATGCTGCTGACTGCTTTATCCTGGAAGTGCTGGATTGCACCCAAGGAGTGCCATTCCCACCTTGCCACAGCAGCTCAGGAACTCAGAGCAACTTGTCACAGTTCCAGATAACCCCAGCAGGATGCCTGAAGGAATTGTCTGTGCTTTCCAGTTTGTTTTGGTGCCTGTTGCTACCCAGCCCCTCTGCCCACACAACAGCTTCGAGGAGAAGCCACCCCTGGGTGCTTTCTGCTTTTCCCTGGCACCCAGTGGAGGGAAGGGGCTCACAGTTCAATGTTGCTGCTGTCAAACCAAAGTGAATAAAGGGAAGTTTTACTCTGGGTTCACAGAATCACAGAACATCCTGAGCTGGAAGGATCATCCAGTGCAGCCCCTGGCCCTGCACAGACGTCCCAAGCACCCCCCTGTGCCCCAGGGCGCTGTGCAAACCCTCCTTGGCCATTTATCTTCAAAAAGCTCCCAGGCAGGAGTTGATTTTCAGTGGGAAGCTGGGGGATGTGAGCCCAGGCAGGGTCTGGAGCAGGGGCTGGGCAGGGTCAGGCAGCTGAGCAGTCCCCAGGGACAGGAGCTGAGCCTTGCAGGATTTGCATCATTTGCTTCCCTAAGCAAGGGTTGGAAGTGGTGTTTAATAGCCCTGCTATTTCTGTTATTAAATATGTCAGGTTTCATTCCATCATCAGCAGTCCTGCTTTGACTGCTCTGTGATGAGAAATCCACCCCAAGTTGGGAAGTGCTTTCTGTGAACTCGGCTGCTCACGGAGTTCTCATTGCAATTTGGGCTTTTTTTCCAATTAAATCAAATGTCAGGGGGTGAAGTCACGTCAGGGGTGCAAGGGCAGGTGCAGGGCTGGGCAAGGAGCGTGTTGGGGTGGGCAGGTGGGGTTGAGCAACCATTTCCCCCCAAAAGAGAAGAAATGAGGGTGCTGAACAGCCCCTGGCCCTGCACCTCTGCAACAAATCCTCCTCAAAGAGAAATCTTTGAAACTGAGGTGCTGCAGCTTCCCCAAGTGCAGCAGCAAGGGGTGAGGAGCAAGGAGAGCCCTGCCTGCCCCTGATCATCCCTGTGTGGTGGCACAGCCACGCTGCAGAGGGGAGCAGGACCCTGCCCAAGGATTTTGGGGTGATATCTCCTGCCCTCTGAACCCCGAGGGCTGGGGCAGTGCTCAGCAGCTGCTGCCTGCTTTGGCATCACTGAGTGGTTTGGGTTTGGAGGGATTCTCAAAGCTCTTCTTGGCCAAGCCCCTGCAATGTCCCCTCCCTCAGGGCAGGGAGAGTTTCCCTGGCTGGTTTCTACAGATGATATTTTAAGCACCAATAATCCAGGACAGAATTTTAACAAATGGCTAAATGTGACACTTCAGCTTTTAGGGGGGCTTTGATGGGTTTGAATTCACTTTGCTTTTGAAGCCACTGTGAGTCTCCTCATTTTGCTGCTCATTTGGTGGAAATTGCAAAAAGCAGGTTGTTAAAGGAGGAGAAAGCGGGGAGGGAAGTGTTCCCCCAGCACAGCTCATTGCAGAAGGTGCTCATTGACACTCGGTCCTGACTCTGCAGATTTTCAGGAATACTTGCTGACTTCCTATCTCCCTTCCCGCTCCAATAAGCAATTTGCTTCAGCATTTCCCAGTTCCTAAAGTGGTTATGGCAATGCATATTGAAATGAAAGCTCCAAATGATCCTGCAGAAACAAAAGTGCAGCTCCTGCCTGTGCTGGGGAGGGGCTGCAGGGCCCGGGCTCGGAGCCAGCAGGGGTTTGGATTTGCTGTTGGGGATGGAGGATCACGGAGAGATTTGGGTGGGAAGGGACCCCAAATCCCACCCATCCCACCCCTGCCATGGCAGGGACACCTCCCACTGTCCCAGGTGCTCCCAGTCCTGTCCAGGCTCACATTTGTCCTCTGCTGTGCACTGAGAGCTGCATCTCCCTCCTCAAGCCCATTTCAGCCATCCCAGCCATGCCCTGGGTGGATTATCCTGAAGATTCCCCCGGGAGCAGAGGGACATGGACATGGTGCTGCTCTCCCCCCCTGCTCAGTGTTCCTCACTCCATGCAAGGCTGGGAACAACACAGAATATTCCCAATAATCTGGTTTTTGCTGCTTTGGTTGCCAGCCTGGCAGTCCCAGCTGGGACAGGAGCACTGGAAGGAGAGGGAAATATTCCCCACCAAGGGCTTTTCCCGGAGCTGGGGGCTGCCCAGGGCCATCCCCACAGCCAGCTGGGAATGGGGGTCACCCCAGCCTTGCTCTGGGAGGGTCTTTGCAGCTCAGAGCCCCCAGCCCTTGATGCTGCTCAGGGACAGCAACCAAGGCTCCCAGAGCGCTGCTTGGCCCCTGGGGCTGCTGCTGAATAATTCCTGCTTGGCACTTCCCTGCCCTGACAGGGCTGCCCTCCCACAGACCCTTCTGCTCCTGCTGTTTCCAGAAGTGCAGACTTCACCTGGAGCTTTATTTGGCATTCAGAGCACTTTCCCTTCTCAGGGATGTCAGGCCCTGCATCCCCATCAGAGGGGAGGTTTCACTGCCTCCTCCCAGCACCCCTGCTCCTGATGGGGACAGAGCCTTCCACTGCTCCCTGAGACACAGAACACTGCAGTGCTCTGGGCTGGGAGGCACCCCAGAGATCCCCTCACCCCCAAACCGAGTCCTCAGCGCTGCTGTTGTGTTTCTGCACCTCAATGTTGAGAGGCACCTTCAGCCTTTCTGTTCAAACCTCAACAGGGTAAAATCAGCTGCTCTAGGCTGGGCTTGAGGGGGGCTGGGAGAACCATTCCGAGTCCAGCAGCTGGAATTAAGAAGTGGGAATTTGTTTCTTTCGTATTAATTCATGCATTACTCTTTTGCCATTTGGCTGAATTGCAGTGTAAGGGTGAAAAATGAATGTTGACAATTGTGGAAGGGTTTGGGTGGGAAGGACCCCAAAGCCACCCAGTGCCACCCCTGCCCTGGCAGGGACACCTCCCCTGTCCCAGGTGTTCCCAGCCCCTCCAGCCTGGCCTGGGACACTCCAGGGCTGGGGCAGTGTCCTGTGGGAGACGCTGCTGCTCATCCCACATTGTCACTGCTGGACACAGCTGTGTGCACATCTGTCCAGCTGCGCTTCTGTGCCTCTGTTTCTCACCTCACCAAAGACAGCAGACCCTCCTCTAATCTCCTGACCTCCTCCAGGGCCATTTATTAATCTGAAGGGAGCCAGGGAGGCGACTTGGCTTCTACACCATCAATTTAAACCCCAAAAATGAAGCATTTCCCTGCCAAAATCCATAAGCAGCTCCTGCTCCTCGCAGTCCCTGTGCTGCCCTGGAGTCTCCCGTGGCTGTGCCAGGCTGAACCAGCCCTGCTGAGAGCTCTGCCCTCCCACAGACAAACATTCCCTCTGGTGTCCCCTTCACCTTCCAGCTCATTGTCATTCTCCCGTGCTCCACCCCGGGTCACTGAAGGGATTATTTCTGTGACTTTCCAGCGCAGCACAAAAGGAGATCTTCAGTAGCAATTTCCATATTGGGTTTTTTTTTCAATTTTAAAATAGGAAAACTCCAAAATAAACCACAGGAAACGTGGATGAAGGAGTGCAAAGCAGTTGGGGTAGTTCTGCCAAAAGCAGCGATGCTGCCAGGATTTAGAGGGTTATTTCTGTTGGGACACCTGAAAAGTCTGATTTATAAAATTCTCCTTTTTCTCCATGCCTGAAGAAGAGGCCCGTGGGATGCAGCTGGGAATGGAGGGGCAGGAATGGAGCTGGAAAAGGCAGGGATGGAGCTGGAAAAGGCAGGGATGGAGCTGGGAAAGGCAGGGATGCAGCTGGGAATGGCAGGGATGCAGCTGGGAATGGCAGGGATGGAGCTGGAAAAGGCAGGGATGCAGCTGGGAATGGAGGGGCAGGGATGGAGCTGGGAAAGGCAGGGATGGAGATGGGAATGGCAGGGATGGAGCTGGGAAAGGCAGGGATGGAGATGGGAATGGCAGGGATGGAGCTGGGAAAGGCAGGGATGGAGATGGGAATGGCAGGGATGGAGCTGGGAAAGGCAGGGATGGAGATGGGAATGGCAGGGATGGAGCTGGGAAAGGCAGGGATGGAGATGGGAATGGCAGGGATGGAGCTGGGAAAGGCAGGGATGGAGATGGGAATGGCAGGGATGGAGCTGGGAAAGGCAGGGATGGAGATGGGAATGGCAGGGATGGAGCTGGGAAAGGCAGGGATGGAGATGGGAATGGCAGGGATGGAGCTGGGAAAGGCAGGGATGGAGATGGGAATGGCAGGGATGGAGCTGGGAAAGGCAGGGATGGAGATGGGAATGGCAGGGATGGAGCTGGGAAAGGCAGGGATGGAGATGGGAATGGCAGGGATGGAGCTGGGAAAGGCAGGGATGGAGATGGGAATGGCAGGGATGGAGCTGGGAAAGGCAGGGATGGAGATGGGAATGGCAGGGATGGAGCTGGGAAAGGCAGGGATGGAGATGGGAATGGCAGGGATGGAGCTGGGAAAGGCAGGGATGGAGATGGGAATGGCAGGGATGGAGCTGGGAAAGGCAGGGATGGAGATGGGAATGGCAGGGATGGAGCTGGGAAAGGCAGGGATGGAGATGGGAATGGCAGGGATGGAGCTGGGAAAGGCAGGGATGGAGATGGGAATGGCAGGGATGGAGCTGGGAAAGGCAGGGATGGAGATGGGAATGGCAGGGATGGAGCTGGGAAAGGCAGGGATGGAGATGGGAATGGCAGGGATGGAGCTGGGAAAGGCAGGGATGGAGATGGGAATGGCAGTGATGGAGCTGGGAAAGGCAGGGATGGAGCTGGGAATGGAGGGGCAGGAATGGAGACGGGAAAGGCAGAGCTGGGCCCATCCCTCACCCCCACTGCCACCCCGGTTCTGGGGGTTTGGGGTCACGGAGCACCCAGAGCCCTGCAGGCTGCTGGGGCCTCTCCCTTCACCCGGGGTGGCAGTGAGGACCGGGCAGCGTTGCTGAGCCTGCAGCAGCTGTGCCAGCTGTGCCAGCTGTGCTGCGGCTGTTCTGCCCCTCTGCAGCCAGCCCAGGGCAGCTGCTGCTCAGCAAGCACCACACGTGCCCTGCTCTGGAGCAGAGGGAAGGACATAATCAGCTGCAGAAAGTGCTGAATGTTTTTAATGAACGTGTCTGGGCCTCTCAAAGAAACAGAGGGAGCAAAGAAGATTTCTCAGAGGTGGCTTCTGGGCAGCCTTGTGTTTGCCCAGCAGGAATTGCCTGGAGGAGAGTGCTGTGTCCTTGAGGGGAAGGGGGAGGCAGAGCTGAGGGGCTGAGTGTAGCTGCAGGAGGCTGCCTGGGTGGTAAAAAGTCCATTTTTTTATTGATACTGCTCAACTCTTCCTTTTTTTCAAGCAAAGAGACTTCTCTTGTCCTTTGCAGATAGGTAGGATTGCCCCAAATTATCTCATCAGGAAGAATTGTGCTTCTAAACGAAGCACATCCCTGTGCCCTGATCTCCAGTGGCTCCTGGGGTCAGGGAACGGTGGCAGCAGTAATAAAAATGAATGGGTGCATTTCTGGGTCTGGCTGTTCCTGCCTATTAGACACGGTTGCTGCAATTACTGATTTCATTGCTCTTTTCAATTAAACTGCCTGTTTATGTTCCAGGGTTTCACAAACTCCCCTCCCTGGGCCTCTGACTGTGGTGGCACCATGGATGAGAGCGGGGGACTCCTCCTGAGGGTGTCCACAGCAGGGGAGGTTTAGCGTCGATAATTGGAATTTTTTTCATGGCAGGGGTTGGGAAGCTTTGGGACAGGCTGCCCAGGGAATGATGGAATCTCAGGGAATCTCTGCAGGGGTTTCACAGCCACGTGCCTGTGGCACTTGGGGACAGGGATTGATGGTGACCATGGTGCTGCTGCTTGGACTTCATGGCCTTAAAGGTCTTTTCCAGCCTCAGTGACTCTGTGAGTCCCTGACCCCAGCTCACCTGGCTCAGCATCCTTGGGGCTGGGAATGGGCAAATTCCTCCAAAGTAACATTCCAGTAGTGAAAGAATTGGACCAGCTATGGATTTATCCTGACTCCTTCTTGCCAAACCATCCTGCATCCTGGTCTGGGACCTTCCTCAGCAGCACCAAGGCTGGCTTGCCCTGCTGGGCTGGGGTTACAAAGCTGAGCAGGAGCTTTGTGCTGATGCTTTGGCCCGAGCTGCTTCACCCTCATCACACAGTGCTCGGGGTTATTGCCTCCTCTGGCAACAGCTTTGAACTCTGCCCCCGGATCTTTGTCTCGGCTCAAGCCCCAGTCCCACGGGAGGCACAGGAGAGGCAGCAGGAACAAGTTCAGGGGGAAATGCTGCCATGGTTTGCAGAGGCAGCCGTGGTTCCCTGCAGCCCTGAGCTGGGCATTGTCACTGCTGGCGCTGGCTCCCCGAGCTCCCCACGCAGAGTGGGCATTGCAGGAATTTCTCACCCTGACAGGGGCTGGGGGCAGTGCCCAGCACCCAATCCCTCTCAGGCATTTTCACTGCCTGAGCTCAGTGCCAGGGACAGCCGGGGGGGCTGGGAAACAGGGCAGAGCCCGGGGTGACTGGGGGGTAAATCTGTGTTGGGCACAGAGCATCCTGTCCCTGTGACCTCCTCCTGCCTGCTCACCCTGTCCCTGTGACCCTCCTGTCTGTGCTCACCTTGTTCCTGTGACCCTCTGTCCCTGTGACCCTCCTGTCCCTGTGGCCCCTCCTGTCTGTGCTCACCCTGTCCCTGTGACCCTCCTGACCCTGTGACCCCCTCCTGCCTGCTCACCCTGTCCCTGTGACCCCTCCTGTCTGTGCTCACCCTGTCCCTGTGACCCTCATGGCCCTGTGACCCCCTCCTGCCTGCTCACCCTGTCCCTGTGACCCCTCCTGTC
>VZRZ01005979.1:131953-142625 GCA_013398175.1 Climacteris rufus | reverse complement strand
TGTCCCTGTGCCCCCTCCTGTCCCTGTGTCCCCTCCTGTCTGTGCTCACCCCATCCCTCACCTGTCCCATCTCAGTGTTGCAGAGGCTGTTCCTGCAGGGCAGGGCAGGGCAGCCCCTTCCAGGTCTGGGATGAGCTTGGTTCACGCCAGCCCTGACACCCAGACGTGGTCCTGCCCTGCTGCTGAGGAGCTGCTCGGTCCCTGGCTTCACTCATCCCATGGGGGTTCTGTTCCCTTCAGCACTTTGCAGGCAGCTGGGGGACATTCCTTAGCAGGGGGATGATTTCTTTATCCCAGGTTTGGAGTCCCAGAATCCCAGAGTGGTCTGGGTTGGGAGGGACCTCAGAGCTGATCTCACTGCAGCCCTGCCATGGGCAGGGACACCTTCCACTATCCCAGGCTGCTCCAAGCTGGCCTTGGACACTTCCAGCTGAAGGTCCCTTCCAGCCCATCCATCCAGGGGTTCCATGTGGCCCCTGCTCCTTGGGGCAGGGCTGTTAAAGGCTCCTTCACTCCCACTGAGGGAAGAGAGGCTCAAATCCCTGCTGAGTGCCAGCCAGCTCTCAGATAAGGCTGGAAGTGCCTTGGTTTTGTTGGGAAGGGCAGGAACTGCAATTTTACAGCAGGAATAGGAGCTCTGCACAGCTGGAATTGGGTGAGGTGCTTTCCAGGACCAGCACCCCACTGTTGTCCCTGGGCAGTGATTCCTGTTAGCAAAGGTGGAAATGGGAGTTTTGTGTCCTGGGAAAGCTCTTCTGGCCAGTTTAATTTATGTGGTTTGGCTGCTGGTTCCTGCTGGAGGCGAGGTACATCCACTCAGTTACAGGATGGGGCATTTCCCAGTTTCTTCTTCCAGATGCTGAAACAACTGTGCAAAAACTCCAGTTCAGCCCCGGGGGGCTGGGTGTGTCCTTCACAGCCATTCCCAGTCCAGCCAGCCTGGCTGGACCCACTCCCAGCTTGGCCAGAGTGGCACTTGGTGTCCTGAGCGGCCCTCTCCCAGGACAGGGGGGGAACATTCCCTGGGTGCCCAGGACAGGGAGAGAACATTCCCTGGAGCTCCAGGACAAGGAGGGAACATTCCCTGGGGCTCCAGGTGCCCAGGCCAGGCAGGGAACATTCTCTGGGTGCCCAGGACAGGGGGGGAACATTCTCTGGGTGCCCAGGACAGTGGGGGAACATTCCCTGGGGCTCCAGGACAGGCAGGGAACATTCCCTGGGCGCCCAGGACAGTCAGGGAACATTCCCTGGGTGCCCAGGACAGGGAGAGAACATTCCCTGGAGCTCCAGGACAAGGAGGGAACATTCTCTGGGGCTGCAGGCACCCAGGAGAGTCAGGGAGCATTCCCTGGGACTCCAGGCACCCAGGCCCGGAAGGGAACCTTCCCTGTGTCCCCAGGACAGGGAGGGACCATTCGCTGGGGCTCCAGGCACCCAGGACAGGGAGGGAACATTCCCTGGGGCTCCAGGACAAGGAGGGAACCTTCCCTGGGGCTCCAGGCCAGAGAGGGAACATTCCCTGGGTCCCCAGGACAGGGAGGGACCATTCCCTGGGGCTCCAGGCATTCCCCTGGGTGCCAAGGACAGGGAGAGAACATTTCCCTGGATGCCCAGGCCAGGCAGAGAACATTCCCTGGGGCTCCAGGCCAGGGAGGGAACATTCCTTGGGGCTGCAGGTGCCCAGGACAGGGAGGAACCATCCCCTGGGGTCCCAGGCAGCCCCTGGGCTCAGCCCCCTCTCCCTGTGGAAGGATTTTGCTGCCAGGGGACATAGGAGGTGGGACTGTGGAGCCCCAGAGCCCCCTGCAGAGGGGCTGGGGACCCCAGTCCAGCCATGGAGCCTCCAGCAGCCCAGATTCCCCCTGCCCTCCATCATCAGGGATGCATCGGTGGTCATTTGCAACAGCATCCTCAGATCTCTGAGCCTTGCACCCTTCTGCCTTTGTCTCCTCTGTCCTTGCAGAGTTCTTGTTGCAGTTTGCTGGAGGTGTAGGTTGCTCTGTGTTTGGGAAAAGCTGGGAACAGCACTGAAGTGATGTCAGGAACAGGCAGATGTTCTGCTGGCTCGTCAGGCCTCCCTGGCTCCACAGTCACCCACAACTTCATAGGGAAGAGCACTTCCATCCCTCCTCCCCCTCCTCAGCATTGTTTTAGAGTAAAATTTGCCTGCATTTAATCCTAAACCACCCTGAGTTGGGGTTCATCTCCAGGTGTAATTCCAGCCCAGGCTGTGTTGGGTTCAGCCCAGGCTCTGCTGTTGCATTGTGACATTCAGCTCAGTCCAGGCTGTATTTGTATTCCAGACCCATCCATTGCAAAGGCTGCTCTTCATAAGCACAAAGAGCTCAAAAGCATCAATATTTAGTCCTTAAAGGTTCAGATTGCCTTAAATCATTCCAGCTTATTTGGTGAGCAGCAGTTATAATTAAAATAAGCAGTTGAACTCGATCTGCATGTATGAAATGCATATGTATGGTTATATAAATATATATTTATATATACTTGACTCTGATGCAGATGGAAGCCGTGGGATAATTGCTTCCATCACATCAAAAGATGCACTGATATTGTTCCTGGATTGGATAATAAATCAACATAAAGAAGCAGCTGAAATTGTATAATGGCAAGTCACGTTTGAACAGGCAGCAGAGGCCGGGGTGGGAGAATGAGCAGAGCTCATCTCGAGTGCTGGGTGCAATCGCAGGAGAGATAATTATGCAAGTTATGGAAATTAGGGCAGGATCTGGTGTGGAGAATTCATGGAATCCCAGACAGGGTTGGGTTGGAAGGACCTTAAATCCCATCCCATCCCATGGATCCCATGGATCCCATGGATCCCATGGATCCCATGGATCCCATGGATCCCATGGATCCCATGGATCCCATGGATCCCATGGATCCCATGGATCCCATGGATCCCATGGATCCCATGGATCCCATGGATCCCATGGATCCCATGGATCCCATGGATCCCATGGATCCCATGGATCCCATGGATCCCATGGATCCCATGGATCCCATGGATCCCATGGATCCCATGGATCCCATGGATCCCATGGATCCCATGGATCCCATGGATCCCATGGATCCCATGGATCCCATGGATCCCATGGATCCCATGGATCCCATGGATCCCATGGATCCCATGGATCCCATGGATCCCATGGATCCCATGGATCCCATGGATCCCATGGATCCCATGGATCCCATGGATCCCATGGATCCCATGGATCCCATGGATCCCATGGATCCCATGGATCCCATGGATCCCATGGATCCCATGGATCCCATGGATCCCATGGATCCCATGGATCCCATGGATCCCATGGATCCCATGGATCCCATGGATCCCATGGATCCCATGGATCCCATGGATCCCATGGATCCCATGGATCCCATGGATCCCATGGATCCCATGGATCCCATGGATCCCATGGATCCCATGGATCCCATGGATCCCATGGATCCCATGGATCCCATGGATCCCATGGATCCCATGGATCCCATGGATCCCATGGATCCCATGGATCCCATGGATCCCATGGATCCCATGGATCCCATGGATCCCATGGATCCCATGGATCCCATGGATCCCATGGATCCCATGGATCCCATGGATCCCATGGATCCCATGGATCCCATGGATCCCATGGATCCCATGGATCCCATGGATCCCATCCCATCCCATCCCACCCCTGCCATGGACAGGGACACCTCCCACTGTCCCAGGTTGCTCCAGCCTGTCCTTGGACACTTCCAGGGATCCAGGGGCAGCTCCAGCTTCTCTGGGCACCCTGTGCCAGGGCCTGCCCACCCTCCAGGGAACAATTCCTGCCCAATATCCCATCCAGCCCTGCCCTGGATGGTGCTGGGAGCTGCTCGGGCAGGGTTTGGGAGCCCCTGAGCCCCGAGTGCCCCCCAGGGATATTCAGCAGCAGGAGGGGCTGGGCTTGGCCTTCCAGGGCACCCTGCAGAAGCCCCATCCTGCTGTCTCCTGTATTTTGGAATTTGTTGGTATTTTTAAAGAATTTTGTTTCGCATAAGTTCAGAACGGCAGCTTAACCTTTCCCAAGGATGTTGCTGTGGATAACAGGGCCTTCCTGTGCACACACCCCCCAAGCTGCGATGGTGAAACTTCATTTTAATCTCTCTCATACCTCTGAAATCCACAGGATTAAAGTCTCCTTTTTACTGTCATTAAAATTAGGTTGGAGAGCTAAAGGAACCCCAAACTCTCTCAGTTATTCCTGGGATTCATTGTGTGGGAATGTACCTGTAAGTTCCAGCTGGAAATGGTCCCCAAGGACAGGGAGAGCAGAGGTTCAGGCCGTTCCCCTTGTAAAACTGGGGGGGTTTGGGGAGGCTGCTGCTGCTCTGGGTAACTGGGGACACCTTTGACTCCAGAGCTGGGCTTGATGGTTCCTCAGCATTTCCCTACACCCAGAGAGCTCCTCCAAGTTCCCAGTTTTGCCAGGGGCTTTGCCAGAAGCAGGAGTGAGGAGCTGCCCTTGCCTGAGGTGTGAACACGGGGAATGCTCCACTCCTGCTGCCGCTGGCTCAGGTGCCAGCGCTGTTCTGCTGCTGTGGGGAGCACAGCCACCATCCACTGACCTGCTCCTCCTCCCTAAATGCTTTATTCATCAGCCTTCCTCGCAGGCAAGCACGGATTGCATTTATCAGCACCTTGCTGGGTAATCTCTTTATCGTGCTGCCGATCGTGTCTGGCAGGAATTACTCCTATCCTGGCTTAATGTTGAGGGAAAAAAAAAGGAGAGAAATAATAAAATGCTTCCTTTCCTGATGTTTTTCCTGCAGCTGCTTGTAGCTCATCTGCCCCTATCCCAAGGAATTCCTGGCTGGGAGGGTGGGCAGGCCCTGGCACAGGGTGCCCAGAGAAGCTGTGGCTGCCCCTGGATCCCTGTCAGTGCCCAAGGCCAGTGCCCAAGGCTGGATGGAGTTTGGGGCACCCTGGGACAGTGGGAGGTGTCCCTGCCATGGCAGAGGTGGGGCTGGATGGGCTTGGAGATCCCAATCCAGTCTGGAATTTCATGGTTCTGTGTTGGAATAATGTGCTGTGGCACCTGGAATTGTAGGAACACAAATCAGCGAAGGGGTTTGGAGTGGGTGAGTGTTTGTAACAGCCTGAAGGCTGCAGAAATGATCCATATTATTCCAAAATGTGGACAAGTCGGGATGGGAACTGTTTGCTAGCCCATGAACAGGTAGTGAAAGGAAGGGGCAGTAAATCCTGCAGCTTGGATTGCACTTGGGAAATACCTCATTCCCTGGGTCTGCCTGAAAGCAGGGAATGTCTGTGTTGGCAGAGGGGACTGCTGAGGGGACACCTGGGTTTCCAGCTGGCAGGGGATGTTCTGTGACTTTTGGGTGGGTTCCTTGCTGTCTGAAAAGTGTACAGAGTTAATTAGAAATTAATGCTCCAGCTTAGACCTCAAGTTTGGTAACAGCCACGAACTCTGCAGGCTGGAGGAGCCTGGTTTAACTGGCACGGTTCTGGTTCTGCTCTGGATTACTGCTTGCTCATGAATAATTACATAAGCAAATTGGAGATTTTCTGGTTTGGGGCTGGGTGAGCAGACTCTGGTTCCCTGGATAAAGCTGCACTTTTACCTGATTTGCACAATAATTTCCCGTGGATGGAGTGGGACACAAAGAATTTGTGATGAATACCAGCAGAAACCAGAGGTGTGTTATTTAAAATAAGAAAACTGATCTTGCTGTGACCTGCTCTGAGGGCATCAATCTATCCTTGCAAATGCTGATTTTGAGGGCCGTGTTTGCATTCCTTTCCAATTTCCGTCACTGCTGACTGGCTGAGAATCCCTGGGCATCCTGGCCAGGCATTGAGCTGAACACAAACCTTGTTCTAGCTGTGCAGAGGGGGTGGGGAGGCGTGTCCAGCAGATTAATCCTTGAATCAGGGCTGGAAAACTCCCTAAGACCCCCAGGTCCAAGGGTCAGTGCAGCACCACCTTGTTCACCATGACCTCGACCTCGGGTGACCAGAGCTGGGAACAAAGCTGAGGCTTTTCAAGGCATTTTGCTTTCCTGGGAAAAACCCCTCTGTCGCAATGAGGGCACGAAAGAAGGAGATTGACACCTGTTAAGAGCAAGGAACAACTGCGGGCAGACCCCGCCCGACTTTATTATATCTGTGCCTTAGAAACCATAGTGGATTGGAGGAGACAGAGAGCCTCCCCTCAATCACACTGGTCAAAGGAAATGTCCATCAAATTCTGTGCCCAGGAGAAAGGAATGTAAATAATAAGTTATGGTTACAATAACATGGCTGTGTTTACAGAGAATGTGTGAGAAACCAGTTACAAAAGAATGAAAATATCAGAACTGCAAAACTGAGGGCGACATCCCACTGTTTCCTTGTGCTCTGAACACAGGTTCTGCCTCTGGGCTGGACGGTGCCGTGGGGCCCTTGGTGCCAGCGCAGCTCAGCCGTGTCACCGCCGTGTCTGCGCCCACCGTCACCTTCGTGGCCACCAACCTCGTGGAGCAGGCACCCGCAGGTGGGTCCACTCATGGTGCTTTGGTGTCCTTGCAAGCCCCCAGCCTGCAGGGACCTGGGGCACCCTCAGGATCCGCCTCACATCCCATGGGCTGGCTGTGCTGCTGCTTCCTTGGCCTGCCCTTGCCCCCTTGGAGGCACCATGGGCTCCTGAGAGCACCATCCCAGCGCTGTTCCCTGGGAAAAAATGGTGTTCAGCAGGAAATACTGGCATCATATTATTATAATTATATAAATTATGTCATTGGACATAATTTATCTGATTCTTCACTCCCAGGATTAGACTTTGTTGCCCAGAGAAGCTGTGGCTGCCCCTGGATCCCTGGCAGTGCCCAAGGCCAGGCTGGACGGGGCTGGGAGCACCTGGGGCAGTGGGAGGTGTCCCTGCCAGGGCTGGGGTGGGGCTGGGTGTGTTTTGAGGTCCTTTCCAGCCCCAACCAGGCTGGGATTCCATGTTTTTCAGGGCAGTGGCAAACAGCACCTCTTGGGCACTTCTGGCTGTGTGCCTGGCAAATCCAACCATGAAACGAGTTTGTCCTTGAACTCCACACCAAGAAAGAATTTGTCTGTGTTGTTCTCCTGTTCCCATTACCAATCTGAGCGACAAAGGGAGGGTGGGGAGTGGTTGTGGCAGGAGGGAGAAAAGCTCAGCTCAAGGAGACTTGTTCTGGGAGGGGAAATGAGCAGCTGGAGGGCACAGAACTGCCCAGAGCAGCAAACAAACAGCAGTTAATGGGTAAAACAGCGTGGGGAGGCAGGAGCTGCAGTGGGAGCTGTGTCCTGAGGCTGAGGTGAGGGGGAAGGGGGGATCCCCACTGCCTGCAGCAGGACATGGACCTGGCTGGTGTGGCCAGCACTGAAATCCCACTCTTGGGCTGAGGAACAACCAGCAGAGGGGAGCTGGGGTCAGTCAGGGAGGGGTTTAGGCTGATCCCATAAACCCAGAGCAGTGAGGTTGTCAGGAGAGACAGAACTGACCTGTGGGGCTCCTGGGGGAGGAAGAAACCCAGAGTGTGTGGTTGTGTGCACTTAAAAAATCCAATTCTCAGGAGCATTTAGAACCAAAATATTAAACTTTTTGAGATTAATGGACGTTTGGCCTCTACATATTTTTACCAATCAAATTTTTATTATGTCACATCCCCAGGTCCTCGTGGCACAAATCCATATTCCCTCTTCCCCTCCCTCTCTAATTCTGCTTTAATGAGATGTTTGTGGTCACACCCCAACACCCTTCTTGCTGGTTTTGCTGCTTCACCTTTCCTTTTGCTGCTGTGGGTGATCCCTGTCCCAGCAGCCTGGGAGCAGCTCCTCCACCAGGAGCGCTCATCCTGCATCCCCCACGCAGGAACCCCCAGGGCTGATGCTGCTGCTCAGTGTGGGGGCTACAGGAGGTGCTGGAAACGTGTCCTGGTAGCCCAGTTGTCAGGCTGCACTTCAGTTTGTGCACTTGAGTGGCAGAGGGGGGAAAAAAAGGTTCATTGATGAGGAAAGAGTGAAGTGAGCCAAGGCGTGCCCCAGTGCAGGTCCTTCGCAGGGTGGGCAGAGCAGGAGGGCTCTCTGGTGATGGGAGCAGTGCTAAGGGACCCTGTGGTGTCCCTTGGGCAGCAGAGAGGGGCTCTGGGTCCCCCTTGGCACGGCCAGCACAAATCCAGGGGTTGGATGCTCCTGGCCCAGCCTTGCCAGGGATTCCTGAGCCTGGGGAGGCACAAACAAGCTCGGATTGTTTTTCTCTTTACACTGCACTTAGGGAAAACATTCAGTGTTCAACTGCAGGTATAAAACTAAATGACTCCTGCTGTGCACAGGGACTGTCAGGAATTTCCTTTGTTATTTTATTGTCCTGTTTTCATTCCCATCTTCTTTTGGATGTGCTGACTGCCCAAAGTGCTGTGCAGTGTGTTCCACACGGGAATACCTAACAAGCTGCCTGCTGCAGAGCTCAGCCCTGGCTGCAGGAGCTGCAGCACCCAAGGCTCTCCCTGGGGCCTTGGCTTTCCCCTGAGGATGCTCAGGGAGCTGCTCACGGGAGGAAAGAAGAGAGGGAGTTTTTCACAGGAGGGGAAGAGAGATTGCCTCGGGTGTTTGTGCACAGAGTGTCTCCTTCAGGAACTGTGTGAGGTTCAAAAGCAGAGTGGCTGTGTGCCCACAGCAGCACCTCCCTGCTCTGTGCCTCACCCTCATCTTCATTTGTTAACGAGCAGGGCAGGAGCAGCAGCAAACAAAGCAGTGACCCCGGGTTGGACCTGCCCTGGCATCACAGCAGAGCTGCTGCAGTGGGGTTTGGGGTCTCCTGCTCTGCCAGTTTGCTTTCCTCTGCCAGCTGACATCTCTGTGTTCCCTGGGAGGGTGGGCAGGCCCTGGAATGGGTTTCCCAGAGAAGCTGTGGCTGCCCCTGGATCCCTGGCAGTGCCCAAGGCCAGGCTGGATGGAGTTTGGGGCACCCTGGGACAGTGGGAGGTGTCCCTGCCAGGGCAGGGGTGGGATGGGATGACTTTAATGTCTCTCCCAAGCCAAACCATTCTATGATTCCATGGTTTGTATTCATGCTCCCAAATCCTGGGAAATGTTTTCCTCGTGCCTGTGTGCACGTGCCTGGATATGGATGGAATATCTGGGCTCTTTCTTCAACCAGCATGACAATGATGACTGCAGAAGTATCACCATCACCTCTGGCCATCACTTTGCTCATCACAGTGCTCCCTGTGGCACTGCTGGTCAGGGGCTGGTGCTGGCAGTGTCCCTGTGCCACCCTCCCTGTCCCAGGCTCCCCCTCCCCAGCAGCCAGGCAGGAGGGGGCTGGGGTGGGCACTGTGAGTTCCCTGTGTTCAAGGACCAGGGTGCCAGGAGAGCTTTGATTCCTGATTCCCAGATACCAAGGGAAGGAAGAGGAATTCAGAGCCCCTTTTGATGTGTGTCAGCTGCTCCCTACCCTTGGCTCCTTTAATGTGGAAATTAATGGCTCTGCTTTGTAAATCTTCCTCTCTGCTCCCCATAAAAACAGAGTAAGTCATCTTCTGAGCAAAGTGCTATGGTTTTAATGTTTTATTATTCTGAGATATTCCATGGGAAGCAGAGTGAAACGGGGACCTGTTGAGTACTCTGAGTAATCTTAATGGAGTAACATTTTGAGGTGAATCTGCCACAAAGAACCACAGAATCCCAGATGGTTTGGGTTGTAAGGACCTCAAAGCCCCTCCAGCCCCACCCCTGCCATGGCAGGGACACCTCCCACTGTCCCAGGCTGCTCCAAGCCCTGTCCAGCCTGGCTCTGGACACTTCCAGGGATGGGGCAGCCAGGGACACATGGGAGAGGCTATGGACACCTTCCCTGGGACTGTGCATTGCTCAGGGAATTCATCTGCATCTCGTCCTCCTTGTGTGTGAAGAGGATGAGAAGACAAAAAACCTCCAATTTAAGAAAACACCTTAATTTCTGAGTGTGTCTTACTGTGAAAACTCCAGGTTTTGGTGGCTGTGTCTCTGTCTCACCTGCTGCCTCCCTGCCTGTCCTTGTTGTCCCTTAAGGCCTCGCTGTTACTGACACACACTTTGTGTAGGCAGCAGAGGCCTCAGGGTTGGGATTTCAGGATGGAGACGGCTGTCTGGAGAGGAGGGGAATGTTCCTGCCCTGCCTGCAGTGCCAATCGATACAGCAATGTTGGGTGATGCCCAGAGCACAGCAGGACCTCTGGCTGGGAGGGAGGGGGTGCTTGGGGGGGCCACGGCCCCAGGGAGGAGAAAATCAGATAATCCTTTAGGTTGGGAAAACCCTCTGAGATCCTCGAGCCCGACCTGAGATCTGCTCAGCCCTGCCCGTGGCCCTGAGGATGTCCCTGAGGATGTCCCTGAGTATGCCCCTGAGAATTCCCTGAGAATTCCCTGAGGATGTCCCTGAGGATGTCTCTGAGAATTCCCTGAGTATGTCCCTGAGGATGTCCGTGGGGATGGCCCTGAGAATTCCCTGAGGTTGTCCATGAGGATGTCCCTGGGGATGTCCCTGAGGATGTCCATGAGGATGTCCCTGAGAATTCCATGAGGATGTCCGTGAGAATTCCATGAGGATGTCCCTGAGGATGGCCCTGAGGATGTCCATGAGGATGTCCCTCAGGATGTCCCTGAGAATTCCCTGAG
>VZRZ01005979.1:87861-99857 GCA_013398175.1 Climacteris rufus | reverse complement strand
TGGGAGTGAGGGGAGGGAGGGGAAAAGGCAGGAGGCAGAGGGGACAGAGGTTGGGATAACTGAAGAACTGGGAGAAGTTTAAAAAGGAATTTTTAGAAGGCTTTGCATGCACACAGTGGCTGTGTGTGACACTCCCATGGCATAAACACGGAATCCTGGAATGGGTTGGGTTGGAAGGGACCCCAAATCCCACCCATCCCACCCCAGCCCTGGCAGGGACACCTCCCACTGCCCCAGGCTGCTCCAAATTCCATCCAGCCTGGCCTTGGGCACTGCCAGGGATCCAGGGGCAGCCACAGCTTCTCTGGGCACCCTGTGCCAGTGCTTAGATCAATAACTAAATTAATTAGCTATTAATATTTAACCCTTATCTTTGGAAACCCTTATCTTTATCTGCTGCATCCCCAGGATCTGGGGACATGGGGGAATGTCCTCCCTCTTCCCCCTTGGCTTCAGGAGCTGCTCAGTGCTGGAAAATCAAAGAGCAGCATCAGCCCAGGAAATCCAAACTGCAGAAGCTCCAGTGGGAATAAATCTTTGCAATCGGTCAATTTATCAGCAGAGTCTCAGTTCCTAATTCAAAACAAGAGAAGTAATTATTGAAAGAAAGTCATTAATGGAGGTAAAGCTCTTTATTGAACGTGCTGCTGGGTTGTTCCTGCAGACACCTGGGGGTGGTGGCTTCGTGTGTGAGGTGAAGGAAATCGCTGGGAGGTCACTGCAGGGGGACAGGGGATGGAGCAGGCCCTGCCTGAGCACTGAGACACCTCAGAGGGGATAAAATTTATAAAACAGAGTCCAAGGCCAGGCTGGATGGGGCTGGGAGCAGCCTGGGACAGTGGGAGGTGTCCCTGCCCATGGCTGGGTTGACTCTTCCCACCCAAACCCTTCTGGAATTGTGTTTGTAGATCATTCCCCAGGATGGCCAAAGCACCTGGGCTGGAGGGAAATGGGAGCTGTGGGGCTGCAGGAGGGGCAGTTCCCCCCTGCCCTCCTTCCCCTCCTGCCCTGCACAGCTCCCTTGGTTCAGGGTTCACACCTGAGTAGCAAATATTTTATACTTTTATATGCATTAGAGCTCACCTGGAGAGGCCTCTACACAGCCTGGAAAGGTGGCACAGGGAGGATGTAGGAGTCTGTTCTTCCCACCTCCCCTACCTCCAAAAACAGACTTTTGAGGGAAAGAGTAATTTTCTACTTTGTGAATAAAAGAAATGAGCGGATGAAACAACCTGTTCTCTCATTGCAGCTTGATCTGTCTGGGGTTTTCTGCTGCTGGGCTTTGTTATTGAGCCTGAGCCTGTTCTCTAATTACCAGCTCTGCCTGGCTCCCGTCCTGTTTTGTTCCAGCTGAGGGGAGGCACGGAGTCCTCCCTGTGCCTGTTCCTCCCTGCTGCAGCTGCAAGTGCTGGGGTGTTGGGGAGCCTGGGGGTGTCTGCTGCACCAGGGCTGCTGGCTCTGGGGAAATTCCCTCGGTTTTTGGGGTCCCAAGCCCTGTTCCTGCGGGAAGCAGGTGGGCATGGCTCAGTGGCAGGGCTGGAAGGAGGGGATCCCCAAAGGCTGCTGCAGAGGAGCGAGGAAATGCAGATGTGGGATGGGCACTGTGCAGTGGCCTCGCTCTCTGGTGTTAATTGGGGGTTTCTGGTGGAATTTAGGGGTTGTAGGAGCCCCTGCTCCCCCTCAGTGGCACCTGGGGAGAACTGCTCATGGACAACAGGGTGTTCATCCAGGGAACCTGGGGGTGCCCATCCCTGGGGGCTTCAACAGCCCCAGTGTGGAGGTGGCACTGGGGGCCACGGGGCAGCTGGGGACAAGTGCTGGGGACGCTTGGACTCGATCTCAAAGGGCTTTTCCAACCCAAATTAATCCGTGATCCTGGGACTCTGCTGGTGGGGTGCAGCCTGGTGGGGTTGTAGCAGATGTTGGTGGTGCTGTGGCAGATGTTGGTGATGCTGTGGCAGATGTTGGTGACAGATGTTGGTGATGCTGTGGCAGATGTTGGTGACAGATGTTGGTGATGCTGTGGCAGATGTTGGTGATGCTGTGACAGATGTTTGTTTGTGGCAGATGTTGGTGATGCTGTGGCAGATGTTGGTGATGCTGTGGCAGATGTTTGTGGCAGATGCTGGTGATGCTGTGACAGATGTTGGTGACAGATGTTTGCGATCAGCCCCCCACACTGCCCTGTTTCAGAGACCAGCTCCCTGTGCTGGGCAGCAGCTGAGCACTCAGCTGCAGTTCCTGAGCCCTGCATCTCCCCCCAGGCAGGAGCAGCCCCTGCAGCAGCACTTTGGGTTTGCCTGGGAACCCAGACACAGCCAGGGCGCTCTGCTCAGGGGCTCCTCGGGGGACGATTTGCTCCAGATGGGTTTCAAATCAATACCAAACTAAAGAGCCAAGCCCAAACAGCAGCTTGAGCAAAGCAGCAGGAAAATGCTGCAGCTCTGAGCAGCTTGCTTGGGATTTCTGGCTCACAGGCTGAGCAGGGTTTTCTTTTCACAGGGTGCTGGATTGGGGAGCACAGAAATCCCACTCCATCCCTCAGCTGGCTGTTCCCTGTAGCACCAGTTCTGTTCTTCATTTGCTCTTTCAATAGTGCTTTTTTATGTGCATTCAGAGCTCTACCTGCCTCAACTGGCAATCACTAACATTAATTAATTCCCCAAACTGCAAAGTTCCAGGAATTTATTCAGGAAACAGATTTGAGCTGTGATCAGAAGATTGATCCAAGGACAGCCCTGGCTGCTGCCTGCCCCCTGTTATTGCAGTAATCTGTTCAGAAAGTGTGGGATCAGGAATGACAGCAGCAAACAAATGAACAGGGCTGGGAATGGCATGGGCAGGCACCAAGCTGATTAACATATATATTCCATAGCTTCCCAGTGCAATGCTTCATCTGGGGTGTGGGCTGGAGAAATTAAATCATTCATTTCTGTGACTGTAATGGGGAGAAAAATTATATCATCAGCAAAATGGAATAAACACCACAATGTAATTTAATGATGGTTTAAGGAATTCTAATTCATGCACTGGCAGCTGGTGGCACAGTCACTAATTTGTATTTCACGTTCTTTTGGCTAAAAGTGAATTCTTTTTCAAGGAATAAAGAAGCATGTGGGAGGATTTTGCTGGGTGTCCTGAGGGATGTTCCCCCCTTGCTGTACTGACCTGAACTCAGCAGGAATTTCCCCGTGGAAAGGGAGCTCAGGCCTTGGAAGTGCCCAGGGAGCTTTGGAGTGCCCATCCCTGGAGGTGCCCAGGGAACTCCTGAAGTTTCCTCTGCCCTGGCTGGGTGGGGACGCTGTGGCAGATGTGCTGATCAAAGCAGAACCTTTTGGTTCTTCCTGTCCTGTGATGCTCCGGGAATTCCCTGACCATGGAGCTCCTGAAGCTGCTGGGTGGTGCAGCAGCCCAGACAAGCTCCTGTGGGCAAACCCACTTTGCATGGCCTGATCTGTGCGTTATCCTGCCGGGCTCTCCTCATCAGCACTGGTGGAGAAAAGCCCCCTAGGTGGGGTTAATTCCTCCAAAGCAGCCAGTGAATCCTGGAATGCCCCCCTGGTGCACGAAGGGATGGTTTCCCTGCTTGCTTTAGCCCTGCCCAGCAGGTTGGGACATCCCAGGGCTGCAGCAAGGGCTGCTCTAAATAAATAATTACAGATTATTGCCCTGCTCCAAGGCACCCAGGGGCCAGGCCAGACAGTGCCCAGGACAGGGGAGAGAGAGGCTGCAGCACCTCTGGGCTCTCAGGATGCTTTGCCAGCTCCTTTTCCAGGGGTATCCAAACTGCTCTCGCTGCAGGATGCTGCTTTACTCCGTGGAAGGCTTTTTCTTCAGTGAAGCAAAGTAAGTCAGAAGGAAATTTAATTTTGTGTTAGAAATTGGTGCTTTATATACAGCAGGAGAGATCAAGTGTCAGGTTTGATGTCTCTTGCTCTTCTCGTTGTAATTCCATGAATCTCTACAGGATCCTCTCTGATTTATTTCCTCTTGAATAGAACTCTCCCATCTTTTTGATTTTTCATACCTTAACTGATTATGGTGACTTTCTGCCTGTCCATCTCCCCTGAGGTAGTGAGAAACACTGAGTGCATTCTCCCAGTAAGGCCACTCCAGCTCCTAAAATACAAATTTGGGTTGGGACAAAGATTCTACAACAGGCTGGGTGCAATCCTTGCTATTTGCAATCAGCAAATGAGCCTGAAAATGATTCCCAGGTCTAATCGCTGCAAGAAATCTTCCATAAATTTGTGCTACTGTGTGTCTGGCAAGATGGGGGTTCCTCCACCTGCCAATGGACCTTGTCTGGTCCCCTCCAAGTGTCCCCATGGGCTGTTTGCTTCACCTTTGGCTGCTTTCAATGATTTACCTGGAGAGGTGGTAGAGTCACCATCCCTGGATGTGTTTAAAAAAGGGTTGGATGTGGCACTCGGTGCCATGGTTTAGTGGAGGTGTCAGGGCATGGGTTGGACTTGGTGATCTTGAAGGTTTCTTCCAACCTGCTGGTTCTGTGATCGTGTGATTTGTGGCATCAGCACTTTCCCTTGTGCCACTGAGGCCTTCCAGAGCTCAGACAGCAAAAAAAGGGAATTTAAACCACAGAAACTCTCGGCCACCCATGCTCTGTGTCGCAGCCTTTGGGATGGAGAAGGACACCAATAACAACACCACAACTCCGTGCACAAAAGGCAAAAGCGAGTTTCATTCCACAAAGTGTCTTTGACACATTTTCTTGGCTTTCAGGCTGGGTGTGCACTGGCTCCTAAATGAGCACATTACACATTGTTGGCTGGGCACAACTGGGGCACACTCTGGAGGAAAACAACGTCCTGCTCGCAGGGGAACACTCCTGGCTTCTGCTTTGGGTTCTGCCTCTGCTGTTATGCTGAGATCTCATGGGTACGTGCTGGTTGTGTCCAGGTCCTGCTGTCAGTTCCCACAGCTTTGGGCTTGGTTTGTGAGGCAGGAGGAACACAGAGCCTGAAGGTTCTGCTGCCATCCCCAGCAGTGTCCTGAGCCCAGCCCTGCCCCTCTGTCCCTGGAGCACCCCTGGGTGTGGGGCTGGAGTCCACCCTGGCTCTGGTGGAGTTCACTCCACTCTGGAACTGCTGGAGTTCACCCTGTGCCTCCCACCCACTGCCTCTCCCCGGGCTTTGGGGGTTTGGGGTTTGACAGCCACTCCATTTCAGCCACGTTTGGTTGGGGTGAAATGTTGTGACCCAATTCAGATTTATTCACCTGTTTGTTCACAGCCAGTGCTACCCCTGGGTGCAGAATAGTGGCCATGGATGTTCATCCCCATCCCCAGCACCGGGAACCTGCAGTGCCCACTTTGTGATCTGGGCAAGGAAAAGCTGATTTAAAACCTTCCCCTCTCCAGTTACACTCCAGGTTTATATCAGACACTCAGGCAGGTCTTAACTTCCGGTTTTTTTTTTTCATCTTGAACTCATCTCATCTAAAAGAATATTCTGCACCTCTTGAAATTGAAATCAGGAAAATTTAAGCCCCTCTGCTCTGGAGCCAGGCTGGGAGAGCTGGGGGGGCTCACCTGGAGAGGAGAAGCTCCAGGAAAACCTCAGAGCCCCTTCCAGTGCCCAAAGGGGCTCCAGGAGAGCTGGAGAGGGACTGGGGCCAAGGGCTGGAGGGACAGGACACAGGGAATGGCTTCTGTTCCCCAGCCTTGGCCTTGGAGCTGCACATTCCATGGGAGACACGAGAAAGAAACTCTCCAATTAACCTTGGGAGGGTGTGAGTTTGTCTGATGCTGCATTCCTCTTCTGTGGGATACTCCTCTTCTCTTCCCACCCACTGGCATTCCATTCAAGGATAACAGGGAATTAGTCATGAAGCCATTTGAGGGCTCATCTGAAGATTTATATTGTTTCCCAAAGAGCAGAGCTCAGCCTTGTGCAGCTGAATTGCCATGAATCACATCAGTGTCAGTGCCTGGGCAGCTGAGAATTAATGTGTATTTTGCTTTAAAATCTGATCTTTAGGAAAGGAAATTCTTCATGCATTTGATGGTGTTATTTTTATTACCCTTGCCACTCCAGCATTTAGCTACAAGGAGGGTTCTGAGGAAGAGAGATTTGAAGAGGGAGCCAGGAAGAGAAATTTGGAGATGGAGCCAGAACTGTGGGATGCAGGTGTGTTTGTAGGGATTGCCTGAGGTGCTGATTCTCTCCACAGAGCCTGGAGAAAGACAGGCTGGAAACACAGATTTTCAAGAGAATCCTGGAAGATAATCACAGAGTAAGAGGATTACTTAGGCTGGAAAAGACCTTTAAGGTGATGATGGGGCTGGAGCATCTCCCTGCCCAGGAAAGGCTGAGGGAGCTGGGGCTGCTCAGCTCCGGAGGAGCCCTGAGCCCTGGGTGTCCCTGGGAGCAGGGAGGGCTCAGAGCAGAGACCATAGGGGCTGGAGGCTCCTCCATCCCTGTTCCAGAGCCCTCTGGACACATCCTGTGCTCTGTGCCCTGGGATGGCCCTGCTGGAGCAGCTGCCCCTCTGGGCTCCCTCCAGCCTGGCCCAGTCTGGGATTCTGGGAGCACCAAGTGCAGCCAGGAGCAAGCTCGTGCTTTTCCCCCAAAATGCCCCATCCATTCCCCCCTGTGCCCAGCCTGAGCCCCTCAGTGCTGGGGTTCCCTGCCTGGCACAGCCCACTGAGCCCAGCCCAGTTTTTTGGGCAGTGCTGGTGCCAGGCAGCCCAGCTCACCAACAGCCCCTCGCAGCAATGCATCATTTGCAGCAGGAAGGCAGCACAGAGCCCAGGCAGAGCTTTGGGCTTTGTCAGGTTCCCATCCTCATAAACACCGGATTCAATAATGTGCTAATGCAGGGAAACTAATTTCCCAAGTCATTCAATGGTCTTTAGCAAATTAGCTTAAATTTATTTTTCCAAACTCGGAATTAAAGCTGCCATACGTCTTGATCATGGGCTGCTTTCCCTTCTCTCTACAACCCAATTCCAGCCTCCATCCCGGTGCTGTGTGCTGGGATTTACCAGGGCTCACCGCGTTCCTCCTGAGGGACTCACCAGGGACTTCCCCTTGGCAACCTGCAGCGTCCTGGCAGTGATTTCCAGCTCGTGTGTGGAGCACAGCCCCATATTTCAGAGCTGCTGTCTTACTCAGTGCTCAGGTTTCTTGACCAGGTTTTATGATCTCTGCGTTTTCCTTGTGATCTGTGCTGGAATGAGAGCTCTGTCTCCTGCAGCCAGAAGTGATGGCAGAAGTGTTATTGATGATCAGAGCTGGGCTGGGCCTGCCTGGCAGGAGCTTTGTGCCTCTGGGTAAACTTTGAACAGGAATTCAGCTGCTCTGCAAAGAAACACGTGAGCCTCCACAAAAGAACATGAATAATGGCTTGAACTTTAAAGTTTCCAAGATTAATCCACGTTGCTCATAAGTTTTCTGAATTCCTCCATGCAACAGACAGAAGGAATAAACGCTGCTTTCCCCCTTCCCATCCTTCCTGTTGCAAGGGGCCTTTTTGTGCCTGCTCAGTCCAAGTTTTCTGTGTGCCTTGGAGCCCTGGACAGCAGGGTTTGTTCCAGACTCTGTTCCAGACTGGCTCCAGCTGATGGAATATCCAGTGCAGAGCGTGGGCTGGGCAGGACAGCAGCTGCTCCTGCATGGACACCATGGATAATGAGCTGGGAGAAACAAAGACCTGCATTGCTGCTCTTTGTAGACACCACTGAAATGGCAGAATTCTGTCACCACAAAAGGTTGTTGGCTGATATTTCCCTCTGCAATGTGTCCAGAATTAATTGGCTCCTGTGTTTGCTGCTGAGCTCCTCCTGGGCTGGTGCTGGAGGACGAGGTCACTGAAAAATTGCTCCCTGCAGCTCGGGCTTGTTTGTTTTTTTTTCAGTTCTGAAGGCAAATTCTTCTGTTTTCTGTGGGGAAGGCATGAAATTCCCATCACTTGTCATCGTCTCCTCTCCCATAATTTGAGGGAAACGTGTGAAGTTTCTCTGCAGAGCCCCCAGCCCAGCCTGTGCCCAGCAGTGGATGCTTTGCAAGTGTTTAATGAGGAGCTCCCAGCACGTTCCCAGCACACAGAAAGTGTTTGTTCCCCCCTCCCAGCCCCCTGGAGCTGTCTGTTTGATGGAAGCTTGGAGAAGCCTTCCTGAAATTCCTGTGTTTTTTGTGGGTACAAACACAGAGCTCCTTTGCAGGAACCCTCCCCCAGACACACAGCACAGGGTTCATCTCACTCTAGGGGCTGAGCAGGTTTAGATCAGGAAATCAGGAGCACAGAAGGCTTTGTTCATCAAAGCTGGGTGCCTCTAATGAGCCCAGGGCATCGAGGTCCCTCCCCACCCAAACCCTCCGGGGGTTCTGTGATCCTATTCCTCTTACACCCGTTTCCATTAGGCTGTCACTGGACTGTACAAATTACTCCAAATAAAAAGTCAATACAAATTCTCAATGCCCTAAAAACTCGGGAAATAAATTCATCACACTGAGCAGATAGAAATACGGGCAGTTCAGCAAAGGTCTGTGCAGCAAACCAAGATATATTGGCTTATTCCAATTTTCTCCTTGTTATCAGGGGCTATTTTGACTGGAAAACTCCTGACCCTTTGACTAGCAAACTCCTATCCTGGCAATTCAGCAATGTAACAGGATTATGTTATCAGCAGCTCCTGGGGTAGTGCAGTGATGGCAGGGCTCAGCTCCTGGTGGCTCTGGCAGATATGCTCCTCTCCCTGCTAAAGCTGCCAGGGAAGATGCAGGAAGGAGCATCCTGTGGAGAAATCCTCTCCAGAACCCTCCTCTCCTGGGCTTTCTCATCTCAAGCAGTGCCTTCCTTAGCACCACGTCCTACCTGGCTGCTGCATCCACACACTCTGCTGGAAAAATCCAGGTGGGATTTGTCTCCGAGTGGTTTCCCAGTCAGGGTGGAAAAAGCTGATGGCTTTCATTTCTTCTGCATCACGAGATGAAACCTGGCCCAGTAGTGCAAGGAGAGGCTACACCTCTCCCACTGTGAGCAGAAGGAATGGTTTGGGATTTGGGATATGGCAGCAAGGAAAGGTGCCTGGAGCCTGGATTGCTCTGGGCTCCCACAGGGAGTCTGTGCCTTCCTTCCCTGGTGGTTGTCATGGGAGGGTTTATGCTCCAGAAACTGCAATAATTGTGCTTTAATCAGGGAGCACACGGAGTGTAAATCTCCACACGGGAAGTGTTTGATATCTGCTTCTTCCTCACGTGGTTATTTTGTTTTATCCAGTGATTTCTCCAGGCTCCACACCTGCACTTATTTCAGCCTAAAGTGCTCCAGAAAAGATGTTTTTCTGAAAAACTGAACACACCCAGTTCTCCCTGCAGGCACTGCAAACACTGACCCCCATCCCAGGAGACAGAGCTCGCAGAATCCTGGAATTTTGGATGCTGGAAAAGCCCTCCCAGCCCATGGAGCCCAAGCTGTGCCCATCCCCACCCTGTCCCCAGCCCAGAGCCCTGAGTGCCACAGCCAGGAATTCCTTGGGCACCCCCAGGGATGGGCACTCCAAACCTCCCTGGGCAGCCCTCGACCACCCTTGCAGTGAAGAAATTCTTCCTGAGTTGGAGCCTTCCTGGAGTTTTTCCTTATTACAATATATAATTTAATGCACAGCAGTGATCCCTGGCTGTGGCTACTGATCTTCCTAAAATTCCCCCAGATTTCTGTCTGTTAACCCACAGTTTATGAGGACACCGTGCTGGGGTGGTGGTGCTGCCCCGTCTCATCACATTTCAAGCTACCAAGACTTTTCCCCACTTCCTTCCATCCTCCCAAAATATCCCAGACTTGTTCTCTTCCTGGCACAGAACCAGCACCTCATTATTTCAGAGCTGGCAGTGCAGGTATCTCCAAGCCAGGAATAATAACAGGAAAAATAAATATTAAATCTTTCTGAATTAGCTGAACCCCACGTTCCCAGCAACATCAAAGCTGGCTCTCTTAAAAAAGAAGAATGTTACACTTTAGTCCAAGGAGATGAGAGGGAATAGGAATGAAACAGAAAACTATCAATAACCAGAATTTCAGAGCCTGAGAGTGAAATATTCCATGGCCACGTTCCTGTTAGAGAGGGCAAGTCACGTGTTTAACCTGGCCAGAGCCACAGCCTGCTCTGAACTGCACTTTGATTGAGGATTTCTTTTGAAGATCCACTGCTGTATTGGAGAATATCAGATGGAATAAATAAAAAGAGCATCAGGCCAGACCAGGAGCTGAAAGAGAAATGTCAGAGGATGCACAGCCTGGAATTGAGAGGAGTGGGACTGGTTCAGAACAGCAGCCTGGGAGGAGTGAGAGGAGCCACCAGTCGTGGCAGGGCTGTGGCTTAGTCCCTGGCCACAAGAGTGGTGTGGATTAACCTGCTCCTGACTAATTACACCCCTCACATTTCCTCTGTGGATTAACCTGCTCCTGACTAATTACACCCCTCACATTTCCTCTGTGGATTAACCTGCTCCTCACCAATTACACCCCTCACATATCCTCCATGGATTAACCTGCTCCTCACCAATTACACCCCTCACATATCCTCCGTGGATTAACCTGCTCCTGACTAATTACACCCCTCAGCATCTCCTCTGGTGCTGCTGGTGCAGGGAAGGGTTTGGTGAGGGTCTGGCACCAGCAGGGCAGGGGCTGGGAGCTCCAAGCTCCATCCAGCCTGGCCTTGGACACTTCCAGGGATCCAGGGGCAGCCACAGCTTCTCTGGGCACCCTGTGCCAGGGAAGGATTCCAATCTGTGGCTTCAGCTCCCAGGAACTTCAGAGCCCTGTCTGCAAACCTTGGTTCCTGATGGATCAGTACCTGGAAATAGTTGCTTTTCCCACAGGTTTGTTGCATGGAGCAGAAGCTCACCAGGGTGGCCTCATGTCCTGAGGGAGGAGGATGGACCTTGGAGAAGGCACCTTGAGAGGAGTCTGGGAATACCCTTAGAGCATCTCCCTGAAATTCCCTGTACAGGCTCCCCTAGGAAAGGGGAACTGCAGGCACAGGAGGACAACCAGGCAGCTGAATTTTTATGGATCACAACCCCCCTCTCCCCTCTTTAAACACATGAAAAGGCCTAATTGGTTTCCCTGGAAGAGAAAACAGCTCTGCCTGGTTACAGAGCAAACAACAATCATTTGCTTTTCCCCTTTATTCAGGAGAACTCGATCAAACATTACAAGAGCACTTTCAATTCCTGTTTATATTCCTCATAAACAAGGCCCGTGCTGCTGCTGTGTCAGGCTGAGGAAGCACAGCCCCCCTGCTAAATCAGACCTTAATAACTGAATATATTCGAGGAGCTTCCCACGGTGCCGAGAGCAGGGAAGGGACTGGGAAGGGGATTTGCTGCTCATCCCATTTGTACAGGGCTGGACAGGGATTGCAATGGGGCCAGCTCTGCCCAGCCTGCCTGGGGCTGTGGCTGTTGTTCAGGCGAGCTCAGGGCTGGAGGAGCAGCAGGGATTTGGGATGTGGACAAATTGTGTGAGCACCGGGGTGTCCTGGTTCTGTCCCCCAGACCCCGACTGACAGCAGCCTGGGGTCCCTGGCCCAGCCCTGCCTACAGCAGAGGGGGGATTGTTGGGGAAGGTGAAACAGGAAAGCCTTATAAATATGATTGCCTGGCAAAAGATGCTGAGAATACAGAAACTACAAGCCAGATTGAAATGCAAGCATGCTTTGAGATACCAAGCCTTAGTTACTGAACAACTGGAAAACAATGGTATGGCCAGCAGAATGTAATCCCCTTTTAATTAAACAATACCCTCTGCTGCAGACAGGTCCAAGGGTCACAGCAGACCCCACTAACGTGGCAGAAGAAGTCCAAAGAATGGTTTTTAAGGTTTAAAATCTAACGCAGTATGGTAATGTAACAATTCTTATAGGCTGTCTGTAAATACTATAGGATTTGTATCTTGTACTAGATTGGTTAATGAAAATTAGAATATTCAACAGAGAAGGACATTTATTGTATTGTAAAGGAGAGTCT
>VZRZ01005979.1:67113-78422 GCA_013398175.1 Climacteris rufus | reverse complement strand
CTGCCCAATATCCCACCCAGCCCTGCCCTCTGGCACTGGGAGCCATTCCCTGTGTCCTGTCCCTCCATCCCCTGTCCCCAGTCCCTCTCCAGCTCTCCTGGAGCCCCTTTGGGCACTGGAAGGGGCTCTGAGGTTTCCCTGGAGCTTCTCCTCCCCAGGCTGAACACCCCCAGCTCTCCCAGCCTTCCCTCCCAGCAGAGCTGCTCCATCCCTCTGCTCATCCTGGAGCCTCCTCTGGGCTCTCCCAGCAGCTCCAGGTGCTCCCTGTGCTGGGATCCCAGGGCTGGGGCAGCTCTGCAGGGGGGTCTCACCTGAGGGGGCAGAGGGGCAGAACCCCCTGTCCTGCTGCCCACAGAGCTTCTGAATTTCCACTTTCCAGGCTGCCCAGGGCACTGGGGGAGTCCCCATCCCCTGAAGTGGTAAAAAACCTAGTGGATGTGGCACCTGGGGACAGGGTTTAGTGGTGACCGTGGTGGTGGTGCTGGTTGGTGGCTGGACTTGGTGACCTTAGAGGTCTTTTCCAACCTTAATGATCCTGGATTTCTTGGGGAAAAAATATGAAGACATCACAAATCATGAAGGGAATGTGTGAGTGTGCAGCTCCTGGTGCTCAGGGTGGTGCAGGCCTCCCCTTTCAGAGGAATTGCCCTGGTTTCTGCTTCACAATTAATGAAATCAGGGCTCACAGCACCAGCCCTGTGTGGCCAGGAGCGAGCTGCAGGCTGAGGGAGGGCTCAGCCAAAAAGTTGAACTGCCCAGGGTTGAGTGTGAATGGATTTGGGGTGGATGGGTCGTTCAGGGTTTTGCAGAGCGGCAGCTGGAGCAGGATCTGAGCTTCTTTCTGAATGAGGAAAGAGTGGGATCAGGAGTAGAGTGACAGTGGCACTGAGAGCCCTCTCTGTCTGCCTCTGGTGACAGAACCCTGTGGTACCAACCTCACCTGAGGGAGGCAAATTCCATCAGGAATAACGTGGGGCAGGAGAGGATCAGGTCACACCAACTGTGTGTCTGATATTGTGACAGCCAATATCAAACCATGCCCTGCTGCAAAACAAATCCTGCTGGAGTTTGTGCTTCACCTTCCCTGTGCCCTCCTGGCTGGGCTGTCCCCAGGGCTGGTGGCAGCTGGAGCTCCCCAGCATGGGATGTGCAGGGATTTGTTGTGCCAGGATGGAAGAGGAGAGTGAGGACACCTCGATCCCAGCGAGGTATAAACAGCATAAACCCCCCTGTGCTTGATTTATCCTTTCTGCTCTAACTGGAGGATGAGTAGAACAAAAAAATCAGACTTGGAAAGGCAAATCCTCTTCGTGGGAATGGATCTTTTTGTCTCTCCTTTCTTTCTTGGCTGTTTCTACCTTTTTTTAACGCTGGTGTTTCAGGAAAGCAAGAGATGGAAATGTCAAGGATTTGCTGAAGTGCCAGGGAGGAAGAGGAGAGGGAGGATGCCTCGATCACAGTCAGGATATAAACAGCATAAGATTCATCCATTCAGTTCATGATTTATCCACTAATCTCTAACTGGAGGAAAAATAGATCCAAAAACTTCTTTCATCTACCCTGGAAAGGCAAATCCTCTTCGTGGGAATGGATCTTTTTGTCTCTCATTTGTTTCCTGGCTGCTTCCACCTTTTTTTAATGCTGGTGTGCCAGGAAAGCACAGGCACTGCCTTAAAAATGGGTTTAAATCCATCTGAGTGCTGAAGCAGAGCCCGTGTGTTCCAGAGCAATAGCACACACCACAAATGAACTTGTCCAAGGGCTGCCCTGAGGCCTTGGACCTGTGGCCACCTGAGGGACACTGTTTTTTCTTTTAAAGAGGAAATAAAATCACAGTACTAAAAATGACAGCACTCTGGAGCTGCTCAGACCCCTGTGGGTGAAGTTCCTGTCAGCAATTCCTCACTGGCTGTTTCCAAGGGCTTCGAGCTGGGAATAAAAACCATCTCAATGATGAAGCTTTCAAACCTCAGCCCAAACAAATTCCTTAGCTATGCAAATTAGAAGGAAAGAGAAGCAGTGCTGTGGAGGTGCCAGAAGAGTTTGCAAGTGGCTGTTTCAAAGTTAAATTGTCCGTGCAGGAGCACTCAGGGGTCTGGGAGGAGCAGCAGCACTGGGGTGGATATTGCTGCTGGTGTCAGGGACAGATGGCTCATGCAGGGAACTCCAGCAGCAAGGGCACTGAGACGAGAGAGAGCACAGGGAGCTTCTCCAGGGGTGAGGGGTGGGAGTGGCAGAGCCCAGCAATATCTGGGATCAAAGCCCAGCCAGGGGTTGCCAGCCCTGCAGGGCTGGGCTTGTCTTGCTGTGCCTCTTCCTCTGTGCTGCCCCTTGGGCAGTGGCTTCTCTGGGAATTCCATCCCATCCCCTGCCCACCCTCCCAGGGAACAATTCCTGCCCAATATCCCATCCAGCCCTGCCCTCCTTCAGGTTAAAACCACTGTCCCTTGTCCTGTCCAAACATTCCTTTGTGAAAAGTCCCTCTCCAGCTCTCCTGGAGCCCCTTTGGGCACTGGAAGGGGCTCTGAGGTTTCCCTGGAGCCTTCTCCTCTCTAAGTGAGCCCCCCTAACCCAATTCCAACTTGGAGTCCCTGATTTATGGGAAGAAGGGCTCCAAACATAAAGGCAATGCCAAAATGTTAAGCTGATAGCCCAGCACAAACTTTTTCAGTTGACCTGAATGTTCCTATTTCCCCCCAACAAGAATCCAGGATTTTATCAGTCATTCAGGTGGTTGGTTTTTGGTTTTACAGGGTTTTTTTGGAGGCTTTTTTATTTTTTTTGTGGTTTGGTTTTTTGGTGTTTTATTGGGTTTTTCTCTAATATTTTTTAGAACTCAGTGCATCAAAGCCGAGCAATGAATGTGAGCGTGGAACACTGAGCTAAACAGAGCCACAACCCATCAGGGACCTGAGTGAAGGTCACCAAAGGTGTCCAGAATGCTGGGAGTTCCCAAATCCCATGGGAGAACAGGGATGGCAGCTCCAGTGAGAGCTGCTATTGCTGGGAGCTGAACCAAACCCATAATGGTGTTTAAAAACATAAAAGCACAGAAAAGGTGCTCTATTTATTGCCTTTCCCACCCCCCATTTTTACAATGGGGAAAAAAAGCCTCCCCACTTGATATTCTGACTTCATCCACAGACACCTGCTGCTGGTAATGATGGAATTAAGCAAATGATCCTTTTATTGCTTTGTTCTCCAGCCTTTATAAAACTCCCCTCATATTTTTCTTGTCACTGCAGTCTCTGAAACCCTTCCATTTAAACAGTGGGATTGATTCCTCTTGGAAGGGAGTTTCTTTCCTGCTTTTTAGAGGGAGACACACAAGCTGTAATTGCCTTGGCTGGTTGATGTTTCTGGGTTTTATTATCTCGTTTTTTTCTTTTTTCTGGGCAGAGTCAGGAGTGGGACTTTGATGATCCCTGTGGGTCCCTCCCAGGCTCAGGATGTTCTGTGACTCTAATTATTGACACTGCCAGTCCCTGCATCAGCTTTGTTTGCCCAAATTTGTGTTTTGGTTCAGCTCACTGTTGGTTTTGTTGGGGAGTAACAAAATTCACAGATTTTGATGGTATTTTTTTTCCTCCCCCCAATTGACAATCCATTAGGCTTCCTTGAAATGGCTTTCAGAATAAGAGGCTGCAAAGAGCCACACATGAATGATTTAAATATAAAATATTTGCTCATTTTTTGAGTTTGCTGAGTTTGCAGGGAACTGGCAGGTGGTGGGAATGATATGCAAGGAAAGTTTGTTTCCCTGGAGCTGTCAGTTTTGGGAACTTTGGCTGTCAAAACAGTCTCTGATGATATTAAATGTGTTTGGGGCAAAATCAGGTGCTTGTGTGATGAGCTCTGGGGTTGTGGATCCCTGACCCAGAGATGCTGAGGGCACCTGGAGAGCCCTGCATGGGGCAGACCCAACATCCCCAAACCTCTCCCAGCCTAAACCCCTTTGTGGCTCTGCCCAAGGGGCAGCAGAGCTGTTCCCAAGGTGCTGAACAGCGTTCAGAGGGACTGATTAGGCCCAGAAAATGTTCTTTGGGGCCATCAGACTGTGGGATCTGAGAAAAGGGAGCCCCCAAACACCCAAATCGTGGTGCAAACCAGGCAAGGCTCTTGGTAGCAGGGTCTGGAGTGTGGGGTGGGACAGGATCTGGGGGGGCTTGGACCTTTAAAGGTCCCTTCAGCCCAAACTCTTGTGTGGCTCCCTGATTTTATAATCCCTGAGCAGCAGCAGGACCTGGCCCTGTGGTTTGTAGGTCTCTGGGTCTGGCAGGGCCACCAGCCCAGGGTGGCACAGCACGCTGGGGATGAGCAGGAAACACATTGGTTACGCCTCAAGGGTAATGTTTGCCTCCTTTGCTGACACAATATTGATATTTTGCTATGGATAGAGAATTTTTGGAATCCCATGGCTCTGGGAGGGACAGTTTCCTGCTGCAGATTGGTTTTTCTTGTTGCATATTTTCTTTTTTAAGTGTTGCTTGTTGTTTTGCTTTTGTTCCCTCCTGCTTTTCCCCCATCCCCTGTAAGGATTGCTGCTCCAGGGCATGTGCACACCCGGGACTGAGTTGCAGCTGCCCTGGTAAGAGATGAGAGGGAACTCAGGAAATCCTTGTCTGCTTTGGCTCCCTCTCCTCCTTCCCACTCCCCTCTCCCAAAGAGAAAGCGGGAAGGGCTTGAAAGGCAAACACAGCCTGCACCAACCTGCAGCAGAGAGAGAGCAGAGAAAACACTTCTGCTCGTGCCTGTGCCATTCCCAGGAGGGATTCCCTCCCGGTGTGACTGGAACCCAGGCTTTGGAGCCTCTCCCCTGCTGCCAGCAGCTCCCAGAGATCCCAGTGCCAAGTTCTGCTCACACAATCCCAGACTGGTTGGGTTGGAGGGACCTCAAATCCCACCCATCCCTCCCCAGCCATGGCAGGGACACCTCCCACTGCCCCAGGCGCTCCCAGCCCCGTCCAGCCTGGCCTTGGGCACTGCCAGGGATCCAGGGGCAGCCACAGCTTCTCTGGGAATTCCATCCCATTCCCTCCCCACTCTCCCAGGGAACAATTCCTGCCCAATATCCCACCCAGCCCTGCCCTCTGGCACTGGGAGCCATTCCCTGTGTCCTGTCCCTCCATCCCCTGTCCCCAGTCCCTCTCCAGCTCTCCTGGAGCCCCTTCAGGCCCTGCTCTCCCTGACCCTTCCTTTCTCCAGGAACAGCCCCGGCTCTCCCAGCCCAGCCTGGCTCCTCTGCCCGGTGGGGTTGGTCCCTGGGATGCAGCTGGAGGTTCCTGGTTCAGTGCTGACCCCCAGGAGTGCTGGGGTGTGGGGATACCAGGCCATGGAGCTGCTGTGTGGAGCTGTGGATGGACACCCCAGCTCTCCATGGGGTGGGAATTCCGTGCAGCTTTAATGAGGGCAGGATCAGGCTCAGGTTGTGGGGTGAGAGCAGCAAGGAACAAACCAGGGCAGCTCGGAGCTTTCCTCTGGGTGTTGTCTGTGCTGCTGAACTTCTGCAGTTCTGGATGTTTTCATTCTTTTGTAACTGGTTTCTCAGACATTCTCTGTAAACACAGCCACGTTATTGGAACGGTATCTTTTTATTTCCATTCCTTTCTCCTGGGCACAGAAGTTTGATGGACATTTCCTTTCACCAGTGTGATTGAGGGGAGGCCCTTTGTCTCCTCCAATACAAAGTGAATTATCCGGCACATAGATAATAAAGATGGGTGGGGAAGCCCAGAGAAGTTGTTCCTTGGGGAACTTGTTCCTTCAGAGAACTTGTTCCTTCACTCTCCAGAGGTTTCTGTCTCCTCCTTTCGTGTTGTTACTGCAACAGCTGAGCCCTGGGTGCAGCCCAGAAGGGGGAACCCCCAGACCCCCTCCCCAAAATCTGCCTCAGCCCTGTCTGGGAGCCTGAGCCCTTGTGAGGTTTCTGTGCAGGTTTTCCCCTTTGCTCTGAAGGACGCTCTGTGTGCACTGAAGCATTTTTAGAGGGTTTGGATGTTTTTTTTGTCTTTCCTTGGGATAGATGAGAGCAGCAGGGGCTGAGAGCTTTCCCTGCACGGCCTTGTCACCAGCAGGGAATTTAGGGCAGCGTTGGAGCGGGGCCATCTCTGCTGAGGGCACAGAAAGGGAGCAATTCCATCACTCCCAGCACACTCCAGTGACTGCTCCAGGCTCCTGCACATCTCCCACTCTGGCTGGAGTCTGGCTGGGGCTGAAGGACCTGCTTAGTGGGGTGTGAGACAGAATTGCTCTGAGGGCAGCAACTTGATATTAAAAAAGTGCCCTGAGGTAAATAAAACTATTTCCCATGGGTTTTCCAGCAGTTTCATGAGTGAACAACCTCACTTTTCTTCCCTTGGGTGGTGTTTTACAGCAGCTGCTCTGGTGGCCATTCATTAATTTTCTATATTGCTTTTACTAAACTCATTTCCTTCGAAGTGATATTTTCGGGGCAGTGTAATGTGCTGTAAATGTGTCGAGGTGGGGGGTTATTTTAGGGTGAGTTTTTTTTGGGTTTTTTTTTTTGTTTCTCTGTGTTCTGAAGCACAGAAATGGCCTTTACTCTCCCTGAATGAGGGGATGATTTTCCTGCTCAGGCAGGAGTGCCCTGTGCTCACGGGCACGGTCAGGTGGCACAGCAGGGCCTCACATCCCCTTGCTCAGGGTGAGTTTGGGTGCAATCCTTGGAATATTCTGGCCCAGTGCTCGGGTTGCTGGGCAGTGATAAAGTGTGCCCTGTGTGGCGTGAGAGTGACCACTGTGGGCGTGGGGAGAGGCGGGGTTGGGGATCATCAACACGCTCAGGGTTTGGTTTTTATGGTAAAACCATTAAATTCTGCCATCAGCCCTCTGAAAGCTGATTCTGTAAGGGATTTGGGGAGAGGCTGAGGGAGCTGGGAAGGGGCTGGGATGTCCAGGGAACGGGGTTGGGAAGGGGCTGGAGAATCCTGAGGGAGCTGGGAAAGGGCTCAGCCTGGAGCAAAGGAGGCTCAGGGGGCCCTGCTGGCTCTGCACAGCTCCTGCCAGGAGGGGCAGCCAGGGGGAAATTTGGGATGTTATCCCAGGGAACAGGGACAGGAGCAAAGGGAACGGCCTCAGGCTGGGCCAGGGGAGGCTCAGCTTGGACAGCAGCAGGAATTTCCCCATGGAAAGGGAGCTCAGGCCTTGGAAGTGCCCAGGGAGGTTTGGAGTGCCCATCCCTGGAGTGTCCAAGGAATTCCTGGCTGTGGCACTCAGGGCTCTGGGCTGGGGATGGGCACAGCTTGGGCTCCATGGGCTGGGAGGGCTTTTCCAGCCCCAGGGATCCTGGGATTGTGGGATGCTCTCCCACAGAGTGGGGAGGCAGAAGGAAGGAGGAGTTTCAGAGCATCTTGTCCCCAGAAAAGGTGGGAACAGTTCCTGTAGCAGGTAGGGGTTATCTGGAGAAGGTTTCACTTTATCAAGAGCTCCAGCCCTGCACAGTTCAGTGGCTGCCATGGGTATTTCCAGCCTGGGAGCAGGGGAGCAGTTTCAGATGGAAGCTGGAGAAAAGCAAAGCTGCCTCAGCTCCAGGAGCACTGGGTTTGGCAGGAGGGGAACGGGGGGACATGGGGACAGGAGGGACAGGGGCAGCATCAGCTCCCCCACGGCTGTGCTGGCACCACCTCCCCACACCAAAACTTCTTATTCCCGTTTAGGAGACTTTGCTTGGCTGCCAACAGGAAAAATGAGGGGTTTAGGAAGAGGATTCTGAAGAAGCTGTGATTGATCCCGAGGCAAATCTCAGATTTTTCTGAAGACATCTCCATTAAGATCTCCGTTTTACCCTTGCTGCCCTTTGCCACGTTTCCCCTTGGGATGCACTCAGGAATTCCAGCATTAAACAGTGCCTTGCTTTTCCAGCTCAGGGGAGCAAAGAGAACTGCGCAGGCTGGATTAACTTTTGTTGGATTCTTCAGGAGTCACTGTGAGCCTGAACTCCAGTTAAGCAACACTGTCAGAGACATAATTTATTATCTAATTGATAAGAAATATTGCAGGGAGAGCCCAGACAATGAAAGCAACTTCTACAGGAAATATTTTACCGGGAAGAAGCTACTTGGGAATGGACCGGGGGCAGAAAATTGAGTTGCAAATTAAAAAGGATAAAAAATACGGAGTCATATATAACAAAATTCTGCTTTTTAAAATGCAACTTGTGAGGGCCATAATTTATTTGTGGAAGGGAAAGAACAGGGCCGTGACTTAAGCAGAGAGGGCTGGAGAGGGAGGATGGAGAGGGAGGTGGAAGCTGAAGGGGAAGGAGCAGGGAGGGGGTGGAAGAGGTGGAAAAAGGGGGAGAGGTTTGGGGAAGAGGGAATGGGAGGCATTTCTGGGCTCGGGGAGGGTGGAGAGCTCGTGTTGGGGCCATCTCCTGCCCCAGGGGTGCATCTGAATCTCTGCACAGGGCTGCTCCTGATGGAATTGTGTGGGTTTCGTTCACGTGCACCCTCTCAGGGGTTCGGGATCCTCTCGGAGCAGCTGCTGGCAGCAGGATGATTTCTCCCTTCCCTACGTGCTCGGTAATGTAAGAGCTCTGCTCCCTGCCTGCTGACAGCAGGGAGAGGTTGGATTTTCCAGCTGCTCTTTTGCAACCTGTCCTTGGCCATGGTTGCCCTCAGGGGTACCAGGGCTTCACCTCCCTGCTCCTCCCAGGGAAAACAGCGCCTGGAATTTCAGGTGGGCAGAGCAAGGAGACTGATGGAAGCTCTCAAATGTTCCCTGATTTTTCAGTTCTGCCCTGTAAAGTGTAAAGAGGGGGTGATATCTGTGGGAACCCCACAGGCAGTGACATCAGGACTTCCACCTCTGTTTTCCTCCCTGTCCCTCGCTGTGTCCCACCCTCCTCCCTGTGAATCCTTCCCGTGCATTTAAAACATTCCCTTCCCTTGCCCTCCAGCTCCAATATTTACTCTGAGCTCACAGAAACCAAGGGAAAGCCTGAACCAGGGGGAAGAAAAGGGAAAAGAGGGAAACCCCACGCACCTCTTGCCAAGTTGCCAAGGCAACTCCGGGCAGATGCTGGTTGGAGTTGGGAACTCGGCAGCGGTGTCAGGGAAGCGCTGCAGGTTGAGGGCAGGAATTGCCCTGCCCGAGCCAGGGCAAGGCCCTCCAGCTCCCAATTAATTCCAAGTAACTAAAAATGAAGCAAAACCGGCGTGAACAAGAAATGTTTTCTACCCCAAAGGTTTTTTTTTTTTGTAGAATCACAGAATTGTTAAGGTTGGAAAAGACCTTTGGGATCATCGAGTCCAACCATCAACCACCACCACGGTCACCTTTCAACCACGTCCTCAAGGGCCACATCCACAGGTTTTTCCAAGAGCTCATCCCCAGTTTCAAGGCTGGTTGCCGGAATTCTCTTCCACTCCTCCCCCCTCAGACAGAGCTGTGCGCTATTCTGTGTCTAAAGCCATAAAATATGGAAGATACGGAGTTTTTAACTCTGTCCTAAACCCCTTCTCAGGGATGAGGGAATACAAATCACTTGCTGGGGGCTCATTAAACACTGTCATAAAATCGTTTTCTATCCGCCCCAAAATTATACTGTAGGTGAGATCTTACATCAAATTATAAATTATTTTATTATCAAATTCTGGTCCAGTAGGGAGTTGGACTCGATCCATAAGGATCTCTTTCAGCTCCAGATGTTTCTGTGGCTATTTCTACCAATGGTCAATGAAAAGGTTGGAGAAATATAGATCTAAACCTTGATTCTCAAATATTTATTATAATAACCTGAACCAGCAGCAGGCTGGGATTCACAGGGTGCAGTGAAATCCTTGCTAAATCATCACCTCATGGAGAAAATTGCTTTTTTAATTTAATGTTTCTCTTTCAGCTGTTTCTGCAGAGACATGCTAATTTAGCAGCTTAATTTGTTATCTGGAAGAACATTATTCCAGACACAAGTTTTCCCCAAATCACTTCCAAGTGAAACTAAAGGCTCACGCAAGCGGAGCGTGTGAGCAAAGGCACAAATTGCCTCCTTCATTACGGAATAATGGGAAATCATGGACCAGCTCAGGGTCCCTGCAGCAGCAGAGGGGGAGAACAAAGCTCTTGGCTCCTGGTTTGGTCAAAAATGCTGAGAACTCGGTGAGGAACCAGCAGCTTCTGGCTGGAGGTGGAGCAGGGCAGGGTGGCAACAACACAGCTCCTTCTGCAGGGAATCTCAGTCCCAGCTCGGAATGGGCTCAGCATGTGCTGGATTTCCATGAATTTCCCCATGGAAAGGGTGGCCAGGCCTTGGAAGTGCCCAGGGAGGTTTGGAGTGCCCATCCCTGGAGTGTCCAGGGAATTCCTGGCTGTGGCACTCAGGGCTCGGGGCTGGGGACAGGGTGGGGATGGGCACATTGGGCTGGATGATCCTGGAGGGCTTTTCCAGCCTCAGGCATTCCGTGATTCCATGAAAATTGGTAATAACAGCTAAGTGCTTTGCTAGAATTCTACTGCTGGAGCCTCAGGTGCCTTTCAGCAGCTGGATGAAAACCTTTGGGATGCATTTCCTCTGTAATTGAGCCAGAAGGAGAGGGCTGAGCCCCCCAGGCAGGGATGTGCACAGGGAATGTCTGTGTTGGCAAGAGGCAGGAGATCCCAGCTCCCATCCCTCTTCCCATCCCTCTTCCCATCCCTCTTCCCATCCCTCTTCCCGCTGGGAAGATTCTTGGCCACTGTGATGGGGCCAGAAGAGAGCTGGGCCTTGGGTGAGTCCTGTCCCTCCCTTTGCACCCTCTCTGCTGGGAATGTGGGTGTTCCCAGGACCAGAGCAGCGGCTGGAACTGCCTGGATGCTCCCAAAATTCCCTCATGACAGAGAAAGGGGAGCTGAGATGTTTGCAATGGACTTTGGTGCCCCTCGACCTGCAGAAGGGCACAGAATGCTGCTGGGGACTGGGCCAACTGGGAGCACTGGTCTCTCCAGGCAGCTGCTGGGGGGATGTCCTGCTGAAGGTGGGGGAGGCTTGTTTTGGTTGAAAACAGGAACAGTCCCTCTTGGATGGGTGAGTAAAAACTGCTGGGATTTGGTCAATTAGGGGGATAAAATCCTAAAGTAGCTCCACAGATTCTTTGTTGCCTGGTAAGGGGGAGTTCTGGAAGGCCAAAGGTTGCTGACCTGTGTGTCCCCCCAGCCCCAGCTGCTGACCCAGAACCCTTCAGACACAGACTGGGACCAAACCTGAGCCCAAGTGCCCCAAGCTGACACTCCTGTGCAATGAATTATTTGTTATTTACCTCCTGCTCTGGCAATGTTCACACTCTGCATTAGCAACACAACCCACCCTACCCATC
>VZRZ01005979.1:56664-66793 GCA_013398175.1 Climacteris rufus | reverse complement strand
CCACCATGTCCCACCTTCCCTCATCTCCTCTGCCACAGCCACAGGGCCAGGGCAGCACAGAGGGTTTGGGGATCCCCCCTGGGTTTTTTCTGTGCCCCCACATCCCCATCCCCATCCCATCCCCTCCCAGTGCTGTCCCAGAGGAGCAGCAGGTCCTGCCAGGGGCTGGGGGCTGGGATGGGCCCCTGGGGAGGCTGGTGAAGGGACTGTGACCCCAGGAGAACCCAAATTCCCACAGCTGCCTGGGAAAGGACCAAACAACACAAAAGCTTTGGGAAGCTCCTTCTGGGACCTGGAGCTGCCACTGAGCTCTTTTCAGAATTCTTTTATCCAAGCCCAGCCCAGGCAGAGGAGAGCTGGATTAAACGGAGTAACTCCAGTTCCAGGGGCCTGGTTTGCAGCTCAGATTTTGCTCTGACTCACTCTACCTTCGCAGGGTGTTAACAAATGATACATATTTCATCAAGCCTGTGAACAAAGGGATGGTAATTCAGTGCAGCTCAAACAGAGATGTCTCTCCATTAAGGAATTGCCAGCCAATTCCCATCCTTGTTGAATCACAGAAATGAGCGAGTTCCTTATGTACTTCAAATGGGATTTATGCAGAGCATGAACTGCACAACAGAATCTGCATTAAAAAAAAAAAAAAAAGAGAAAGCCAAGGGATGTTCTGCTGCTTCAGTGCAGGGAAAATCTCTGTGAGATTGGCAATATCCTGTGAAAATCTGATCTGCACACTTCAGTGCTGGGCAGCAGCTCCTGTGCCACTGCGTGCTGAACACACCTCTGGCATGGAGACCAACAAAAAAGCCCCCAAAACCTGAATTCAGAGAATTTTTGCCCAGCAGTGCCTGTTGCAGTCCCACCCCCTCCTCTGCTGACCTCCCTCCCTGCCCTCACCCTGCTGGGATGGCTCATTTATTAATTTATTATTTTTGATTGCTGCGCCCTCTCTGTAAAATTGGAACATTTTTAAACCTCTCCCCTGGAATTTCCCAGCCTACCAGCACTGGTTGCATCCATCTCCACAGAGAAGCATCCAGGGGGTTTGCCTAAAACACAGCCAGGACCCTGACACGTGAAATGAGGGAAACATTCCCAAAACATCCCAATAAAAGATTAAAGTGCCTTTGCTGTGTGGCTTTGGGCAGGGACAGAGCAGTGCTGGTGGTCTGTTCCTTAAAGATAAGCTTGGGGCAGGGAATTTATTGCTAACAGTCCCACTTGCATCCTCTGGCAGGTGCTTGGATGCTGTTCATGGAAAGAATTATGTTATTTTCATAAGATAGGCCTCTAAAAAAGAACAGATTTATTGCTTTGCTCGTGCTCAGGAGTGCAATGGGGCTGTGGCCTGGGAAAATACCCTTCAGTGAGCACTGGAGAGCAGGGTTTGCCTTCCTGCTGCTTCTCTGGGAGGTAGGAAGGCAGGATTTGGGAATTTTTTTGAGAATCAGTCATTTTTCAGAGTGCTGTAGCTGAGTCTCGTGCTGGAGCTTCATCACTGCTGGAGCTTCTGCTGAGCAGCACCGAAAGTGTTGAGGAAATGTGGTGCCTGCTCAGAGGGACTGCTCAGCTTCAGCTTCTGAGCAGAAATCTCTCATCATTTCCCCCTTTTGATATAATTTGGTCCTGGCAAATGTAACTGTAAGAATAAGGTTTGTTTGTTTTTGTTTTTGTTTTTTTTTAATGAATTATTTTGAGCAACTGTGTGTTTTCCAAAGAGCTTTTCCATCCTGGAGCAACCTTTGACAAGTTCCTTGGACTGATGGCCTGGGATAATTTGGATTAGACCTTTGGGAATTTTCTTCTCTAAGAATTCTCAGGCTCTCGTAGCACAAGTGCTGCTGTTTTTCTGATGCTCCTCTGGAGGGACATCAAACCTGAGCTCATTGTGGAGCAAAGCAGTGGCAAATCTCCTGCAGCAGCTGCTCTGGGAAGGTGCTGGGGCCACAGCAGCTCTGTCCCCCTGGGGCTGCTGCTGCCCGTGAGCAGTGCCCCCTGAAATGCTGAATTTAATCACAGCATTGCAAACTTCCACCCCAGGGCAGGCTTAGGTGGTTGAGAACAACAAAAGGGATTTTTTCCCCCACTAACACGGATATCTCTTCCTTCCATCAGGCTGCCCTGATGTGGTCACTGAGTGAGGCTCCTCCTGACGTGTTTGTTTACAACCTGCTGGGGTTTGGGGTGGGTTGGGAGCATCAGAAATGGTTCTGTGCTCACATCCAAGGTCCTGGAGCATCCTGCTTGTACCACAGAGCTTTTAAACCTCGACTGAAGGTGTGGGCAGCACTGAAATACGGGTGGCTTTGTGCCAGTTTGTGCAGCAGCGTTGGTTTGCTGGGGCTTTGTGCTGTTTTTCTGACACCCCACACAATCCCCTCACAGGGGGGATTTTTTTAAGGCCTTCCAGCCCCAGCCAGAGCAGACTCCAGGCAGAGGCAGCGATCCCCAGGATTCCTGCCTTGCTCTGGGCTGAAGTGGGAAGATGCCAAGGGGATAAAATCCACTTCAAAGGGAATGGCTGAGTGCACAGGGAGCCTCTCCACAGCCCCAGCCCTGCCCTGCCCTGCCCAGGGTGCAGCTACTCCCTGGCAGAATTTCCCTGGGGATTTGGAGAGACCACAGCACTCCCAGCATGGAGCAGATTAATGAAGAGCCAAGCACGGGAGTGGTGGAATTGATTTTCTGTACCTGGAATTCAGGGCAGGGGCTGGAAAAGCCCGAGGAAGGATTGCTGGGATAAAAACCAACAATTACCCAGCACAAACACGAGTTCAGTGCCCAGATTTAGTGATTGCCGTGGTTTAAACAGGGAAGGGAAGGTTTGGGGAGGTTTGGGAAGGGAAGGTTTGGGAAAGGAAAGGAAAGGAAAGGAAAGGAAAGGAAAGGAAAGGAAAGGAAAGGAAAGGAAAGGAAAGGAAAGGAAAGGAAAGGGTGAGGAGAGACTAAAAGTGACTGGAAGAAATAAAGTTATCAAGTAATAAATGTATGGAAAAAGGGAACTGGGACAAGACAACAGCCAAGGGATGGACAGCACAGGAATGGAACTGGAACCAGAAATGCAGAGCCAGCTGAGGGGGTAGGAAGAGCTCAGGCAAAGAAGAGGAGGATTTGGAGCAATCTCAGCCTGGCACAGTGAGAGCTCCTGCTCTGGAGAGAGGGCACAAAATGTGATTGCGGGCACTGTCCTTGTTTTCCTGCTTTATTTTCTACAGTTTCTAGATCAAAGAGGATTTAGTTGTTTCGGATGGATTCAATCCCAGCAGAATTGAGGAGGAAAGATCATATTTGGGCTCCCCTAGAGTTTCCCACCCTCAGCCTATGCACTCCCTGTTTTCCTGTCACAACAAACCATTTCAAGCTGCTGCATTTTATTAGAATGGGCTAAAAAAAAAAAGAATCCCTGCTGAGAAAGTTTTTGTATCCCTTTAATTGGCCTTAAAACCCCACTTTGGTGGTTTGTTTGGATTTTTTTTGTTGTTGTTGTTGGCATCATAAAAATGATCTTTTCTTTAGAAGTAATCACATCTTGAATGTTGATGCGCATTTACTGCTGTGCATTTTGAGAAAGATGCTTGGAGAATGTTTTATTTTTATTTATTTATTATTTAAAGTGGGGACAGGACGTGCAGAAAACTTGGAGGGGGGAGCTTTGCTAACCCCAGGCAGCTTCTGCAGGGAGGGCTGGCAGATTTCCTGCGGCAGGAAAGGATGGGAAATCCTGGTTGGGGGACTGGGAAAACACCATTTGCATTCATTTTTCTGAACTGTAACTTTTGCAACCAAAGCTCAGCCCTGCTTTGCAGAAAGGCAACATCCAGTGTCCTGAAAGTGCTTAAGGATGGGCCAGAAATGAGATTCCAGGATTTCTAGGAGATTGGGAGAATTAAATATTTATAGAAGTAATAAGAAGCCTCAGTTATTCATTAGGCAGGTGAATATATGCAAGGAACCCAAAGTGCTTTAGTTTTGGAGGAGAAACCCCTGCAGGCTGAGACCAGGGAGGTTTTGCTGGGACCTCTGGAATGTTTGTCCAGGAGAAGGTTCTGATGCAGGGGCTGGGGTGGGAGAAGGTCCCGGGGAGCAGCACACCAGGATGAGTTCAGGGGAGTTTCACAATATGGAATGTGTTCCTGGAATCATTTCTGTTGGAAAAGCCCCCGAGCCCATCAGTCCATCCCCTGCCCACGGCCCCAAGTGCCACATCCACATGGATTTAAATCCCTCCACCCCTGCCCTGAAATATTTCTCCTCTTTGTGCTCCTACAGAATGAGGAGATTTGGGTGCAGCTGGTTTGATCAGAGCTGCAGAAGGGGATCCTTTCTGGGAAAGGGGAACTGAGCTCTGGAAAACCCCAGAGCAAAACTCAGCCACATCCACTGCTCAGCAAACTCAGCCTGAGAATGGCTCTTGTGTGGAGATGAAAGTCCAGCAGTGCTAAATCAAAATGAGAATCTGCTCCAAACATCCCAATGCATTTCAATTAACAGGCAAGCCTTTTTGCCTAATTGATTAATTAGGCAGTGGCAAACTGCACTGGGTAAATTAATTAAGGAGAAGGGGAGGCAGGAGAAAGTGAAATACTGTGGCTGTTCCTGCAGGATTCATTGTTTTCCATCTGTCTGTGGCAATGGAAGTGAAATGGGAGCGAGCAGCTCCCCTGGAACACAAAATGGGAGCTCAGAAGGTTGGATCTTCAGAAATGATCATTAAATGTAGGAAACTCCCTGAAGTTCAGAAAACTCTGCTGAGAAGGGATGAAAGGCAGAGCTGGAGGAGCCACAGTGGGGAAGGCACAACTGCAGAGGGTTTGGGCTGAGGAGGAGGGAACAGCATCACCCTGGAGTTCCTCAGGAGGCTCTGCAGAACCCAGGGGAGGTGCTGAGCTCCCCCCTGCCCTCCAGGGCACCTTCTGTTCCCTGGATCCACTGAGGATCCTGTTCCAAACGGAGCAAACCTCACCACCACACTTCTCATTGCTGCTTAATCAAAATAACAACAGGGCAAAAGCCTTTTTTTTTTCTCTGGCTGAGGGACAGGGCTGCAGCTCCCTGAGACAGCTCAGGAAACTTTCACTGTTGACCAAAATGTGAAACCAGCAGGAAAAAAGATATTTCCTGGCACAATAATGCCCTAATCAGGCAGCCTCATTAACAGATGATGTTGTTTCTTCCTAATTGCTTCTATTCCTTCTTCATTTCCACGCCCTGGGGGGACCTTCTCATTCCCCATCACTCCCAGACAGGAGGGAGGGTCCAGGGGGGCTCTGCTCCCCAACAGGACAGGGGGCTACGGCCTCAAATTGCTCCAGGGGAGGTTCAGGATGGATATTTGGGAAAAAATTCTTCCCTGAAAGGGTTGCCCAGGGCAGGGCTGGAGTGACATCCCTGGAAATGGTCCAGGAATGTGTGGATGTGGCACCTGAGGGCCTGGAGGAACAGGGTTGGTGGTGGGACCTGATGGTGTCCAAGGTGTTTCCAACATCAACAGCTCAATGGTTTTATGGTTCTGTTTCCCCCAGATCTCTGACCTCACTCCTGCTCTTCCTCTTCACTCATTTTTATTAATCCTGAGCACTCTCTAGCAGGGAAAATCCCAAATCCTGGTGGGTGCTGTTGGAATGTAAACCCTGCCCTGAGAATGTTCCCTGGTTTCCCTCATCACAGGTATGGGACAGAGAGCTCTGCTCTCCTACTAAATTTAAAGAGAAAAAACAACATTTTGGCATTAATTTAGGGATCTTTCCTGCCCCATCATTCCCTGGCAGAGGGTTGCTGAGGAAAATGTCCTAAACCCGTGTTCCAGCTTTCCATTTTTCTCACACAGGTCATGGATATTCTCCCTAAGGAGCGTAATGAGGACCCCTGGACACCCAAAACAAGACCCAAATTCAATTTCAGGTGTGGATTCAAGAAAACCAGCATTATCTGGGATACAGCTCTGTGCCAGAGCCTTGGATGTGATGAGGAAAAGGTGGCAAGAGTTTGGTGAGAGGAGGAAGTGAGAGGAAAAGGGAGCAGGGCGAGGATTTCAAAGCAGTGCAGCAGGCAGGGCACAGGGATGAGTGACCAGCAGGGTGTAAAACCCAGAAAATTGTGATTCCCCAGGGATGGAAAGGGATGGAAAGCATTTCATCCTGCTGCAGAGGGCTGGGATACAAAACTCCTCCCTGGCTGCAGAGCTAAGGGCAGCACAGAGCTGCTTTGCCCATCAGAGAAGGATTTTGGTTTTGTGCTCCTGCTGGGTTTAAATCCCAATATTCCCATCCCCTCTGGGGTCACAGCCCTCTGCTCCTGCTGGGTTTAAATTCCAATATTCCCATCCCCTCTGGGGCCACAGCCCTGTGCTCCTGCTGGGTTTAAATTCCAATATTCCCACCCCTCTGGGGCCACAGCCCTCTGCTCCTGCTGGGTTTAAATTCCAATATTCCCATCCCCTCTGGGGTCACAGCCCTGTGCTCCTGCTGGGTTTAAATCCCAATATTCCCATCCCCTCTGGGGCCACAGCCCTGTGCTCCTGCTGGGTTTAAATTCCAATATTCCCATCCCCTCTGTGCTCCTGCTGCTCCCTCAGCTCGGGGGTGCCTGGTCCTGGGAATTCCCTTGATTTTGTCATTTTGTTATCAGGAAGATCTGAGTCTGCCAGTTCTCAGATGAAACATTATTATCATCATTATTATCATTATTATTATCATCATTATCATTACTATCATCATTATTATAATTATTAGTATCACTATTATAATTATTATTATCATTATGATGATTATTATTATAATTATTATTATCATTATTATCATCATTATCATTATTATCATTATAGTTATAATTATTGTTATCATTATTATCATTATTATCATTATATCATTATTATCATCATTATCATTATAATCATTATTATAATTATTATTACAATCATTATCATCATTATAATCATTATCATATTATTGCTCTCATCATTATCATCATCATTATAATTATCACCACTATCATTATCTTTATTATTATAATCATTATTGTCATTATCATCATTATGATCATCATTATTATCATTATTATCAGCATTATTACGTTATTATTGATATGCTATTATTATGTTATTATTATTATCCTAACTATTATTATCATTATCATTCTGATTAACACCACCCCTAACTCCACCCAGCACATCTGGGCACAGTCCAGTTACCCAGATTTTAAGAAGTTGGCCAATTTTAAGCTTTCCCTCCACCAGGTTTTACTGAACTTTAACTTCAGTCACTTAAGACTTGATTGTTGCTCTTGGGCCGTGTTATGGTGGGCAGTAATTAATATAATATGATATGAATTAATGTGAATTAATATGAATTAATATGATATAATCTGAATTAATATGATATGATATGAATTAATATGATATAATATGAATTAATATGATATAATATGATATGATAGAATATTCCTGATGGGGTTTTAAGACACTTTCCCAGTTTCTTTGCTTGAATTAAAGAATTAAAGGATGGGAAGGGACCTGAGTTCCACCCAGCCCATGGGCAGGGACATTTCCCCCCATCCCAGGCTGCTCCAAGCCCCTCCAACCTGGCCCTGGGCACTTCCAGGGATGGGGAATTTTCTCCCAAATTTCTGCTCTCTCCAAATTCCTCCGTTTAATCCCAGCCCTTGCGATTCTTCCCAAAGCCCAATTTGAAGCTGCCCCTCGCACTGAGAACTCTGAGTCCTGCTGCATTTCTAGCAATTAATGGTGATTAATATTACCATTAAACCTTCTTTTATTAATTACCTGACAAACAGGCGGAGAGCCACGACTCATTATCGCTTTTTTATGGATAACTGAGCCACTGGAAAAGGCACAAATATCTGTGGTTTGTGTGCCACCCCCAAAGCAGGAGGAGCTTCCTGTGACCGGTGACAGCAGCTTTAAAATTTGAAAATTTAAAATCAGCAGCCCCAAAAGTTTCAGTTTGGCTTCCTTAAGGTCACAGAAATGGTGAGGGGGGAATCTTAAGGAGGGAATTGCTGCAGGTCTGGGGCTGCTCCTGAGTTGGAATGGGTGATTGTGGGGTATTTAAATGGATATTTAGGGTATTTAAGCAGATATTTAGGGTGTTCAGATGGATATTTAGGGTATTTAAATGGATATTTAGGGTGTTTAAATGGATATTTAGAGTGTTTAATAGATATTTAGAGTGTTCAAATAGATATTTAGGGTGTTTAATAGATATTCAGGGTATTTAAATAGATATTTAGGGTGTTCAAATAGATATTTAGGGTGTTTAAGTAGATATTTAGACTGTTCAAATAGATATTTAGGTGTTCAAATAGATATTTAGAGTGTTTAAATAGATATTTAGAGTGTTTAATAGATATTTAGAGTGTTCAAATAGATATTTAGGTGTTCAAATAGATATTTAGAGTGTTCAAATAGATATTTAGAGTGTTTAAATAGATATTTAGGTGTTTAATAGATATTTAGGGTATTTAAATGGATATTTAGGGTATTTAAGTAGATATTTAGGGTATTCAAATGGATATTTAGGGTATTTAAATAGATATTTGGGGTATTAAAGTAGATATTTAGAGTGTTTAAATAGATATTTAGAGTGTTTAATAGATATTTAGAGTGTTCAAAGAGTTATTTAGGGTGTTCAAATAGATATTCAGGGTATTTAAATGGATATTTAGGGTATTTAAATGGATATTTAGGGTGTTTAAGTAGATATTTAGGGTGTTCAAATAGATATTTAGGGTATTTAAATGGATATTTAGGATATTAAAGTGGATATTTAGGTATTTAAGTAGATATTTAGAGTTTTTAAATAGATATTTAGGGTATTTAAACAGATCTTGATGAGCAAAGAGAATCAGAAAGGCTCAGTGAAGCAGCTTCTGCAGGGAGTGAGCATTGGCTCGGGCATGGCAAACTGAGGTGCTGCAGTGAAAAACAAAGGAAAAGTGAATATTTCAGACCCTCTCATCCCTTCTTCCAGTGGCTGCTGGAGGTGGAATTTCCATGTCCTGCTCCCTGCATTTTGTTAGGAGGGAAAATCCACAGCTCCTGCCCACTGAAAAGAAAACAAATCGAGTAAAATCTTGATGGCTGAAGTGAGGAACAGCTTTCCTTAATGCCTGAAACAACGAAAAATACGGGATTTAAATGGTTTTACCACTTGGAATTGATAACTCCCCGTGTGCTGGCAAAGATAACTCTGGCCTGAATAAAGCAGGACTTGCTGCCTTTGGAGAGTGACTCCTTTTCAGCCGGAATTAGACAGAGCCATAGAATCTGAGATGAGCTGTAATTAATATTCTTTCAATTACAATACATTTCACTGTCATATTCTTCTAATATTCATGGGCTGCTGAGGAGCTGCTCAGAAATGTAATGGAGGGGAGAGGGAAGGGCTGAGGGAGCGCAGCTCCGTCTCCTCCTGGAAGGACAACTTCAATTCCTGCCTCCCATGCATTATTCAGCCCTTGGCTTTTCAAAGTGCAGATGCTGATCCAAACTCTGCCATCAATTCTGGGCAGAAAATACAGCACTATTAAAATTTCATTGAAGTTTCGGTTTGGTTTTGTTCAGGATTCTTGAGGGGAAGCTCAGCCTGGTGTGGGACGCCCTGGGACGGTGTCCGGCTGCTTTGGATGTTCCTTTGGGAAGCTGCTGGGCAGGGGAACCTTGCAGGAGCTTCAGGGTGGAGAGGTTTGATCCTTTTACACAATCCCAGGATAATTGAGGTTGGAAAAGCCCTCCCAGCCCAAGCTGTGCCCATCCCCAGCCCAGAGCCCTGAGTGCCACAGCCAGGAATTCCTTGGGCACCTCCAGGGATGGGCACTCCAAAGCTCCCTGGGCACTTCCAAGGCCTGAGCTCCCTTTCCATGGGGAAATTCCTGCTGCTGTTCAAGCTGAGCTCCCCTGGCCCAGCCTGAGGCCGTTGCCTCTGCTCCTGTCTCTCTTCCCTGGGATAACATCCCAAATTTCCCCCTGGCTGCCCCTCCTGGCAGGAGCTGTGCAGAGCCAGCAGGGCCCCCTGAGCCTCCTTTGCTCCAGGCTGAGCCCTTCCCCAGCTCCCCAAGGATTCTCCATTCCCTTCCCATCTCCCTCAGGATTCTCCAGCCCTTTCCCAGC
>VZRZ01005979.1:44990-56433 GCA_013398175.1 Climacteris rufus | reverse complement strand
AGGATTCTCCATTCCCTTCCCAGCTCCCTCAGGATTCTCCAGCCCCTTCCCATCTCCCCCAGGATTCTCCAGCCCCTTCCCAGCTCCCCCAGGATTCTCCAGCCCCTTCCCAGCCCCTCAGAGCAGCAGAGGCAGAGCTGGGGGTGCTGGGGCTGCCACCGCTGGTGCCAGGCTGCGGGCTGGGGGTCAGGTAAGGCTCTTGCGTCTTGAAATTCCAAGAGGAAACCATGGAAGTGCTGGAATTGGGATTTTCCCTGGATGCTGGGAGGGCTCAGTGCCCCCGCTGTCCCTTTGGAGGGGAATCCTGACCCTGCAGTGCTTGGGGTGTGCCCTGCTGAGCTCCCCCAGGCACCGTCCCTGCCTGCCCCGCTGGGTCCAGCTTTCCTTTGGGGTCACTTTGGGGTCACTTTGGGGTCACTTTTGGGGTTACTTTGGAGTCACTTTGGGGTCACTTTGGGATCACTTTTAGAGTCACTTCTGGGATCGCTTTGGGGTCATTTTGGGGTCACTTTTGGGGTCATTTTGGGATCACTTTGTGGATCACTTTGGGGGTCACTTTGGGGTCAGTTTTGGGGTCACTTTTGGGATCACTTTGAGATCATTTTGGGGTCACTTTGGGGATCATTTTGGGGGTCACTTTGAGATCACATTGGGGGTCACTGGGGTCACGNTTTGTGGATCACTTTGGGGTCAGTTTTGGGGTCACTTTGGGGTCACTGTGGTCACTTTTGGAGTCACTTTTGCAGTCAATTTTGGGGTCACTTTTGGGGTTACTTTGGAGTCACTTTGGGGTCACTTTGGGATCACTTTTAGAGTCACTTCTGGGATCGCTTTGGGGTCATTTTGGGGTCACTTTTGGGGTCATTTTGGGATCACTTTGTGGATCACTTTGGGGGTCACTTTGGGGTCAGTTTTGGGGTCACTTTTGGGATCACTTTGAGATCATTTTGGGGTCACTTTGGGGATCATTTTGGGGGTCACTTTGAGATCACATTGGGGGTCACTGGGGTCACGTTTGAGATCACTTTGGGGTCACTTAGGGAGTCACTTTTGGGANGGAATCATTTTTGGGATCACTTTGGGAATCACTTTGGGGATTATTTTTGGGATCACTTTGGGGTCACTTTTTGATCACTTTGAGATCACTTTTGCGATCACTTTGGGGTCACTTTTGGGATCACTTTGGGATCACTTTGGGGGTCACTTTGGGGTCACTTTTGGGACAATTTTTGGGGTCACAGCTGGCCAGGCTGCTCACACAGAAGGCTCCTTGCAGGTTCTTGCAGTGGAGATGCCAGGCCAGGCTGGCTGGAGCTTGGATCACCTTGGGACAGGGGAGGGTGTCCCTGGACAGGGGTGGCACTGGGTGGGCTTTAAGCTTCCTTCCAACCCCAAATTTCCCTGATCCTATGAGATAAAAAGGACATTTAATCAAAGCTGAGAAGGCAAACAACACACTCAGCTTTGTAATTAGAAAGCACCTCTCCTTCCCTGTGTGTGTGAGATAGAAGATATGACCATGCAGCCACGAAAAAATGAATAACCGTAGAAAATCAGCTGCACTCTGATAAAAAAAATAATAATTTTGAACAGTAAATAAATCAAAAACCGTGCCCACAGCTCCAGCTATTTAGAAATCACAGCTGACAAAGGAAATAAAAGCTTGATGGTGACAGATAAGTGTGAAAGAAAGCTCTTTTCAGTTGATCTGCTCCAGCAGTCATTAAATAACAATGTGCTGACAGCTCAGGAAAAACAACCACCCAGGCTTTTATTCATCTGCCACTGAGCCTCGAGTGGTATCAGAGCCAGGGCAGGCACTGAATGCAATAATTCTGTACCATATCCTTCATTAATATCCTTCCTATCGCCTTATTGGGCTTTTGGTGACGACTTCACAAAACTTAAACCTCCCTGTTCATCTCCCCCATTCAGTGCCCGTTACTTTCATAATGAAAATCGACCCAGCTTGGAAATGAAGATGAAACCACCACAGCTCTGATGATCTTTAACGTCCAGGTGGTCTTTCCCAACCCTAGGATTTCTCTGATTTTTATTTTATTTCTTAAAAAGCTGCATTTTCCAGCTCAGAGGGATAAGCCCAAACCCAGCTTTGCAAGAGGAACAAGCCAGAATCTCTCTGTTCTCTGCACCTGGTGGGAATCCTCCTTCCATCATCGCTTGTGGTGCAATCAGCAAATGTTCCTCCTTTGTTAGGATATACAATTATTGTTAAATACGGCAAAATTATGCCAGGAAATAGAAATACAGAGCAGTCAGCGGCAAAGAAAAACAGCTTGCTTAATTAAACACGAGATTTTCTAATATTTTTTTTAAAATATATCAGTTTAGTGTGATGGTAATTCTGATGGTAATTTAATGTGATGGCAATAGCGATAAGGCCCAGGCAGTGATTTGGCTCTGCATGGCCAGGCCCAGGGAGCTGCAGGGGCTCTGTGAGCTTTTATTTATGTTGGGGTGATGCAAAAACTCTCCAAAGCATCTTTGAGCGTCAGAGGGTTCAGGCATCGCTTTGTCCTGGCCGGGATGTGCGACAGAAATTGTTTCATCCACACAGTGCCCGGGCTGTGCAGGGAAAACCATCCCAACACACGAGTTTTACGAGATTTCCCCCCAAATTTTCCAGCCCCAAACCCACAGAAATCCCTCGGTTCGGTGTTCACGGGGACCAGGCTGAGCAGTTCGTGGTGTTTGGTTTCTTATTGGAAAATCGGTGCTAATTGGGAGCTCATTCCTTGATTCCCTGATCAGCTTTTTCTGGACCAGGGCTCTCCAGCCCTGCCAGGGGTTGATGTTCATTGATGTTCATTGATGTTCATTGATGTTCTGCTGATGTTCTGCTGATGTTCATTGATGTTCATTGATGTTCATTGATGTTTATTGATGTTCATTGATGTTTATTGATGTTCATCGATGTTTATTGATGTTTATTGATGTTCATTGATGTTCTGCTGATGTTCTGCTGATGTTCATTGATGTTTATTGATGTTCATCGATGTTCATCGATGTTTATTGATGTTCATTGATGTTCTGCTGATGTTCTGCTGATGTTCTGCTGATGTTTGTTCTCTTTTGGGTGTCTTTGGGCTGTTCCTTGGCTGTGGAGATGCTCAGCTCCTCAGCTGAACCAGAATCTTTTGAAGAGGAACTTCAATTCCCCTCCCCTGCGCAAAGGCGAACAAACCTGACTAAAGTTAATTAAAAAAAAAAAAAATTAACGTTATATCATTTCCAACAGCGGCTCTAAAGGTGTTTCCCTTCTCCCTGCCCACCCTCCAGGACACTGGAAATGCAACCTGAGAATTCCACGTCCAAATTTTTGCCCTGCTAGGGTGTCACCGAAATCCGGGAAGGAAAATAGAACCCCCTCTATCCAAAATCTATCTATCTAATAGATATCTAATATCAAATCAATACCCCTGTAGCAGAAGTGATAGAGAATCAGGCATCACTTTATTCTGGCCAGGGTGTGCCACGGAAAATATTCCATAGACACATAACATTCATTAGATTTCCCAAAACTTTATAGAGTACAAAATCCATAGGGATGAGCTGTGTCCAGGTTTATTGCTCCTCTGCTGAGCAACCCCCAGTGTTCAGTTTTTCGTTGGATCCAAATTTTCTCGCCCTCGATGTTAATTAGCTCCTCATTCCTTTATTTCCTTATCAGTCTTTGCCAGCCCAGGTGTCCCAGCCCTGCCAGGGGGTGATGTTTTTTGATATTCAGCGGTGATGGTTGATGGTTTTGTTAATTGTCGTTATCTTTCGGACCTTTTCCCGTGATTGGTGCAACAATGCCTTAAAAAAACGCCTTAAAATTCCTTTTCACCAGGTCTCTTCACCCAGCCTGCACGTCCTTTCCACATGCCTTTGTTTTTTGGGGTAAGTCTGTTTATCCCCAGGCTGGAAAATATGATTAGCACCACGGGCTCGCTCCACAATGGAACATAATGAATTAAACCCCCTGATTTAAAGGTAAGACAGGTGGAATTTCAGGGGAGGAGGAAGTTTCTCAGTAGGTTAGGAAAAAAAAGGCTGTGAGAGAATAAAGAGGATAAATCGTGGAAGATAAATTAAAATGAAAAAGATCAGCTATTATGAGAATTATCCTGGTGTACATCATAAACGTTTGGTTTTTTATGTAGTCCCTACCACTAAAAATGCACTGCTGGCTACAAGAACGTTTTAATAAAGGCCATTAAAACTCATTGCTTTGATATATCTTCTAAAGGCTAAAAAATACAGAAATCATTTATAATTCTTATTACCACTGCTGGGATATTCTTAAAGGTCTCTGGCAGGTAGTTCTTCTTTGGGATGCTTTTGTTGGGGAAAAACGTTCCCTGGAGCCCTTTGTGGGGAAATGAGCTGGGAATTGGGGAGTTCAGGAGGCTCCCCTGGAATTTCACCCTGGGGATCGTTCAGGCTTCAGGGACTCTGGCTCTGGAAAACTCCAGGAGTTTTGCATGGGAAAAAGCAAGGAGGACCCAGGGAATATTCCCTCATTTCCCACGGGGCTGTGGGATGTCAATGGGGGGGCATTGCACCGCCAGTCTCATCAGGCAGCAGTGCTAATTAGTGCTAATTAATGGGGGAATGGCTTTGGCTTCGGGCACAGAAGGGAGGTGAGGAGTCCCCAGGAGCTCCCACCGAGGCACTGCCAAACCCTTTTTATTCCAAGTGTTGTTCCCTGGGTGGCATTCCCTGGCTGGGAATGTTGGGATCCATGGGATTTCCTGGGGTACAGGGCACCCAGGGCGGTGCAGCACCAGGGAATGGGCTCAGGGCTACTTTAATCTCAATATTGAGAGATCCCACTGGCACAGCAAGGAATTGAGGAAGGCTGGACCCAGCCACAGCACCCAGTTTATGAGGAATTGTTTGGATGTGTCTGTTGTGGGGTTATTCCCGCACCTTTTAATGCCCCCTCACGCAATTTCTCTGTGGAAAAGGCACTTTATTGGTCCCCAGGGCTATGGAAAATGAAGGATACCTCAGGAAAAGCTTCCAGGGGTCACTGCAGGCAGACTGAGAAATATTGCACAATGCTCAGTTGCTGTAATTAAAGCTGATGGGAGCTCACAATTAGTGGTGGGGAGAGGGGAATCACAAAGAGGAAAGCCACTCAAACTGTTTATTGCTGATGTTCAGAGCTGCATCACGCACAGCCCGTGGTGTTCGAGGGGTGTTTGCTGACCAGCTGGGCCTTCAGCTGCAAAATGTGGATTTTTTTTTAAATAATTTGAATTTTGCAATGCATTGTTTGTGCACAGGGGAGGATTTCCCACAGCTTTGGGGGGATGCTGTGGGCACACACTGGGGGATGTGGGTTTGAGGTGGGCTTGGATTAACTGCTGGTCCTAGAGGGCTTCTGCAGCCTGGGTGGTTCTGTGCCCCTCTGGTTGCAGCACCAGCCTGTCCTGGCATGGCCTGAGTGAGGATTTGGGGTGTGGAGGAGATTCCTGGGGACACAGCACAGGGACAGCACCACACTCCAGCCCTGGTGCAGCTCCAGCTTCCCCAGGACCTTTGGAGCTGTCTGCAGCTCCAGCAACAATCCTGGCTGTTCCTTTGGAGATTAACTCCCTGAGTAAACCCATTTCTCTGGGATACACCTGTTTAAAAAAATTAAACATACTACAGTTAACAAGAACTACTCTTGGGTATAAAGCATTTTTGTTTTATAAATGCTTTAAAAATGTTATAGAAACAAGCACATCAATATTAGATCAAATTTGGAAAGTCATATGCTATTTAATTTGTTTGAAAAAAATAGGATTTTTTCAATATTCAAACTACAACAATAGGATGCATATCTTCAATATCATCAATTGTTATTTTAAGCACAGAATGAAGACTTCCTTCAAAATAAAAGCAGCTTACTAAAAAACAGTAACAAAGTTCTAGGGCAGAGTACAGTGATCAGTATGGAAAAGTATTTTGGAGATATCTGTGACTACAGGATATGCACCCACGATTACCACCCCGAATTTGAATGTTCTCTAGGAAGCACCACAATTCTGGCAGTGACTCAGGCTTTCTGTTGATTTTTGACTCCCCCATCTGCTGGAGTCCAGGAGGAGAAATAATTACGGATGTAGGCGAGAGATCTTGTTCTGTGTTGGAGAGCTGCCAGAGCAAACAGAGGGACGGGATTTTAGTCTGGAGATGTTGGCTGCTGTAAGCTGAGAGGCCCTCGTGTTTGCTGAGCAATACAAGATCCCCAGCAGTTCATCTGTGCTCAGCCACTGCACAAATCTGGGATTCACTGGGCAGAAAAATAGCGCTGGGTGCCGGAGTGTGGGCTGGAACTGGGTGATCTGCAGCCGTGGAAGCAGAGGGAGGAAATGGAAATTCTTACTGACTTTACACCGGCAGGCTGGACCCAAAATACCAATCAGAATTACTTTTAATCAATATTTTTTTTCTCAAAAGAAACCCAGGATTGTTGCATTAGATTGAGTTTAACTTGACTTGATGTTCCAGGGGATGGGACTGGAGGATCTTTCAGGTTCTTTCCAACCCAAACCATTCTGTGATTTGAGGAGTCCATGATTTCCCTTTCCTGAGCCTCAGGAGGGTCCTGCTGGCTCCTGTCCCTGGCAAGATGCTCAGGAGAGATCAACCCGCTCAGAAACCTGAGATGGCTCCGAGGAGACTTCTTGGAGCTGAGTTTGGACACCAAGGCTTCCTGGGCCACCCACCCTGCCTGCCGCCCCTTCTGGCAGAATTTACAGCCTGGAGGGAGAACCTGAGGGGACAATGAGCTGCCAGTTCCATGAGAACGAAGGAAATGGAGAGAAATGTCAGGTGGATGATTTCAGCAATGCCTTCCATTCACCGTGTCTGAGCTCCAGATCTGCCCCGGGTGGATTCAGTGCTGGTGTTGCCTTAATTTCCACCTGACAGGGAGTCCACATGGGCAGTGTGGAGTGCAGGGAGATGGGGCTGGGTTTCAGTGCTGACCAGGGGCAGGAGCCAGCACAGGACACAGAGAGCCCCTCTGAGCAGCCTGGGTTCATAATTCACCCCGGGCTGCTCTGGTGGGGAGCTCCAGGCTGTGCAAGGAGCTTCTTCAGGAGCTGCTCTTGCCCCATCCCACTGCAGATGTGTGATCCCTTGGGTTCCAGAGGTGATAACACAGCTGGACAGCCCCCAAATTCCAGCTGTGCCAGGGCTGGGCTGTCCCTTCTCCCCAAACACAAACCTGCTCCGTGTTTCTGAGCCCAGCACATCTGTGGTGGCTCCAGAAGGGCAGCAGGGCAATTTCAGACCTGGAGAACCACTCCTGACTCCTCCCAGTGGATCCCACTCCTCCAGAGTGGATCAACGTGGTGCTCATCCCTGCCCCAGGCACTGGGAATTCTGTGTCCTTGGCTGATTGATGTCTTTAGGAAAAGTACAGAGCTATTTACTCAGGGCAAAGGCATTGCTGACAAAATATTTCCCAGAGGAGGTGAAGCTTTCCTGGACACACAACTCCCCACTTCCCCCCAGGGTCTGGCTGGTGAATTTAAACCAAATCAGTTCCAGTTCCTGCATCCCTGAGCCATCCTCCCTCCCCCAGGCTCATCCCCTTTTTCCCAGAGATGTTTGAGGGCACTTTGGGGATGCGCCCTGGGGTGTTCCAGGGTGGCACCTCAGCCCTTTCCTGGCCCTCCTGACCACTCAGGAGGTGTTTTCCAGCAGAACCACGGACTTTGGTGCTGCTCTGGGTGCTACCAGCAGCACCGAAATGCTGCTGTGGGCTGAGGCTGCCTCCCCACATCCCTGCTCAGGACACGGGGATGCCAGTGAAAAGCCAAGGGAATGATGTTATTGTAGCTCATTATGCTGAAAACTCGTTTTAAGTGCCATTATCTTTAGTTTTATTGCTCCCAGATTATCACAGCCAGTCTCAGGTTTTAATGGCCGGGTGGGAAGACAAACTGTGGGAACAAAGGCCAGGTGGGAATGTTCAGCTGGGCTTTGTAAGGATGGGCTTGAGCAGGTCTGGCTTCCCCTGCTCTGTCCATGTGCAATAAATCCCAGCCAAGATCCCCCAAAAAAAGCTTTAAAAGAGGCAGGCTGGGGTTTGTAAAATGTCTTTGGCTGAGGGAGGAAGCAATGAAACCAGGCACTGGAAACTCTTCCTAAGTTCCATAATTAGGAGCAGATAACGAGGCTGGGTTTGCTCCTTCCCTGCAGGTTCTGAGTGACACCAGGACACCTCTGCTGAGGAAGTTTTCCCTCCCAGTGCCCAGGTTTTATCCACCCTGGGATAAAATATTCACCTGGAAGCTTCTGTGGGACTGAGCAAGATGGAAAATGGGATTTGTGATAAAAACTGTTGCTTTGGGGCAGGAAGGGACTGGGCTCAGGAGTTTGATCCCTGCTGCTCTTCCCTGCTCTTCTCCCTTCGGATATTCCTGGGTGTTTTGCAGAGCCTCACAATCGCTACATCTTCAATTAAAATCACTTTTTGTTTTTTACTGTTCCACATCCAAAATGTGTTCCTGTTGCACTGGGGGATGATGGGATTTGGGGATTAATTTAGGACTGATTTTGGGGCTGACCAAAGTTACTTTAGGACTAACTAACTAATTTTAGGACTAACATTTTAGAACCAACTTCAGGACCAGTTAGTTTTTTCAGAATACCAGGAGACTGAGTTTCACCTGATGAAACTTTCAGGATGACCTGGGAGGCCTTTTCCACGATTCCATGCTTCCATGGCTGAGGATCCAAGCACACTCAGACCTTTTTGCTGAGGGTTTCAGTCACAATTGAAGAATTGCAGCTCTTTGTCTTTGGGATTTTTACAGGGATTTTTTTGGTCCTGTTTGCTCTTCTCCATTTGAGAGTTTATGGGATGTTTTTTGCTGCTCAAGCCAAAGCTAAAATCTCTAATTCTGTTTAGCTGGTTGTTATCTCCAGCTCTGAGTTCCTGTGACAGCAATGGACAGATCTGCACCTGATTTTTATTCTCTGTGTGTGACAAAGCCCCTCTGCTCCACGCAGAATTCCTGCATTTCCAGAGGGTGAGCTTTGTTGTGCAGGGAAATATCAACGTGTGGCTCAGATCCAGGGATGTCAATGGGACGGAAAAAATCCATGGATTGCCAAGGCAGAGGCTGTTTCCAAGGAAAATGGATGAAAACTCCCTCCTGCAGCTGCCTGCTGGGCATTTCTTGGTGGAGGTGCTCAAAGCAGAACCACTTTCCAAGGGAGAGGCTTCCCTCAGGGTGATTCCAGCCCTTGGAAAAGAACTCATCAGTCTCTGAGTCAATGGGAGCTGAAACACAACAGCTCTGCTCCTCCAGGCCCTGGAGGCGTGGAGCAGGAATGGATGGCAGGGAGGGACGGTGATTTTATTCTTATTTAATTCAGTTTTTTGCCCTGACAGGTCCAGCCAGGAGGGATCCATCCCCAGATGGATTTGTTGAACAACACAGCCAGGAGAAACACGGCTGGAATCAGCTTTACAGACCTGCCTGGTTCCTCTGCACTTCAGGGCTTGACTGTACTGAGGTGGCAGCAAATAACCAGCATTTCCCTTCCAATCCTCCAGGATTCAAAAAAGGTACTGAAAGCCTTGTTTTCTCACAATTCCTATTATTTTTTATTTCCTTTTTCCCTTTGGACAACACTTAAAAATCAAAAATCCTTGAACAAATCATCCATGAGACACCAAGGGTGTTGGAATTGTTCTGTCCTTTCTGGGCTTCCCTTGTGTCCATCCCTGAATTCCCAGAATTGTTCTGTCCCTTCTGGCCTTCCCTTGTGTCCATCCCTGAATTCCCAGAATTGTTCTGTCCCTTCTGGACTTCCCTTGTGTCCATCCCTGAATTTCCAGAATTGTTCTGTCCTTTCTGGGGTTCCTTTGTGTCCATCCCTGAATTCCCAGAATTGTTCTGTCCCTTCTGGAGTTCCTTTGTGTCCATCCCTGAATTCCCAGAATTGTTCTGTCCCTTCTGGAGTTCCTTTGTGTCCATCCCTGAATTCCCAGAATTGTTCTGTCCCTTCTGGACTTCCCTTGTGTCCATCCCTGAATTCCCAGAATTGTTCTGTCCCTTCTGGGCTTCCCTTGTGTCCATCCCTGAATTCCCAGAATTTTTCTGTCCATCCCTTGGTGTCCCTGCCTTGCTCCCAACACCCTCTGAGCTGTGGCTGAGTGCAGGGAGGTGCTGGGAGGACCCATGGAAGATCCTGCAGAGTTCCAAACCCAGCATTGGGATGAACCCAAATGCTCTGGGCACATGTGAAAATCAGGGATGCAAAGAAAAGCTCCCACAAATGACATTCCTGCATTTCCCCTCTGCTGGAAAAGTTGCTCTTCCTTGCCTTCCCTGCCTGCCCCTGGCCATGGCTGAATTTCACTGAAGCTGCTCGACTTTTTATTGATTTCTGGCTCTGCAGCAGAGCACCGACTTTGCTGCTTGATGTGGCCTGGCAAATCAGGGCGCTCCAGAATGAACACAGGCTCGGAAGGGCTGAGCTCAGAGGAAGCTTTTTGGATTGCAAAGGCGAGCGCTCGAAGGTCAAATTCACATTTGTCCCTGCAACCTTCCTGCTTCTCCATCCATCCCCATCCTGTGCATCGAATGGAAAAGACACCCTGTGAGGCTGTAATTGCAGTGTATTATGGCACCATAACTCCCCTGCACGACAGCTGCAGGCAGGCTCCCAGCTAATCCATCCCCAAGCAATATCCCAGCCCGGCACAGGCTGGCCTCAGGCCAGGCTGGGAGGCAGCAGCAGCCTCCCTGACACTGATGGATGTGCTGGAGCTGCTGATGGATGCAGGGCAGGCCCCCTGTTCCATCCCCAGGCGCTCCAGCCTGGCCACTGTCCCGGCTGAAGGGAAGGGACAGATGGGAGAGAACACACTCAGACATTTGGAGTTGGTTTCCCAAGAAGTGCTGGCAGAAAATTGAGTTTTTTGATGGAGGCAGAGCTTGGACCCCCCATGTGCCAAATTTAAGCTGGGTGGTGCTGAAACTCTGGAGATTGGGGTGGGACAATGGGAAATGGGCTCAAGTTGCACCAGGGGAGGTTCAGGCTGGATATTGGAAAAAAATCCTCCATGGAAAGGGAGCTCAGGCCTTGGAATTGCCCAGGGAGCTTTGGAGTGCCCATCCCTGGAGGTGCCCAAGGAATTCCTGGCTGTGGCACTCAGGGCTCTGGGCTGGGGATGGGGATGGGCTCAGGGTGGATTCCATGGGCTGGGAGGGATTTTCCAGCCTCAGTTCTGGGATTCACTCTGTCCCAGGAGAGGATCAGATCCCAGCTCCATGGAGAACAGCACCGGGGCAGTGGGTGGGAGATGAGCTGTGACCTAAGGACAAACTGGGAACAATTCTGCATTCTTTATAGTAATAATAATAATAATAATAAATAGAATAAATAGAAGCAATATAATAATAATACTAATAATACTAAT
>VZRZ01005979.1:23238-44984 GCA_013398175.1 Climacteris rufus | reverse complement strand
AAGAAGAAGAAGAAGAAGAAGAAGAAGAAGAAGAAGAAGAAGAAATAATAGAAGAAATATAATAATAATAATAATAATAATAATAATAATAATAATAATAATAATAAGTGTGTTAGACACCCACAACAGCCCTGTCCTGTTGTTGTTTCCTTGCAGAACAGCAGCAAGAGGAAGGAAGCAGCGATTTTGGGGCCATGGATGGCTCAGCCCCAGCTGAAGGGTGGGGAAGGGCCATCTCCAGCTGCCCAGCTTTGCTCTCCCTGCACTGGAACCCGCTGGGACAATGCCTGTGATGTCTCTGTGCCACCCCCCAGCCACTGATGATTGTCCCCATGGAAAAGGGGAAGCAGTGGAGAAGGAAATGCTCCTGGTGGAATTCCCAGCGCCTCAGGCCATCCAACCCAATCCACAGCAACCCTGGGACCGCTCAGGCACTTTTAGAACAAGTGGCTCTCGCTGTTATATTTTTGTCTGCTGGATCAGCTGAAGTGACAGGCGAACAGAAAATCCATTAGAAAATTTATCTGTGTACTGCTGTTGGGCAGTGGGAAGAAAACATATTTTGATGTTTGGATACAAGCAGTGTGATGTTCAGGGAGGGGAATAATCCCCCAGGACACGGCTCCTCCGCAGTCCATCATCCAAGGACAGGCAGCTCCAGGCTCTGCTTTCATTTCCTGCTGAGCTCCGTGGTCCTGTTTACTGTGCAGACAAAAGGAACGGCATCCAGTGAATATTTATATCACAAAGGGAAGGATTTCTCCATAACTGATAGGATATAAATCCAGGGATGGGAGAGGCTGAAACAAAAACGGAAAGGTGCAAGTCACCGGTGTTTGGTTGTAATTTCTAATTAGGAAGGAGGGCAGAAAAGAAGTGTTATGGTTCATTTTTATAGAGATGGAAGGGGAGGAGTTATAAGACACTGATTTGCAAGGATTTCCACCCAACAGGGCCCCTATAAATCACATCACCTTCAACTGCAGACACTCAGTGCCTGAGGGGCCATGGAGCTGATCCCAGGGCTGGAGCCCCTCTGGAGCCAGGCTGGGAGAGCTGGGGGTGTTCAGCCTGGGGAGGAGAAGCTCCAGGGAAACCTCAGAGCCCCTTCCAGTGCCCAAAGGGGCTCCAGGAGAGCTGGAGAGGGACTGGGGCCAAGGGCTGGAGGGACAGGACACAGGGAGTGACTCCCAGTGCCAGAGGAGAGATTTAGATGGGATATTGGGCAGGAATTGTTCCCTGGGAGGGTGGGGAGGGAATGGGATGGAATTCCCAGAGAAGCTGTGGCTGCCCCTGGATGCCTGGCAGTGCCCAAGGCCAGGCTGGACGGGGCTGGGAGCACCTGGGGCAGTGGGAGGTGTCCCTGCCATGGAGGAGTGGCACTGGATGGACTTTGAGGTCCCTTTTCACCCAACCCATTCCAGGATTCTGTGATTCCGTGCTCTGCACTCTGCTGTCACACCCTGTCGCTGGGGACACCGAGGGGCAGGGCCATCCCCTGGCTGGGGACACAAATTGGGAGCAAACGCTCAGAGCAGGGCACCAGCAAGGAGCCCTTCCCTGGCAGTGGCTACACCACGTCTGGCAGGTGTTTCTTCTGTAAGAAAACAGGTGTGGGATGCATAAAAAATGCAGAGATTTGTAGTTCTTTAGCAAAAGTTGCAGTGCTTTATAGAGAGTGACAGCAGCGTGCAGAACCTGCTGCCCTGCACAGCCACAGCTCTCTGGGACACAAGCAACCCAAAAAGGCTCCTGGAAAAGGAATAATAACACAAATGCACATTGAACAGCACTTTCAATCCCCTCCCAGCACTCAGATGGAGTTGAAAAGGCAGCAAGTGGCAGCATCTGCGGTGTCTGGCAAAAAAATTAGTGGGGAGAAAAATGTTTTAATTTTTTAAGGAAGAAATGGAAGCAGAGGATGATGTGGGTGGAAGGAAAAGTCTGAGCTCCTCCATCCCATCCCTGCCCTGGCAGGGACACCTCCCACTGCCCCAGGTGCTCCCAGCCCCGTCCAGCCTGGCCTTGGGCACTGCCAGGAATCCAGGGGCAGCCACAGCTCCTGGATGTGGAGCTGATCCCACCTGCTTTGATCATGGACTGGGTTGGGTTGGGAGGCACCTTTAAATGCCACTTCTCCCAACCCACAGTGAGCAGGGACATCTCCAGCTGCCCAGGCCAGGTGGGGGCGGATGGACAGCAATGGATGGACAGGAGAGGATGGACAGGAATGGATGGACAGGAGAGGATGGACAGGAGTGGATGGACAGGAGAGGATGGACAGGAGTGGATGGACGGGAGAGGATGGACAGGAGTGGATGGACAGGAGAGGATGGACAGGAATGGATGGACAGGAATGAATGGACAGGAGTGGATGGACATCAATGGATGGACAGGAGAGGATGGACAGGAGGGGATGGACAGAAGAGGATGGACAGGGACATCTCCCCACTGCCACCACCCCCCTGGGAGGAGTCTGGGGTGTCTCAGGGGATGCTCAGATGTCCATGCAGAGCTGCTGGGCTCTGGGGGAATGCTGGACGTGTCTCCCACCCCTCCTCTCTCCCATCCCTCAAGTCACATCCTTGTGCATTCCAGGGTTGGGCTGTGGGGTCCTTGCTGCCACCCCTCCCCACCCAAACAGCCAGGAAGGCAACTGGAAGCCAGAAAATATCAAACCAATGCTGGCAAATCCTCTCTCCTCTCTCTTTTCCACACCTGCAGATTTTTCATTGGGAAAATGAATTGATTGTAGGGGAGAATAACATTATAAATCAAGTTGTATTTCTATTCTAATGACGAAGGGAGAGCGCACTTTCTATATGCTAAATATATTCATGGGCTTATATTATAGTAACATTCCTTAAATTGATGATATTTATCAGTTGGGGAAAACAAATTGTTATATACAGGAGAAAATAATTAAAGGAAAGGGAAGAGTAATAGTGGCATCACAGCAGTTGGGTCTGGAAATGTCTTAACAGAAATATTAATGTTCTTCTGGGTGCGTGTCAAGGAGAAATGGAGAGATAGAGGGGCAATTTCTGCTCCACTTATAACTCCAGACTATCTCTAAGCACACAGTCACACATAGCCAGGGTGAAATTCCATTTCCAGCAGCCTGCCCTGCCTTTGCTCCCTCTGATAGGGAAAAGAAAAATCGCTCACGGGAGAATTTCGGTTTATTTGTCTCTCTGAGAACGGCTGAGTGTCATCCATGCCGAGCTTCACCTCCTGTGTCCCTGGGAAAAGGGGGAAAACACGACCTGGAGCTTGTAGGGATCACTGCAGTGAGGCCCAGAGGTGCTGTTCCACTTATTTAAGGGGCCCATCAGCTTTTTCATCATTTCCCCTCTTTTTTCCGGCTCAGATAAGTTGTCTGATGTGTTTGCCCAGGCTGAGAATTCCTGTGGAAATACAGAGGTTGGGAGCTGGCTGGTTCCATGTACAATGCGTTGAATCCCATTCTGTATTCCCACAGCACGGGGTTCCCAGGCAAGGAGAGCACATCTGGCAGCATCTGGAGTGCAGGAGGTGTTGCAGAGTCCCTGCTGGACTCCAGGTAATGTGAAAAGGGGAAAGGTTTGGGTTGGGAGGGACCTCAAAGCCCATCCAGGGCCACCCCTGCCTTGTCAGGGACACCTCCCACTGTCCCAGGCTGCTCCAAACCCTGTCCAGCCTGGTCTTGGACACTTCCAGGGATCCAGGGACAGCCACAACCTCTCTGTGCAATCTGTTCCACCCTCCCTGAGTAAAGATTTTCTTCCTGATTAAAGCTTGCACGATAAGTAGGACAAAGTGGGGATGTTCAGAAAACTTCTCTCCATCTCTTCCAAAGCCTCCGTGCTCATTTTTCACTCCAGGTTCCTTTACAGATGTTCTCGTGAGCAGCAAACAGCTTGTAAACAGTGGAAAAATGGAAATTTCCTCAGTGCAATATAAATGTAAGTGATCTACACCTCTGGATATGAAATACTCCGTGTAAAACTCCACTCTTTGCAAAAACAGATGTGGCTCTGTGTTCTACATGAAACAAATACATTCCATTAAGGAATATATAATGCTGACATCAATTGAAGGGGAAAAAAGGGTTTGCTGGAGTTAATAGAGCTGGGGAAAAACAGGTGAATGGGGTTTTGCAGCTGATGGAGGAGAATAATTCCTGGGCACGCTGTGCAATCCATCAGCAGCACGGTGAGAGAACGGGGTGTGGGTGAAGACATCCATCCACAAGGAGATTTCTGCTGGAGCTGCACACAAATGGATTTGTTCCCTCGTTACAGCAGCACAGAGGGGCAAACCTGGGCTCAGAGGTGCTGGCAGTTACCCAGGCAGAGGTGGGCTAAAGGCTGTGTGGCACTGGAGCAGGTAAATCTGTGTATTCCTCATTTTTCCCTGTTGTTTGCATTTGTAACCAACGCAATTCCTTCAAGCACTCGGGATTGTTCAGCCTGGAGGGAAGAAGCTTTGGGGTGAGCTCACTGCGGCTTTCCAGGGCCTGAGGGGAGAGGGAAGAGAAGATGGGGAGGGATCATTCCCAAGGGCTGCAGGGACAGGACACAGGGAATGGCTTCCCATGGCCAGATTTAGATGGGATATTGGGCAGGAATTGTTCCCTGGGAGGGTGGGGAAGGGCTGGAACAGAATTCCCAGAGAAGCTGTGGCTGCCCCTGGATCCCTGGCAGTGCCCAAGGCCAGGCTGGATGGAATTTGGAGCACCTGGGGCAGTGGGAGGTGTCCCTGCCATGGCTGGGGTGGGATGGGTGGGCTCTGAGGTCCTTCCAACCCAAACCATCCTGGGATTCTCTGCCTCTCTGGTTCTGTGATTTCTCTCCTTTTGGTACCATCACATTTGAATTGTTCTTCTGCTCCCCAGTGCCACCTGATATAGAAATCTCCTCACCAAATGAGAACTTGCTCTTATCAAACAGGAAGTTGTTATCAGTATTGCAAATTTAAGGGCAGTATAATGGGCTGAAAAAGAGATATTTATGAACTTGAATGTTTCCAGTGCAACACTTTGCACACAATTGAAGAATGATCAGCCTGACATTAAAGTAAGCCTGGTATTTAAGTGGAGGAAGGCAATAATTTTTTGCTAATGGATTGTTCTATTTCATTTACATATCTTTTCCCAACAATTTTATGCTTAAAAAATCATTGCCCTTTTGAATTATGTGAGGCTTTTTGACTGTGAGGCTCCAGCAATTTGCCAGCCTCATGTGTGTAATTAGTTTAATTAGCACTACAGCTTTAATGAGAGGATCAGTGTCTTCTGTGTGCGCTCTGTTCCTTCCTGGACAAAGTGAAAAATTGGGTTTCTTAATCAGTTGCATCTAAAGAACTCCAGGCCTTGGAAGTCTTCACACAGTGCCTGAGGACAGGAATGCGTTTTGCCTTTTCTCCGAGTCCTTTGCTTTCAGCCCTGTCTAATTAATACCTTCAGTTCTGATTAATGTCATTATTGATGATGTGGAGGAGGGGATGGAGGGCACCCTCGGGAAGTTCGGGGATGACTTTAAGCTGGGTGGGATGCGGGTCTGCTGCAGAGGAAGCTCTGCAGGGGGATGTGGACAGGCTGGATCCGGGGGCTGAGGCTCAACAAGTCCAAGTCCTGAATTTGGGTGACACCAACCCCAAACACGCTCCAGGCTGGGGCAGAGGGGCTGCAGGGCTGGGCAGGGCCCTGGGGTGCCAGGGGGGCAGGAGGGCGATGGCCCCTGGGCTGTGCCAGCCCCAGTGTGGGCACTGCCCAGGGCAGGGACTGTCCCCTGTGCTGGCCCTGCCCAGGGAGCCCCTGGAACCCGGGGGGCAGCTCTGGAGAGCCCTGGAGGGGCTGGGATGTCCAGGGAATGGGGCTGGGAAGGGGCTGGAGAATCCTGAGGGAGATGGGAAGGGGCTCAGCCTGGAGCAAAGGAGGCTCAGGGGGCCCTGCTGGCTCTGCACAGCTCCTGCCAGGAGGGGCAGCCAGGGGGGAATTTGGGATGTTATCCCAGGGAACAGGGACAGGAGCAGAGGGAACGGCCTCAGGCTGGGCCAGGGGAGGCTCAGCTTGGACAGCAGCAGGAATTTCCCCATGGAAAGGGAGCTCAGGCCTTGGAAGTGCCCAGGGAGCTTTGGAGTGCCCATCCCTGGAGGTGCCCAAGGAATTCCTGGCTGTGGCACTCAGGGCTCTGGGCTGGGGGTGGGCACAGCTTGGACTGATCCTGGAGGGCTTTTCCAGCCTCAGGGATTCCGTGAAATCGTCAGGCTCTGTTTTTTGGCTCAAACCTCTGCACCCACCTGGGCCACACCCAGAAAATGCTCGTACACACTGGGAGCGTTCACTGAACTGGTCCCCTCAGCTTTTAAACTCCCTTACCTTGGCCTTTCAGGCACTCCCTAATTATTAATTGCCCTCCAAACAAACAGTATTCTTTTCTCCCGTGAACAGTGGTGCATAATGGATGTGGAGAAGGAGATGCCATGCATCTTCCTGAGGCAGGGGAAGGATATTTCAGCAGCCCTGTGAAAAGCCTGACATTGAAAACAACTCTTGGGGAACTGTCAAGGCGACAATAGAAAAAGCATTAACGATTTATCAGCGTGTCATTAGCGCTGCTTGTTAGACCTGACAAGGCACCGAGTCTGTAGATCATTGTTATGTTCCACAATAGAGAAATTGGAGTGGAAATGGAGGCGTGTGACCTCCAGGCTCCATTAAGCCAGCCTTAAGGAAAAGATCGTTATCTAAAAGGTAGAAAATCATCATAATTCTGTTGGAGCGTTGGGGAATTGTTTGTTCTTGTGTCACTTGGTTATCAAAGTGAGAGAGACTCAACACAACCTCGACAACTCAGGTACAATGTGAAGCAAGAACAGATCCCCCAGAATGAACGCTGTAATTTCTAAAGCAAATTGTGGCTTTCTTTGTGCACCACGCTCCTTTTTTCTGGGTGGTCGTGGCCACCTTTGAATTCAGGTTCCCCCTTATAATAAAAACCATTTAATGTTCTCTCGATGTTTTATGAGAAACAAGTTTAAGCAATCGCAACACACAGAGAGACAAAAATCTACATTTTTCTCCAGTTCTTATAAAAGGAAACTTTCAGGAAGGAAGATGCCCAGAGCGGCTGTGGCTGCCCCATCCCTGGCAGTGTCCCAGGCCAGGTTGGATGGGGCTTGGAGCAACCTGGGATAGTGGAAGGTGGAAGGGGGTGGAATGGGTTGAGCTTTAGGATCCCTTCCAACCCAACCATTCTGGGCTAAAACTGAGCTATTTTGGTTCCACGGGCCCTGCGTTTGCTCATCATGCCAACACCACAAGTGTTTTATCTCTTTTCAGCTTTGGCTGCACAGGGCCACCTCTGCGCAGAGCCTGGGCTCACCCGCTCCAAAAATCACCTTCTGCAATGTCAGGAAGGAACTGTGCCCATCCCAGCGCCGCGGTGCTGCTCCTCATTCCCCCTCTGAAGGCCGGGCTGGCGTGGACGGGAATGTTTTACCTGCAGATATTTGCAATAAAGCGTCGCCGCGTGCTGCTGGCCTTGATGCGCTGGCAAAACCCATCGAGCGCTCAATGTGGTGTCGCTGCTCGTCCTGGAGCCGCTGCCATCCGTCTGCGAGGCTGCAGGAATGGCAGATTTCATTTCTGCCCTCACAAGAACTGGCTCTGTGCTGCACAGAGAAATGGGAAGGGAGGCACTGGGAACGGCTCCCCGGGCCCTTCCCGCTCCGTGCTCCCAGCACTTCCAATTTGTTTGATTTTAATTTCTCTCAACTGCATTACCCCACTGCTCGCCGAGTCCTAAACAGCGATTTTTATTGATTTGGGACAATAAAGCTGTCAGAATAATGCAGCAATAATGCAAGGAAGCAACAATAGGTCTTGGTTTTGCTTGGCTGCGGCACAGCCTCGTCTGGGAGGGAGCAGTAACTCACCCACCCTGCAGCCCCAGCCTGGCACACAAATCCACATTTTCATCCCAGTTTGGGGCTGATTTGCACAAAACTCCAGCTCCTGTAAATGCTAATTGTGAATATTCCCCCCCTGGTCAATCTATGACAAACCAAAGGGAAGCCAATGGGAAATGCAACATCAGGGCTGCTCTCAGCTGGAAATCTTATGGAAAACCAGGAAAAGTCCACAGGCACTTCTGAATTAAACTGGTGTAAAACAACCAAGGAGAGGAAACCTATTGGAAAGTTGGCTTTTGCAAAATAAGTGGTTTTTTCCTTGTTTTAATGTTTTCCCCCATTGTATATTCCAAACTCAGCCCATTTTGTTTGTTGTGGTTTGTTTGGATTTTTTTTTTTTTAATTCCTAATGTTAAGGTTGGATGTTTTAAGCAGTTTCTTACTCTAGTTCAACCCAAGGGTTATTTTTGTTTGAAAGGAAAACATGTCTGAGTGGAGGGCTACAACTCAGAATTACTTTGACCCCTTGTAGACCATTGGGAGACACTAAAGGAGCAGCAACCTTTCAATCCTGTGATGCAGGAAATCGGCCATTCTTGGTCTTTAATGAATAAAACAAAAGGAAAATATTTAGGTTTTCTTTTTTTCAGGATTAATGTTTGTTGCACAAGCATTATCTTAATCCAGTAGCCGTCCTTCAACAATTGCTTAGTGAGAGCAATGGGTTTTGTCAAAGGATTTTATTTAACCAGCTCAGATTATTTATGAGATGTTTGCAATTCTGAGCCCCCAAAAATAATAATGTGCCCAACTAAATCAACATGAAAACTTCCTTGATAACCCCCAAATAATCAAATTCCTCTGTCTGCAACATCCCCGAATAATTTTCACTGACTTTGGGTAAAGTTTGGATCAATTGCAGGTTTAGCAGAAGGCACAACTCTTCTGGTGGAAGAACAGTTAATTTCCGAATTAAATAATTGTTCTTTTTTTTGCAGAGATCTTTCCTCGAGATCTCTGAAAAAAGTGGGCACCAAAGGGTCTTTGAATAAACCCCTGACTCCCACCCTCCCAGTCTTGCTGAGTAACATCATTGACATCAAAATTAACCCTTCCTGCAGCAAAAATTACATTTTATATTGGATTTTCTCCCAAAGCTGTATTTGCTGGGGGTAGAAACAGTGGGAAATTGAGGAATCCTGAACAGACGATGCCCAGAGAAGTGTGGGAGCAGCAGGGAGCTGTGCTGGATTAAAGCACAAACTGGGGCTCGTTTGCTGCCACTTCACTGATTGCCCAGAACAGAACCAGGAGGATTTTCTCCCCCTTTTCCCTCAGAGATCCTTTGGCAGAGCAGGACACTCAGGAATCTCAGCTATTTTACGCATGGTCAAATAGTACAAACCAATTTTAATGAAAGATTTGAAACTCCTGCAGGATCTTTGTGTTGGGAGCTGCGCAGGCTGTAAATAATTGAAGCATTAAGGAGAATTTACACCCCTGGGACCAACCCTGGAGGATTAAAACCTCCTGGAACCGTTTACCTTGAGAAAAATGACAAAATTTCCCAGGGCTGATGGTTCCTTGAGAGAAGATTGGAAGCAGAGGCTGCACTTGGTGTGTCCTTATCTGGTATCAATTCCAGTTCATACAAAGACATTTGCTTCCATTATTATGATATCCCTGCCCTTTCCTGCCCTTGAAGGATTGGAATTGTGGCTCTGAAGACAGATTCAATTAACCAACCAGAGAGATGCTGACCTTTCCCAGGTTGTTATTCTATCCCTGATTTGCTTTAGGGGGGAAACAGTTCTTCCTTGTATAAATATGAAATAACAAATAAATAACCAACGATTGATTTGTAGTTTGGGGGGGAAAAAAAAGACATAAAAAAGAAGGAAGAAAGGAAGGAATTAAGGGATGGAGCACAGACAGTGCTGAGTGGCTTCAAGGCTCTGGGGTGAGTTGCCATCCATCACCATTAGGGAGGTGGTGGAGGATTTCTGGAGCAGCTTTTCCAGGGAATTAGCTAACTCAGCTCAGTGCCTGCCCTGGGTTTGCTAACTGGGCTGGATTTCCTGCAGAGCCACGAGGAAATGCTCTGGTTGTGGGAGGGCTGGGAGTGGGGTGGGGGGACTGGGGGTCCCTCAGGAGCAGGACAGGTCCCAGGGAGCAGCACACCAAGGTGAGCTCACCAGGTCCTTCCCACAGGAATATTCTGCCATCAGGAATGCATTCCTGCTGCTGGAACCCTGAATTCTGACAATTTCACTCTTTCTGCTTTAACAAGTTTTGATCCCCAGAAATACACCTCATTTATCTTAAACCCTGGAAAAGGCTTCCCCTGTAGTGTGATAACTGTGAAATTAATGCTGTATAGTTAAGGTTGTGTCACAGGTGAATTAGGTAGAAGTGTAGACATTTTGGTTTATGAAATATTATAATACTGGTGTCCACAATGGAGGGTTTAGGTGTTGTTTTATAACTTCCTTTTTTACCTTTGCTGCTTCCCCTTTCTTCTCCAAAAACTTGTGTTTTCTGCCATGGGTTCTAAAGTTCTGCAGTGCGGGATAAGAAGAACTGATTATTGGGTTTTTATTGAAAATATCCTACACAACATCTCCCTAATTGGACAATCTGGGGTATAAATAATCTGGATGAGAGGTGCTCAGGGCCATTTGCACCTTGTTATTAACGACAAAGCACTTTCTGTGCTGCTGAGTTACAGATAACACTTCATAAACATTTTGAGACTGAAGAAACTCTGAAGTATTTTTACTGTGTCTCATCTCCAGTGTCTGTTCAAAGACCTCACAAAGAGCAGATTTGCCGTGGCAGGGCTGAAAGCTTTGGCCAGAATTGCGGCATCCTGGAACCATTGATATTGGAAAAGCCCTCGGAGCCCATCGAGCTTGGACCATTCCCCAGCACTCCAAGGCCACCCCTGCCCATGGCCCCAAGTGCCACATCCACTTGGCTTTAAATCCCTCCAGGGATGGGGATTCCACCCCTGCCCTGGGCAGCTGTGCCTGGACAAAATTCCTCCAAAATCCAAAATTCCTTTCCATCAGGAATTTCCCCAAATTTCCCATTTCACATTATCAGTTCAACCCCGCTTTAGGGCACCTCCCACTCCTAAAAGCAGAGTGACACATGTACAAATTTATATTTATATCAATTACAACACCTCCAGGGGCTTTAGTTTTTGCCAAGCACCTTTTGATCACCTGTTTTTTCAGAGATTTGATTTATAAAAGAGATTTCTTTCCTGTTCTGACAGACACTGCAGCCTTTTCTGCATAACTTATTCCAGTGTAGATTAGAAGTGACTTGTTGATTTGTCCCTGACTTTGAGGGTTTCTCTCTGAGCTGTTTGCCTCCAGCACTGAGCAGCCCACTGAACGCACAGCGTGGGCATGAATCCCTCTTTTCCCAGCCTGGGGACTCATCCTGATATTCTGCACACTGAGTTCCAAGGTGAACAGCAGCTGGACTTTATGCCAGGAAGTCACAAAATTTTGCATTGGCAAAATATTGACTCATGCTCACGTTGGCTGCTGGGCCCTCCCTCATGGCTTTTCTTTGGCATTGCAAAGTGTTCATTTTTAAAGGTCAGAGTTTCTGATTTCCACGTTCCTCTGCTGCCATTTTTCCTGAGGAATCAGCTCCTTTTATGAGCCTGTTATCTAATATCTCCCTGCCAGGATTTCTGACCTTTTCTGCCGTTCCTTTCGCTCTGGATGGGAGCTGCACTGCTGCCCCTCCATCCCAGCCTGGCACATCCCGTTCCTGGTGGGGCTGAGAGCCTGGAGAAGCTGCCAGGACGAGCAGGGGGTCCCAGTCTGAGCCCTCCAGCCCTACAAGGGTCACTCTCACCCCAAAATTGACTTCCAGCTGGGAAGAACCCAGTTCTTGCCTGAGCTCACAGAGTTTGTATGTTCCAGGTTATACCAGGACAGAATCCAAAGCAGATTCAACCCCAGTGTCCTGGTTTCACTCTCTGCTCTCCTGGCTGCAACAGCTCATCCACTGTAACCCACTGCTCACCAACTGGGCAGGAACTGGGGCAATCCAGAGGGATGTGGAGAAAACCTGGATCTGACACAAACTGCAGGTCAGTCTTGTGGGGCTCTGTGGTGGGAACAAACAGCCACGAGACATTGGGGCATTGAAAGGAATTCTCAGATTTAAAGCACTGGTGTTATTTTTTATTAGATGTTGAAGTCACAGGCATTTTTAGAAATATAAATGGGTACACAAATAATCTATTTTGGGTCATTATACACAACCATCTCACTGGTTTGGGCACTCCCAGTGTCAATAATTCCATCCTGGGGAAGCTCAGAAGATTCCCAAATTCCTCACTGGTTTGGGCACTCACAGTGTCAATAATTCCATCCTGGGGAAGCTCAGAAGATTCCCAAATTCCTCACTGGTTTGGGCACTCACAGTGTCAATAATTCCATCCTGGGGAAGCTCAGAAGATTCCCAAATTCCTCACTGGTTTGGGCACTCACAGTGTCAATAATTCCATCCTGGGGAAGCTCAGAAGATTCCCAAATTCCTCACTGGTTTGGGCACTCACAGTGTCAATAATTCCATCCTGGGGAAGCTCAGAAGATTCCCAAATTCCTCACTGGTTTGGGCACTCACAGTGTCAATAATTCCATCCTGGGGAAGCTCAGAAGATTCCCCACCTCACCACTGCTGGAAGGTAAAGAATTCCTGTTTTCTTCAGCCTTTCCTTAGAAAAAAGCTCAGGGAGAATGAGTTTGAGAGGTTTGGCCATGAGCACAGCCTGAGCTCCTGTCCCCAGTCCCCAGTAACACCTCTGGGGTTGTTCTCAGTTTCCCCAGTCCCCAGTAACACCTCTGGGGTTGTTCTCAGTTTCCCCAGTCCCCAGTAACACCTCTGGGGTTGTTCTCAGTTTCCCCAGTCCCCAGTAACACCTCTGGGGTTGTTCTCAGTNCCCTCTGGGGTTTTTCTCAGCTTTCTCCAGTCCCCAGTAACCCCTCTGGGGTTGTTCTCAGCTCTCTCCAGTCCCCAGTAACACCTCTGGGGTTGTTCTCAGCCTTCCCCTTCAGCCAGCACAGAGTTGATGTTCTCATTTCCTTCCCTTCCTCATTCTTCCCACCTTCCCCCCGGGGCAGGGAATTGCTCCCATCCGTCTCCCTGGGGTTTCTGCAGCTCTCCAAAGCACTGAGCTGGGTGTTGATGGAAATTAGAGACAGAAATGGTAATGTGTGTTATTTACAGATCACAGAGTCGAAGCTCAGTAAGCAAACAGTAAATCCCATTGAATAATTTTGTATTTCTCAGCTATAAAGACAGACTATAACCCTTAGAGGTGTTCAGATGACCATTCTCAGATCCAAATGACACCACTGCAGCGCTTCCCAAGGTGTGTGTGTTTCCTGATGAATGAAAACGAGCAGAGAGGAAAGTTAGACTCATGACAATCTACACCACAAGTGTTAATTTTCCACAGCTTCATCATTTGCTTGCAAGAAACTTAATCTATTTCTTGTGTGGCTTTATGGTTCTTCCTTCCATCAAAGCTCCATAGACTGCAATATTCCGCTCAGTGAACTGAAATATCTGTCAGTATAAAAACAGCTCCTCATAAAAGCACTGGGAACTGTTATGGGGTTGTTATGTACACTGGGATTACCTAAGGAAACATTGAATGGCCTGAAGAATAGAATAGAATAGACTTTTTTTTTTTTTTTTTTAAGAGAGTGGAAATCAAAACTTCTAAATGAAAAATACATTTTTTTTCTTGCTTTCATTCAATATGGTGTTTTATCCTCCAACAAAACTCATTTGCATGGGGGGAAGGAAGAATCCCTTAATGAGAAACAAAGAGCAAATGCTTTGTTTGCCCTCAGCTCTGTGTCCCCAGGACTGCTCCCCCTCTCCCTTACACGGTGCTTCCACCCCTGGACACATCCAGGGATCCCACACATCCTGGCCATCCCTGTGTGCTGCTTTCCCCCCCTCCAAACCCACATTCTTAGCACTTGCCAAGGTTTTTGTACTCTTTGGAAACCTGGGTTTCATTGGATGGGGCTTGGAGCAGCCTGGGAGGGTGGAATTGTCCCTGTCCATGGCAGGGGTGGCCTTTAAGATCCTTCCAATCCAAACCATTCTGGGATTCCAGGATTACTTTGTGCAAATTAACCCCAGATATGGGTAAAATGACCCCAAATCAGCTTCCCAGCCCTGCCCCTCATCCCAAACACGGCCTGGGAGGAGGCTGAGGAGGAAAAGCAGCTCAGGGTGAAGGAGCAGCTGCCTCCACACCACCCCAGGGAGGGGGAAACTTCAGGAAAAAGATTTGGGTGATGTGGAGAGGAATTAGAGCCCGTTGGGGGAAGGTTTGGTGGGGTCAGGGCCACCCTGACATTCAGTGCTGGAGGAATTGAGTCACTGCCTGGATTTCCATCCTGCTGCCTGTGATAACGCAGGACGCTCTGCTTCCATCCTGGGTTTGTTCCAGTTCATACATATTCCGTTTTTTTGGGTCATTGCTTCTGTTCAGGAGTTTAACAACACAAACACAGAGCACCCTGTAAATATTAGAACTGCTCTGAGCAGCCTGTGCAGCACCAGGCTCCCAGACAATGCAAATGCGCTGTGGCCTCCCAAATTCCAGCCAGGGAAAAGTCCACACGTTATCATCTCCAGAAATGGGCTTGGTTTTGTTGTTTTTTGGTTTTTTTTTCCCATTTTTCTTATTTCCAATGCACTGGTAAAGACAGAAAGGGCTGGAATTGCTGAAGGAACTGAACCTCCCGTGTTTGTTCCCTGGGTGGGGTGGATGGGGGCAGTGATGGGATCAGTGCCAGGGCTCTGTGGAGCAGTTTGTGCTGGTCCTGGGGTTGGGAATATAAGAGTGAAGCTGAGCTGGTAACCTGCAGCTCTGCTCTGCTCTGCTTGCCCAGGAGCCCTGGGAAATCCTGTGCTGAGCACTGCCTCTCACACCTGGAGGACAGGGAAGAGGAGCTGAGCAAAATCATTATTAATATTCGGAGCAGCATGGCCGCAGTTACTCCTTGTTCAGGTTTGTTTCTCTGAGTGATCTTCAGAAAAACAGGGAAATGCCAGGAAGATGAAGAGTCCTTCCACACCAAAGCCATTCCAGTCACTGATGGCCAGGAGGAAGCAGTTGGGTTTTGTTTTCTTGGACAATGCTCTCAGCTGCTCTTCTGCCAGAGCTCCAGGGGTGTTCGGCCAACACTCCCAGGGATGCCCAGGGGGGATTTTTGGGGTGTCTGTGCAGGGCCAGGGGCTGGATCCATGATCCTGGGGGTCCCTTCCAGCTCAGGACATTCTGTGATTCCCTGCAGGGGCAATTCTTTGTGTTTTCAGGGAGGAGAAACTGAGGCAAGGAGCAGTTCAGCTGCTTTGGGTTATTTCAGCTGGCACCAAGCCGTGTCAGGGTGGAAATGCTTGGCTGGGATATTCCCAAGGAAGCTCAGGGCCAGGCCCCCCCAGCTCATACAAGGTCTCTTTATTTGAAATAAAATGAATTGTTCCTGTGCACCAATGGACAGACAGAGCAGGGTGTGTCCAGGTGTGGACTCCAGAGCTCTGCTGGACTCTGTGCTTGGTGTGGGGCTGTCCAGGTACAAGAAATTCACGGAATCCCAGAATCCCAGGCTGGTTTGGTTGGGAAAGGGACCTTAAATCCCACCCACCCCACCCCAGCCATGGCAGGGACACCTCCCACTGCCCCAGGTGCTCCCAGCCCCGTCCAGCCTGGCCTTGGGCACTGCCAGGGATCCAGGGGCAGCCACAGCTTCTCTGGGAATTCCAGCTAATCCCCAATGCTGAGCTGGGATTGAAGCCCCTGTCCTGGCACAGCAGCTGCCCCAAATCCCCAGAACTGCCCCAGCAGGGGAATATCCCAGCCCTGCTCCAGAATCCAGCCCTGCCTCCCCTCACTGTCCATAAACTCCCCGTGCAAAGGGAGGTGCTGGCACCAATTCATTTGTACTGCTGTCTCCCAGCTTCTATTGAAGGCCTATTATTGGGTTTAATCAGTGAAATGAATTTGCTAATGAACTTGCTGATAAACTTGCCATGGCTAATGTTGGGAGGGTTTTATCTCCTATTTTTTTTTTTTTGGTATTGTTCCTTCCATATCAAATAGCTAAATAAATACATTAAAAAGCTGCTGCAGCTGATGGCAGCCCGGTTTTTGCTTTAGGCAAATCACAGGAATAAATTCAGTTACACAGGCTTTGATGGGAAGAGAAGTTAATGGAAATTTCAGTAGAAATATGAGCTGAGGAGAATTTGGGCTGATTCCTTGTGCTGTGAGGGAGCCAATCCCACTGCCAGCCTGGCTGGCTGCCACCCCAGCCAGCAGGGACCCCTTCCCTGGCACTGGGAGAGGAGCCTGGCAACAATTCCCAAAGGTTTATTCCAACCCATCCAAGCAGCTCCCAGCTCTGAGGAGTCCCCAGAGGAAAGCTGATTCCTGATTCCAGCAGGAGGAAAAGCTGGGCTTGGGCTGAGAGGCCTTTCCAGCCCAAATGACCCTGTGATTCCATGGCTCTGTCAGGGCTGGGGCTCCAGAGGGAGAGCCTGGAAAGCTCCACGTGGTGCTTGTTGAGCCATCCCAGGGGTGGCACAAACCTCCAGGGGATTGTCACCTTTGGGAACATCATGAGGCTCCAGCCTCGCACATGACAAGGCTGAAATTCAAAGGTGTCCCTGAGCCCCCCAGGGTGGGTGAAGCCCTGGGTGAGGTGGGAGAGGAGCCACGGCCACACCAGGTCCTGCAGCACAGCCAGGGATGGTCCTGAGCCTGTCCTGAGAGCTCTTCCCTCCCACTCTGCCCAGAGGGCTCTGGAGAGCACCTGCAGTGTTCCTTTGCTCACACCTGGTGCAGGTTGGGCTCTGCAGCAGCGTTAGAAGTGCTCTGTGTGTCTCTGTGCTCTTGGCACAACTGAAGAATCCTTCCTGCTGGAGGAGGTAAAATTTGGGATGACTCCACGTGGAGGAGGCAGCTGCACTCCCATCCCAGAGCCCTGGCTCTGCTCCTCCCTCCTCCTGCTGCTCTCCCTGCTGGGAGAGGGGCACAGACAGCAGTGCTGGGGCTCAGGAGGGGCAGCCAGGGGGAAATTTGGGATGTTATCCCAGGGAACAGGGACAGGAGCAGAGGGAACGGCCTCAGGCTGGGCCAGGGGAGGCCAGCTTGGATTTTGGGGAAATTCCTTCCTGGAAGGGCTGTCAAGCATTGGAGCAGGGGGCCCAGCTGGAGTCCCCATCCCTGGGGGTGCTCCAGAGCTGTGGATGTGGCACCTGGGGACACAGTGTTGCCTAAAAGAAGGGAAAATAAAACTTGGCAACAGCATTAGAATAGGAGCATAAACAGCAGGGCTTTTACTAAAAGCTTTCAAGGTGCACAGTGCAGCTCTGAGCACCCTTGGCATCACGTTTGTACAGTTTTTATAAGTTTAACAAATTAACATATCAATCAAATATTGTCCAGTTAAAAGAGCATCAATTAGGTCACCCAGCCCCTGGGTTCTGCCTCATTCACATCAGTCCAGGGAGCTTCTCTGCCTTATTTCTTGTTCTGTCTGCTCAGATTCTGGGTACAGAAACAAAATGTTCTCTCCTTGGCAGCAAGACCAAATAGTATTTCAGGAATGTGTTGAAGGTTAGCTAATTGCTGTAAAATCTAAGAGAAAGGGTAGGAAAAGTACTGACAGAGCTACAGATATTTGAAAAACGTATAAAAAGCAAAAGTCTGAAGGCATCAGTGGTGTCCTGGTGACCAAGGGGCTGCTGGGGGCTGAGGGTGGGACCTGGTGACCCTAAAGGACTTTTCCAACCCTGACATTTGTGTGATCCCGGCTCGTTTTGGGATGAGGGATGCAGGTGCTGTGCTCTGGGAGGGTGGCTGGCTCAGCACCTCGCTGCTGCTTCCTCTGCTCCACCAGGGATGGGGCAGGTGACAGCACAGCCACCCTGTCCTTGGGGACACTTCTGTCCCATTTTTTAATTCACACCAGGTTTTAGAGGTTAAAAATGCATCCCAGCAGCCTGTGAACATCTTTAGTGTGGAAAAGCAGGGAAAAGAGAGATGTTTATGAGAGAAATAAAGCTCAGGGAGCCGGGGCACAACAGACTTCACCTTGCAAGGAGGGGATGAATATTGAAGGAGAAGAGGGGATGGGTTGGGAGCTCCTTTTTGAAGGTTAGGATGGTTTTCCCTTTGCTTTTGTCTCTCCCCCATTCATTTCAAAGAGAATTGCATAGAATAATAATCTCCTTGTTTTGTCTGGCTGATAATTGCATTGATAATTTAGTACAATTTAAATAATCACATTCAGAATGTTTTGTGTGTCAGAGCCTGAGAAAGGGGCTTCTTTAATCTCCAAAGATGCATATTCATGATGCCATTATAGATACAGCTAAAGAAATCCCAGCCCATTGTCTGCTTCAAACAAGGCTGCTTTTAAACCAAAGTCAAAACAGGACATGATTGATTTGTGCTTCCCAAGTTCCTTCCTCTCCCTTTGGTAATGGATCTCTTTATCCATCACCCACACTTAAGAGTCTGGCAAATTCCTGCCCTGCTGTTTGCCCTCCCTCTCCAGGTTGGGTTTTGCTTTCCCTGCTGCAGCAGAACGTCCCTGCCGTGTTATCCAAGTGTTCCCTGCCCTGCTGGGAGTGCTGGGAATTGTCCTGGAACTGCGACAGAGCCAGGAGCTGCTCCTGCCTGCAGAAGTAGAAGTATTTTGAGCACAAGACCAAAATAAGGTTGGAAGTTCCTCAGAGAAACTCCCACCACAATTCCTGATGCTGCTCTGACCCAACATCCCTGCTCTGTTCTTCCTTATCCCCGCTGAACCCAAGTGGAATCCTCAGGGCGCTTTTCCACGGATTAAATGAGATTTTCAAAGATTCCCTCTGGAGCCAGCAGAGCCCACGATGGGCTGTTTGAACTCTGGCTCCAAGTTCCACAGGGCAAGGTTGGGTGGGATTTTGGGCAGGAATTGTTCCCTGGGAGGGTGGGCAGGGAATGGGATGGAATTCCCAGAGAAGCTGTGGATCCCTGGCAGTGCCCAGGGCCAGGCTGGACAGGATTTGGAGTCCCTGGGATGGAGGGAGGTGTCCCTGCCCTTGGGGAACAGGATGAAATTCCACATTCCATCACATGGAATCACCTCCACACCTCAGCATCTCCTCTGCCATTTATTCCTATGCCACTCCTGATTTTTTAATCCCTCTTTCCTGGATGTGTGGTTGGAGCTGTGGGTGTCACTAAATGAGGGAGCAGCAGTTGTGATAAAGCCACAAGAAGGGCCCTGCTGAGGACCCGAGCTCAGGGTGCAGCACAGGAGCAGGGAACAGCAATAAACCCTCGGTGAGAAGCCCCTCAGACCTTTCTGACTTTATTTTCACGTTGGATTTGAGCACTTGCTGCATCAAGGTTTAACTCATTTATTGCACAAAGTAAGGAGAACCCCCTCAGAAGCATCTTTATGGAACAGCCTGTGCTTTTGAAGGTTTAAAAAGAGAGTTGCTCTAGAAAGATGAATATTAACATCCCCCAGGTCACACACCTCTAGCTTTGCAGAGTTTGAAATGAAATCTCCTATATTTGGGGGTTTTTTGATCCCTTCACTGTGGCACTTTGGGATGTGGCTCAAGGGACACAGTCAAAGGTTGGACTTGCTGGTCTTGGAGTTCTCTGCCAGCCTGACAGATTCTGTGGTTTGAAAATGTGTTTGTAAGAGAGGCAGGAGAGCCACTGGTCCCACTGGTGAGAGAGAACTAAACAGCCATAAACCCTGAGTTCCCTGGGCTGGGCTGTTGTTTTGAAATCCACAGCAAAGGGTGGGGAAAATTAGAAAACATTGGGAAAACACAATTTTCTATGATTGCCTCTGATTTTTGAGTATGAAAATATTACACTGAGCAATGTACAGACTGAAGTGGTGTAAGAGCTGGGTGAATAATTAATCCTAACTCCTCAATTAGCTTTCTTTTGATTCTTTTGTTCACAAATTGTCTTGAAATAGCTGATGAATTTTCTCAATGAGCTGGGCTGTAGTCCCTGAGCCAGTGGTGTGACATTTGGCAGCAGCTTTCCATCCCATCCAGGGCAAGGATGCAGAATTCAGGATTTCTGCACGAGCAGTTTCACATCCACTCTCCAAATGCGTGCCCCATTATTGTTATTTAATGTTTGCACATAGCAGAGCTCGCAGGAATCGGATGAGAACTCAAAGAAAAGAAGCAGAATTCAGAGAAAAGAAACAGAATTAAAGCATATCTTCCCAGGAATAGATAATTTATGCCTGGGTAGGAGCCTGTGCAGTGCAACTGGGATAACAGCAGGGAGGGGGTGGAGAAAAGAATTGTTCTCCATGTACATATTGATTTTTTTAATACAAGTTACTGAGCTGAGTATGAAATATGTGCAGTATGAACAATTGCCCTCGTGTGCTTCTCCTGCTTCTTTTCTGTATTTTTCCCCTTCCTTTCTCTCTGGCAAAGCCTCAGTAGAGCAGGAGAACACAGAATTTATTGTGTAGAGCAAAGCCTGGCTTGTACCTGTGGCCAAAGCCTCTGCAGGGCTGAGCTGGGTTTGTGGTTAAACTGAGGTTTTGTCCCTGCAGAGTTCCCTGTGCTGAGCTCACACCAGGTAATCCCTACGTGGCCAAGTCAGGGCAGGCTTTTTAACTTTACTCTAATTCTTTGTGGAGAAATGCTTCCAAAAAAATGCTGCTGGTTGAAATATAGAGAATTAGATTTTTTTCCTTCCATTCTATCAGAGGCAATTTGTTGTTTAATTACTGAGCACAGCTTTTTCCAGAGGCTGGGATGAGGTGCAATGTTTGTGTTTGTTCAGACCTGGCCATTAAAGACTTTTAGTTCATGCTTGGAAAGGGAAAAAAATCCTCCAAGGGGTAAATATCTTCCAGTGATTAAATTAAATGATTGTGTAGATTTAAAAGCCTTGAAGCTTGGAAAGGGTTTTAAGAAAAAAGGCCAAATATGAAAGAGGAACAATTAGTCAAGCCATGGCATCCACTAGTATGACTAAATCATTTTTAAAGCCAGTTCATGATAAGATTTTTTTTCAGGTAATTTTGTGTGTTGGCTCCTGAGATCTGTCACTTTATTTATTTTGCCTCATTCGGGGGGAGCTTGGGAGAAAATTTGAATTAATACAATAATTTTTAATGTATTACTTGTGATGGGACATGAGGGTGGAGCGAGTGAAAGGCAGAGAATCTCCTGGATGGGAGGAGAAATGTGCATTTAAACCCTGCTGAAGAGGTGGGATTTGCTGTCTGTTCCTATTCCCTCCCAAGGAGACGGCAAAGCTGGATTGATCCCTGTCACGTTGGGGGGAAAACAATTAATTTCCAGAGATTTCTCTGGTTCTCAAGGTCTTATTCTCTAAGCAAGTCCAGTGAAGCTCAAACAAGCTCGGCTTCATCCTCTGCTTCAAATTCCCTGCTAAAATGGGAGATGGGAAAGGAAAATCCTCCTGGGGAAGGGCAGCTCCATGTGCTGGGATCTGTCAGTGTGGCCACAGGAACCCACTGGATTTCCTGTTGTCTTGGTGTCAGAGTAAATACCGATCACCTCTAATTAATTAATTATGGATTCAGGACTGGATGGCTCATTCCAGAAGTTACCGTGGAGTTGGGGCTGGTTTTTCTGGCACAGCAGCTCTGTGAGAGATCTGAGGAGGAGGTGCCACCCCTGATCTGTCACTCTGACCTGTCACCCTGAGCTGTCACCCTGCTCTGTCACCCCCGATCTGTCACCCTGCTCTGTCACCCTCACCTGTCACCCTGACCTGTCACCCTCAC
>VZRZ01005979.1:8994-22454 GCA_013398175.1 Climacteris rufus | reverse complement strand
CTGTCACCCTGAGCTGTCACCCTGAGCTGTCACCCTGACCTGTCACCCTGAGCTGTCACCCCAGCCTCATTTCCCGCATTCCCACGGGACTGATCCCCACCGCAGAAGGACGTGGCTGGAGCTGGCCCTGCCGTCACCAGGACTGCTCTGCCTGGGGATGCTGGCAGCCAGGAGAACTCCAGCACCAACATTAGGGATTCTTTTTCCTGTGCTGACAAGAGCCCCGAGTGTAATTAACTTCCTGTCACACCAGCAGCACTTCCAGAAGAGGAAACAGTGGGGAAAAGCAGGCACAGGTGGAAGATGCATTAATTAAAATCTCCATTTACTGTGGCACTATTTGTCTTTTCCTTGTTTGAAGCAAGTCAAGCCGAGTCTGCCCTGTCAACTTTGGCTATAAAAGTGTGAAAAATCAGATTGCTGGGAGACAAGTCCTTTTTCCAAGGTAACGCTGGGACAGTGCCCATCCTTAACCTCTCACAACCACCAAGTGAGGGGCAGAGAACAGAGAATGGAGCAACCAGTTATGTGAAACAGTCTGCAGGGGGAGGATGCTTTTCCTGGGAGTGCTCCAGGACTCTCCTGGGTTTAAGGCAGGAAGTGTGCTGGGCAGAGAGGAGAAATCAAACCCTGTTTGATGAGACAGCGAGGATTTCCTGAACTGTGCTGGATTTCCTGCCCTGGCTGGGGGATGTGGGATCTACCCCATTTCTCTGAAAGCAGCTGGGATTGCCCTGCTCACAGCACTGATCCATGGAGGATCTCTGCACCATGAAATCAGGACTGAATCCCTGATTTCAGCTCTGTTTCCTGGCTTCTGTCACCCCCAGGGACTGAAAGTGAGGGAAGCACTGGGGTGGGGAAGGCAGCCAGGGCCTGGGGTGCACCCAGAGTGCTCATGTGGCACAGGGAAAGGGAAAACATTCAGGTTTGAGGGAATGGCAGACAGATATCCAGAGAGAAAAGTGGTGGTGATGCTTGGCTTTGCCAGCCTCCCTGATTCTGGGGTTCTGTGAGTCTGTGAGTTCTGTATTCAATGTGAATAACTCCAAGAGTGGTAATTTCCCTATTTTGAGATGTTTGCCATTCCCTAACAAAGCACCTTGCACCAACCACCCTGGAAGCCTTAAAACATGATCCATCTTCTCAATGTATTGCAGGAGAAAGTCTCTCTCTGGGAATATTAGTGACTTCACAACTGGAGCAAATAAATTCTGCTTTCCCTAAGTAATGCAGCTTATGGCGCGAATCTAATTTTAGATTCCCTCTGCTGCCTCTAAATCTTTGCTCCCTGTCTTTCCCAACTTGATGGAAGGGCATATTTAATTATCCAGAGTCACATTTGTATGGACAGATCCTTCATCAACAAAGCATATGTCTTTGGGGTTTGGAATTGCTGCACTCCCATTATTCCTCATCTTTGAGTAACTGAGCATCCAAAGCCCATCTGCGGGCGCGTGGCAGATGCTGATCCAGAGCAGGCACGAGGAGCAGCTGCCTTGGCAAGGAGGGCAGGGTGGAAGGGTAGATATTCCCTCCAACTTGGATTCCCAGCTCCTGAAATACCAGGGGAAACCTTGCCCCTGTCAGGCTGTGAGTGATGAATCTTTGTTCTCGTGGAATCACAGAATCCCAGACTGGTTTGGGTTGGGAGGGACCTTAAAGCTCTCCCAGTGCCACCCCCTTCCACTGTCCCAAGGTGCTCCCAGCCGTGTCCAAGCCTGCCCAAGCCTGTCCCAGCCTGGCCTTGGACACTTCCAGGGATCCAGGGACAGCCACAACTCCTCTGGGTAACCAATTAACACAATTAACATTTGTGCATTGCCTCTTGGAAATCTCTTGGATCTGCCCCTCTCTCTCTGCTCCTCACAGACATGGTCCAAGGCCTGGGTTCAAACACAGGGACTCTGCTCTGGTGGGCAAAGTTGGGAAGGAAAAGCCTTTTAGAGCAGCCAAGGCTGCCTGAAGCCACCCTGGGCAGGCTGTGGGCAGCAGGGGAGTCCTTGTCCCAGTGCCCTCCCAGTCCCTGTCCCAGTGCCCTCCCAGTCCCTGTCCCCTGGCCCAGTCCCAGTGCCCTCCCTCCTCCCAGTGCTGGCACCTCCAGGGACTGACCCTGCACAGCACAGGCTGCTTTAACAGTGAAACAATTCCTGCAGCACAAAATTGCCCAGTCAGCATCTTTCCAGTATTACCTGGGGAGTTTTCCCACCTGAATTCTCATGGCGTGTCTCTGACAGGCAGGTTATTTTGATAATGACTCCAATAATGTTATGAAAATCAATAAAAAAGAGTCAAAATCAATTCAAAAGTCACAGCTGGGATGGCACCTCTGGACATTTAGCCCCAAGTCCTGCCCACTGCCTGGCCAGTGTTAGTGCCTTGTCCAGTCCAGTCCTGGTTATCCTCCAAACACTCTGCCAAGAACTTCTGCCTCAGAGCTCTAACACTAAAAAGCTGCTCTTGAGTCCATAAATTTATTTTATTCCGACTGCTACATGAAAAGTCATAAACCAATTTATGAGCTGCAAAATGCTGCTCTCAGTGCCACGGCAGTGTGACATCTGCCAGCTCCGATTCTGGCTGTCCTAAAGGCTGGCTGGGGGCTGGGGGAGGAAGGGGAGCCACGAGAGGAGAGCCAGGGACCCCAAACACACCAGGGTGTCTGGTACAGTCAGGGAATGACCTGTGGGAGACAAGGGTCTGACAAGGGTTTGTGTCAGCAGGGTGTGGGAAGGGGCAGGAGAGCAGGCTGTGTCTCCATCTGTGCTGGGGTGATGTCCCTGCACCAGCCTGGCTTCCCCCTAATGACAGCAGCCTCGTTAGCCCCTCAGAGTGTTGTGTCCCTGTGCCACAAGCAGTGAAACCTCTTCCTCAACATCCAAGCGACACCTGTGTTGTTCAGAAGGAGCAAAAAGCGAAAGAAGGGTTTGGATGTGAGATCCCAGTCCTGCTCTCTTTTAATCTCTCCTGGACCCTGAATTATTTAAGCTCAGTTTGCACCTCCTGCAATACTCTGTGCTGCTGCTGCTGCTGCCCTGAACCATCTCTCAGCCTTCACTGACTCTGCTCCACCCTCAGTCTCTGTGCTGCCCAGTGCTTTCTCTCTGAAAGCCTTTAGGCTTTTCCAGCTGCAGGACTGAAGGTTCCTTTTCCTGCCAGATGCTCCCCCAGACCCCTGGGCACCGCCACGCTGAGCTGCTGCCTCTGAGCCAGCAGCATTTCCCTTCCCTCCCCCTGCCAGTCTGATCCTCCTCCTCCTCAAACAGCCCGTGCTTGCCATTCAGCCTGTTTTACCCTGTCCAGCCCAGGGCTTTGCCCTCAGGTCATTCACATTTTATTCTGTTTCTGCTATTTTGGTCTTTTCAGCCTCTCTGTGCACAAATGTGAAGAGAGCTCAGGCAGGGTCATCACCTCTGAGCCCAGCGTGGAAATGCTGATGTCGTGCTGGCTGCAGCCCTTCCCAGCACACCTGCGCTCCTCCTCTGCATATCTTTGCTTCATTTCCAGCACTGCGTTCAATAAAATAAAAATGGCAAGCCAGGAAAACTCAAAAGCAGACCTTGGGAGGTTATGGAAGGAAGAAAAAGCAGAGTTTCAAAAGAATCACAGAATGATCTGGCTTGGAAAGGACCTTAAAGATCCTCCCTACCATGGCAGGGACACCTTCCACTGTCCCAGGGTGCTCCAGCCTGGCCTTGGGCACTGCCAGGGATCCAGGGGCAGCCACAGCTTCTCTGGGAATTCTATTCCAACCCCTTCCCACCCTCCCAGGGAACAATTCCTGCCCAATATCCCACCCAACCCTGCCCTCTGGCACTGGGAGCCATTCCCTGTGTCCTGTCCCTCCAGCCCTTGGCCCCAGTCCCTCTCCAGCTCTCCTGGAGCCTCTGGAAGGGGCTCTGAGCTCTCCCTGGAGCCTTCTCCTCTCCAGGTCTCCAACACCTTCCCCAGGGCCAGCTCAGGGCCAGCTCCAATCTCAGCTCTGTGCCCAGGGACAGGCTTGTCCCCTCCAGCAGGAAATCCCAACACAGAAGTGAAGCTCCTTCCCTGTGATCCCAGCCAAACAAGGCTCTGTGCTGTTTGGACATAACCTTATTGTCATTGTGGCTGTAAAAAATATGCAAAACCAGCGGAAACCACCATTCCTCATTCTATAATTTTCCGTCTGTGGTGTTCTGTCACTTCCGTGGTTGCTCATTGCATGTCCCTAATTTGTCTTTATTACCAGAGAAAAGCAAGGCCAGTATTTAGACTTCCAGCAATGCATGCAAGAGACAAAAAATAAATGCTATTTTTTGACTCATAAATAAACCTTTTTTTGCAGTCAGTGCAACAAGACATCGGCAATTTCTTGGTAACACCCCCACTGGAAACTGTTCTAACATTGCCAATCATCAATAGCAGGGCTGGAGTTCAGTGCCTTGAAAAATATGCTGAAAAAATTTAAATTTTAAATCGAATATGTAAATTTAAATTTAATTTAAATTACTTGCAATCCACAGTTAATGCTGCACATGAGTGTTCTCCTTTGTTTAGGTCACATCCTATCATGGGGAATAAAGATGGGTTTTAAAGATGCTTCAGTGCTTGATTCTCTAGTTCAGCTGGAATCAGGAGCTTAAATTCCTTACGGGCTTAAATCTATTTTCTAATTTATTATTATCAAAATAACTCAGTAATCTGTGAAAGGATTATAAAATTCCCACATGGAGATGTGTAGCGAGGCAGACGACACAAAGTCCAAGGCAGGTGCAAAAGGGAGTTTTTTATTTGCAAAAAACCAGGCCTTTTTAAGCAGTTAGGCCTTTATCAGTTACACACTTTTGAGGCACAACAAACATAATGCAACCAAGCACCATCACCCACGATGTGATTGTTATAGAATTTGTTTTTCTGCTCTATTTTCTGCTGAATCATTGCCACAGTCCCTCACAGGAGGAAGCCATGGGGGTAAGGCCTTTATTTTATTTGGCCTTGCACATCTGCAATGGAGATGGAAGAGTTTCCCTCAGGGTGGTGCCAGGCAATGCCTGCAGTGAGCTGAGCTGGGCTGGGATTGCAGAGCAGAAACGTCCTCACAGCTCTTTGCTCCAGAGAAAAAGATCCAGCACTTTCTGAGGGTTGTGGTCCTGCTCCACAGCATTTCCAGCGTTACTTTCCCCATTAAAAGTGCTCATGTAACACTGGAAAAATAACTAGAAACACCTAAAACTTTCCCCTCTTGCTGTCCAGAGTGATCACTCTTGGCTTGTTGAGGCTGTGGCCAGGTGGGGACAAGTGATGGGACCAGGGGACAAGTGATGGGACAAAGGGACAAGTGATGGGACAAGGGGACAAGTGATGGGACAAACAAAGGGACAAGTGATGGGACAAAGGGAAAAGTGATGGGACAAGGGCACAAGTGATGGGACAAGGGACAAGTGATGGGACAAGGGGACACAGCCTCAGGTTGTGCCAGGGGTTGGACATGAAGGAAAATCCCTTCACAGAAAGGGTGGCCAAGCCCTGGCACATGGAAGGGTTTCAAGGCCATGTGGATGTGGCACTGGGGGACAGGGGTCAGTGGTGGCCTTGGCAGTCTGTGGTTGGATTCCATGATCCTAAAAGTCTTTTCCAGCCTGGGGACAGTGGTGGCCTTGGCAGTCCTGGTTGGATTCCATGATCCTAAAGGTCTTTTCCAGCCTAGAAATTTGTATAATTCAGTGAGTCTGCCTGTGTCCCCCTGTGTGACTGTCCCTGAATGTCACCTTCAGACTGAAACACTCCTTGTCCGTGGTGCTTTCACACTGCTGAGATGTCTGAAAGGGAAAATGTCAAAAATCTCTGAAATAAGCATTTCAGTAATGTTGCTTTTGCTCCCCTTTTATTACAACCCAAAGAAAAGGTGACATCTGCTACACAGTGTCTGTATTTTAATCACCTATGAAAGCCTGAATTAACCTGCAGCTAATGAGACTTGACAGTTTTACTAATATTAGAAGATGGGATTGAAGCAATGTGAAGGAGGAACAATTCCCACATACATTCTCTGGATCTGTGAAATGCATACTTGAAATATGTTCTTGAAAATATGACTGCAGGTTTCAAACCATGCCCATCATTTCCTTGGTAATAGACATAAAGTGATCATTTTCTTGTCAGCAATTAGTCACCCACCTCAGATAACTGGATGTGGTGGAGAAGGGAATTCAGAGCAGGCAGGTGACACACAGGAACTGTGAAACACACACACTGTGGGAAGTGAAACATTGGTTTGTGGCCTTCAGCTGAAGGAGGGTAGAGTTGGATGGGATTTTGGGCAGGAATTGTTCTCTGGGAGGGTGGGGAGGGAATGGGATGGAATTCCTAGAGAAGCTGTGGCTGCCCCTGGATCCCTGGCAGTGCCCAAGGCCAGGCTGGACGGGGCTGGGAGCACCTGGGGCAGTGGGAGGTGTCCCTGCCAGGGCTGGGGTGGGGCTGGATGGGCTTTAGGTCCCTTCCAACCCAAACCATCTGGGATTCTGTTGATCCTGGAGCCCCCATTTCTGTGCCACTACAAGGTGGGACACACTGGAGCCCTCGTGGTCCTGCAGCGATGGCTCTGCTCACCTCCAGAGTTTGCCACCATCCAGGCAACTCTGCTTTGTCAGACCACGGAGGTTCCTCTGGTCATTAAAAGCCAACAGGAAACTTCAGCAGTGTCCTTCCTTCGTGACTGTGGCAAGAACAGCTTTGAGCAGCTCCCACAAAACCCCTGAGTGCTGGGGCTGCTTCCCACAGCCCTGGGGCTGGAGCTCTCCCAGGTGCCTCAGCACTGCCTTCCCAGGGAGTTCTCTGGCAGGTGGGAATGCTGCCAGCTCCTCAGCACAGTGGCAAAGTGTGGGTTAGAGAAGTTGTGTTCAACTCCATTTGCTGTAATTGCAGGGGTAATTGAGAAGAGAGACTAAACAGATAGGTCAGATCTCCTTCTCCAAGTAATTACGTGTGATTTATATGGAGGGTGGAATAGCACAGAGATAGGAGAGTATGTAAATTTTGGAAGTGATTTCCTGGAGAAAACGATTACAAGGTTAACAGTAGCTTAGCATCCTAAAATTAGAAATTATTTTAAACTCGATGCGTTTGGGGAATTACCTCTCACATGGAAATGTATATCCATCTCGTTAGAGGCAATTTAGGAACCAGAAAGGCTTTTTGATTACTGTAAATGGCTCTGAAAGAAAAACATCTCGTGGCTGATGTGATGACAGCCCTCACACGTGGCTCCATGCACAGCCTGGCTGGGCAGGGCAGGGGATGGAGCCAGGGCTGGGCACCTCCCCTCAATAAAATATCCCTAAAAAACAGCAGGTCCAGGGACCTCCAGGCACTGCACCCTCTCAGCACTGAGTCCGCTGCAAGCTGAAATTCCTGCTGCACATTCCACAAGGAGTTTTTAGCCCTGAGCCACCACCACTCTCCTGTTCACTGATCTCCTCCTCTCACGCCGCTGGACGGGAGGAACCCTTGGCCAGGATCAGACAGAAGGACTCAGAAAATATTTCTGAGCTGCTGGGAGGTGTTTGGGTGGCCAGGGAAGCAGAGGGAGCTGGGGCAGAACATCCAGCCCCACCCTGTGACCTGGCAGGGGCATGGACAGGGCACAGGAGAGCCCTGACATCTCCCTCACTCTGAGAGTTTCCCAGCTGGAGCCAAAGGTAAAACCTGAGGAGTTCCAGATTTGCAGCTTTTCATTCCCCTAAAGCTGCCTGGATCAAGGGATGCTGCGGAGATGCTGTGTTAAACTGGGAGAGGAAGGGAGGGAAAAGGGGTTGCTCATGAATTGTAAGGTTTGTTTTGCCTTAAAAAAAGATCAATGGGAATGAAATAAAGCCCTCAGAGGATATTCCTGTGCTCCCAGGAGGGGTTTCTGTAGTAACCCCCTGGTATCAAACACACCAACCCTGGAGCAAGGTGAGCACCCAGAGCTGGGATTTGCAGTGACCCAGAGAAGTGGGGGGCACAAAAAGCTCCTCACACGCCCCCAGTGTTCTCCCTCTGTGTCTGCCCAAAATCCTTCAGTGCTTGGTGAAGTCTGTGCCCGGCGGGGAGCACGGGTTGGCACCAGGTCATGGAATCCTGGAATGGTTTGGGTTGGGAGGACCTCAGAGCCCACCCAGCCCCACCCCTGCCCTGGGCAGGGACACCTCCCACTGTCCCAGGCTGCTCCAGGCCCCTTCCAACCCGGCCTCCTACTCTGATTTTTTAAACTTTCCAACGAAGCAAATTAAAGAAGACAACTGGGAGCTAAATTTGCCTTTGCTCCTGTGCACTTCTGTAGCCTCATTTGTAAAATGGGAATAATATTTGTGTGACCCTTTCCCATCAGTGGGTTGAAGTGAGCTGAGGGGAGCTAAATCTGAAGATGTTCTCTCTCTCTCTCCTTAGAAAAAATGCTCTGACTTGGGCGAGGTTAAGGTTATTATTGAATTCTTGAGTTTTGGAATGCTCAGCTCCAAGTTTTTTTTATTAAACTTATCTGTCAAAACAGAAATACTTTGCGGAGAAGGCTGGATTGTAAAGGACACATCCGATAGATGTGTGAATATTACGTCCATAAATGTTTGTTAGGAAAATTATTCCCAACTGATATGACAAAGATATGAGAAATTAGACCACAAATCTCATTAACGACACAGACACTGAAGGAGAAATGAAGCCAATTAATGTTGATAGCACTTGTCAGGAGAATGTCATGGTTCTCCTCTTCATGCCAGTCACACACCCTGAGCTGAACAACCCCACAAATGATGACTTCTCTCTCGTCAGGAGCAAGGTTGGGTGGATCATGAAGGAATACTGGGTGGATAATGCCTGCTTGTCTTTACTTCCATGGAATCACCTCGGTTTCCATGAGGGACGTCAGCCTCAAGTTCTGAAAGGAGTGGAGGCAGCAGGGCCAGCTCTCCCTGACCCCACCGAGCCCCTCCACTCCCATCCTCCGCGGGTACTTAAGTGGAATTAAAGCTCCCACTGCTCTGTTTCCATGACAACTTTTCTTGCCACGAGAAAAGCCCGGCACGATTTGTGATTCGAGCACTCCCTAAATGTGCCCATTAAGCATCATCTACTCTGTACACCGGGAAAAGCAAGGCAAGGGAAAGGAAGGCTGTTAAACCTGGGTAGAAAAGGGCCTTTTCCAATTGAGAACGAAAACAGAAAATCGGTGGGAATGGTTAAAATGATCAGACTTGAAATCTTATTTACAAATGCAGACAGAGATGAGGCTTTACAGGAGTTACAGCTCCCAGGGGGTGTAGGCAGCTCGGGCTGGTCCCTCACTGATATTTCCTCCCCACAGTGGTTGCACCTCTGTCCCTGCACCTCCTCCTCTGTTTTATGAAGACCCCAGGAATTACTGGACCTCAGGTCTGGAAATCTGGGAGGCATCACCTGCCTAATGCAAATACCTGCTACTTAGCACAGAATAATTCATTCCCTTCAACAGCAACATCACCTCCTCAATGGCTGCAAAAATTAATCAGAATCTATAAGAGTTATTTTTCAAAAGCAGAATAAAATATAGCATTTTTATTTATATCTATTAAATACAGGTGATTTTACAGACTCCTCTAAATAAAATTCAAAATAGGCGACAATTAAAAGAAAGTTCTATAGATTATGGTATCAAGTTATGTTATTTAAGCTCTCCATGCTGAGTCAAGGGTTGGATTGAATATTTGGGAAAGTTCCTTCCCCAGAAGGGGTGAAGGCCAGAATGGGCTGCCCAGGGCTGTTGGGAGATGCTGAACCTGCTCCAGCTGATTCCCCAGGAGCAAACATCCCCCAGGATCTCTGAGCACTGGGGTGGAAATTCCCATTTCCCACCTCAGCCCTGCAATAGGTATTAATGCAGGTGTTCCCCTGCAAATATGTTTATAATGGCTCAAAGTTGGTTGTTTTCCCTGCTCATTTTACAAGCAGCTGGATGAAAATAGGGGTGGAAATGAATGATAACCTTGTAGAGCAGCTGTGGAGGGAGTGGGAGATCAGCTCAGGGACAGCATTTGCTTCAGGTCCTTCATGTGGAATTAGGGTTGTTACTCTGATTTAACCAGAACCTGTGCAAGCACACACAGGAACGAGAGAAAATAACATTTCCAAAGGTTATGCAGCAGTGGGCTGCAGAATACAGATGCTGGGCTATAATGTATTTGCACTAGATTGGATTGTGGGTAAATAAAGGAGTTGATCTTGAATTCAGGGTTGGAATCCTGCTCTGAGCTCACTGGGAAACCCACAGGCTCCGTTTCACTTTTGCAACTCATCCAATAAATATTTTGGCATCCCTGTCTGTTCTTCTGCCTCACCCTTCCCTTGTACTGAGCAGAAATACAGCATTTGTAATTTATGCACCAGGGGAGACAGAAAAAGGCTCGGCACAGACTTGGAATGCAATGCCAGAGAGACAACCCCAGAGCTGAGTCAGCACCAAGAGCATTAACAAATCAACTCGCTCCTGTGTGGAATGGAATGGAAGAAATGGCAAAGAGAGGGGCAGCAGCTTTTATCTGTAGTGCACTAAAACAGATGGGAGACCTCAGTGGGCATCAGACCCTTCTTGTAACCTGGTGCTGTCCCTAAATCCAGCGTTTCCTGCAGGCAGCAGCTCAGCCAGGGCCCGTGCAGGGGCTGTAAAGTGAAATATTTGGGGTACCTCTGTGTCCCAGAGCAGTTTGCTGGCTGCTCCTGCCTTACCTGGGGCAGGGCAGGACTTGCTGGGTGCTGCATCCAAGCTGACAAAAGTTACTTTGCCCAAATTCCCTCTTCAGGGATCGATTCCCTGCTCCCTTACCTTGTGTGGGTTTATCCCTGGATTAATCCCAAATTCTGTGATGCAGGTGCCCCCCAGGCCGAGGCCTTTGCTCCCCCTGCCCCTCAGGGTGTTTCATTTAATGAATTTAATGGAACCAGCAACTCTGGGGAAGGTGCAGAGCGGGGAAAAAGCAGCTTTACCTCACCTGACAGGAGGGTTTGCTTCCCAGAAAACAGGGACAGGATGAGGAAACGGCCTCAAGCTGCACCAGGGGAGGGTTAGACCTGAGACATCGTCTCCTCCAACGCCTTCAGGTCAAATAAGTCCCTCCTTTGTTAGAACTGAGCAAATCCTTCCTGTGCATCATCTCTGAAAGAAACACTGAGACCCTTCAGACCCTGAGCATCCCTCCTGCTGCTCTCACCAGCCTGTGCACACACAGATATTTAAAGCCCTTGATGTCACGTTCTTCACTTTTTTTTTTTTTTTTTGCACATTTTATGCTGTGTTAACAAAGTCAGATGGGCATAAAACTGCTCTGAGAGTCAGGCTGTAAAAAGGGTTCTGGGAAGTGGAATCCTGGCTGTGGAGCTGTGGGGAAACTCCTGCTCCCAGGTAGGGCAGAATGAGACCCTGCTGCTCCTGGAGCTGAGCACTGCATTGCAAAATCAATAAAAACCTGCTGCAATCAAAGTCCTGGCCGTTTCATCTGCCAATATGGGGATGTCTCTGGCTGTAAATCCTCTATGCAAAGTGCCCATTATCTCAGCTGAGAGGCAAAAATCGATCCCACAAACCACTCATAAACCACTGAACAGCCTTAACCACCCTGTGCTGTCTGCTGGGCTGCACCACAATGCAGGGAAATATCAGTAATACAGGCTGAACACAAAAATGGGTGCAAATAACCCCAAAGCTGCAGCACATCTTCAAAAATCCATCTCTTAGAAAAGGGAGATTTTTTAATGAGGCCTTTTAGAAAGTGAGATTTTTGTTTTTTAAAATGAGGAATATCCTTAATTTCTAAAGGTGCTCAAGGGGCACTCAGCTTTCCAGACTTTCCCTGGAAAGAGGAATTCAGGCCATTCATTATTTCTGTCCAGGAATGCCCCATTGTTCAGAGGCAATGCCAAGGGACATGGAGTGAGTGGCAGAGCCTGAAGCTCCTCAGCCATGGGGGGAAGTCGGGGGTGCTGAGAATTCCCAGGGTTTAGTCCTTTAATGCCAAACATTCCAGACACACAGAAAACACCTATTTTCCTAAAAAAAAAACCCCTTTATGGCCTGCATTTGGCCATTTCGGTGTAACCAGTTCACATAAGAGGCAGTAAAGCAACTTCACATCTCCAGCTAATAAAAAGATGCATCACTCTTCCCAGGAGTGAGAAATGAAGAGCAAGCAAGTGAAAGTGCTGCTTAATCACTGGAATCTGTTGAGTGGGTGTTTTGTTGCACTGTTTAGAGGTAATTTGTTTAAACCTGCATGGGGCTGGAGCAGGGAGAAAATGAATCTAATTAGAGACCCTCATTATGCTTCTCGGTAGTAGAACTTTGCAAAGTTATCACAGGACTTAAAAGTTAAATATGAGCTCAAGAGGGGATGGTTTCCCGCTGCCAGAGGAGAGGGAGGGATGGGATTTTGGGAAGGAATTCCTGCCTGGGAGGGCCTGGCACAGTTACCCAGGGGAGCTGTGGCTGCCCCATCCCTGGCAGTGCCCAAGGCCAGGCTGGACAGGACCCACCCATCCCACCCCAGCCAGGGCAGGGACACCTCCCACTGTCCCAGGTGCTCCAGCCCCATCCAGCCTGGCCTTGGGCACTGCCAGGGAAACACTAAATTATGTTTCTGCATAAGGAAATTAAGGAAGGAAAGTTCATAGATGAACTGTGCTGGAGGGAGCACTGATATTTCCTTTTTCCATCACGAATTACTCCTTTGATTTTTCCCCCTTCCTTTCAGTTTGTTACAACCTTATTTAAACACAGCTTTTCTTTCCAGGGTGACTTGAGAATTTCTTACAGAACATATTTTAATAGCTTGACTATATGCTCAGGATTTCTGTTTGCTTCCATAATTGCTCCTTAATTATTTTCCAATTGCTGAAACAACAGTTTTCACAGTTTATTAAAAAGCCTTTTGGAAAGCATTACCCCAGGGCATTGTGGAGGTTTTATGAGGATCACTAACAGCCAGAGCACGGGAATAACCAGCAGCACGGGGGGCTGGTGTCACACACGAGGAATGGTTCAGGCTGAGGGAGGAATTACCTGGAATTTTCACGTCAGGCTGGAGCTGGAGCTGTGCAGGAGCACAGGGAACCCTCTGCTCCCAAATGTCCCAAGCAGGATGTTCAGGAGGGCAGGGTTGGATGGGATATTGGGCAGGAATTGTTCCCTGGCAGGGTGGGGAGGGAATGGGATGGAATTCCCAGAGAAGCTGTGGCTGCCCCTGGATCCCTGGCAGTGCCCAAGGCCAGGCTGGACGGGGCTGGGAGCACCTGGGGCAGTGGGAGGTGTCCCTGCCATGGCAGGGCTGGGGCTGGAGGGGATTTAGGGTCCCTTCCCACCCAAACCATTCCAGGATTCCACGATCCCCTTGTCACCGAAACTGTGGGAAAAACAAAAACTGTCCAGCAACAGATTTTAGTGTCAGAGAATTCAGGCATCACTTTATTTTCTGGCCAGG
>VZRZ01005978.1:25252-37786 GCA_013398175.1 Climacteris rufus | reverse complement strand
CAGTGGGATTTCAGCTGTCACCCACACATCACCTGCTGCATCTTCCCACCTCTCCTTTCAGATTCCCTATAAAAGCTTCATTTAGATGGAAAATGATATTTTCGGCACGTTAATTAAGTCCTAATTGCTGATTAGAACCATATTTACCGAACTCTAACAACTATGGAAGAAGTGATGTCTCACTCCTCCCTCCTTGCCGGGCTCCAGCCCTGCGGAGAGGCCGTTCCAGGGAGGACCTGGCTGTGGGAGCAGACAGCTCGTTATGTTAATGAGACGCCGGCTGCTGATGAGGAACACATTGATAAGGCTCGGGGCTGATAGGGATCTCCCGTGCTCGGTAGCTGTGAAAGCTCCATCAATGCGTTTCCCATCAGCAGCCCCGGCCCCGCGCAGGAATCCCATTCCCGGGGGGAAGAGCCGCACTCCACAGGGAATTCCCGCTCCCGCCGGGATGGGCTGAGCTGCTCTTCCAGCCCCACGTCGGTCCCACAGGGGCTCCCCGAGTTCAATATTCCCCGGATCCCGACCCTCCCTGAGCCCCTCAGCTGCTGTTCCCAGGTCTGAGAGCCCCAGGACGGTGCTGCTGAGCGATGCCCACCTCTCCCGACTTCCAGCCGTGCCAATCCCGGGATTTCCGTGCTGGAGACGGCCGGGATGTGCCCCGTGCCCGGGGGTCCCTCCGAGCTCTGCCTAAAGCTCCTCTCTGCACTCCGGGTCCTCAGCCTGGCCAGGCACGGATTTCTCCTGGATTCCTTCTTCCCTCGCCAATATCCCAAACCCCATCGCCTCCCCTCCGTTGCCATCACTCCCCCGCCTTTGTTCTGGCTCATTCCTCCTCCTGGGGGTTTGTGCTCAGCTCCCACCATCATTAAAAATGCATATAAATAAATGGACATTTGACCAAAATTACCACGGTAAGAAAGAGCAGCTTTTTGGCCAATCTGTGAATTTTGATTAAAGAATTTCCCGGTTTCACTCTCACTCCTGCACCCGGTGCTCCCTCAGCAGCCTCGGGGCCGTCAGCCCTTCCCCAGCAACAGAGATCCCCCTCGTTAGGGAGAAACCTCGTTTAGCCTCCTCAAATGCTGCTTCAGCACAGCAGTCACATCTTCAGGCGATGCTCCATCTCCGCCAGAATTTCATTCCCAAAAATGAAAGAGTCCAGAGGAAAAGGAACTTTTCCCTGGGCAAAACCTCTGCTCGGGGTGCTGGGTCTGTACTGGAGGGGACAGGGACAGGGACACGGGGAGGGAGCGGGGCCGATGCCAGAGGGGCTGGGACAAGCTCTGGACAGGCTGAGGATGAAGTCAGGGAGAAAAAAGAGACCAAAACCGCCTTTTTTTTGGGAAAAAAGTAAACGGAGAGAGATGAGGTAGGGGAGAGGATGACACGGGGTGCTCAGCCCACACCTCGTGAATGCCACAGAGGGGCAGGCAGGGAATTGCTTTATTATTATTTTTCCTTTCAGCTTTCTTCCCTCCTTTTATCTTTGATTGTGAAACAAGCTGATTTTAATTAAAAAGCCTTCCAATTAATGCTGCCCTGGAGTTTTCATTTCCTGGGCTTCGGTAATTTGCCAGCGCAGGTTCTGGAGGTTTTGTGCTCCTTCTGGGGAAATAAATAACAACAAGCAGGATGAGTCAGGAAGAGGGGCAGGATGAGTTGGGAAGGGTGGCTGGGGGGAGCAGAGGGGTGGCTGTGCCAGGGGACCCTTGTCCCTGTGCCAGGGGGTCTTTGTCCCTGTCTGGGGAGGGAGGGTCTCAGGGGGCCACAGGGGGGTCAGTCCCTGCTCAGGCTCGGGTCACAGCCACCCCTGGCACCCGCCACCCTCGCTGGACTCTGCAGGCACAAAGGGCCCAGTCCTGGCTCAGGTTTCCCAGTGATTCCATGGGAACGTGCCCACTGTCCACTGATTTCCCACTGCCTGCTCAGGAGGGAGAAGCAGCAGGAATTGTCCAGGATTTGGGGCTCCAGCCCTTTCCTGGGACACCCATCAGCCCCTCTTGGCGGAGCAGGGACCCGTGGGCAGGAGCAGGGTGAGTTCTGCCCTTCCCGGGGATGCAGCAGCAGGAATCACCCGGGCTTTGGGGCTGTCCCGGTCCATCGGCCCCTCTTTGCTGACCAGGGCGAGTTCCCCTCTTCCCTGGAGTGCTCAGAGCCGCGCAGGGAGCCCAGAGGGGCCGTGGGACCCCCGGCCCCCGCGGACACGTCCCTATCTCGCCCTCACACGCCCCCAGCTGCACGTGGCCAAAGGCCCCAGGGAAAGGAAAGGGGAAAAAGCTCGTGAAAAGCCTTTATTATCCTCAATCCCATCTATTGTTAACGCGCTGGTGAGGAGGGAGTGTTTGGAGAATTCAGCTGCGATAAATATTTATAGCCGGGGTTGTCGGGCGTTATCAGCAGAGCGCGGCTGTTTGATCCGGGCTCGGGCTGTCCTGGGGTCATTTCCATCCCTCCCGGGCAGCGCTGGCCCGACAGCGCCTATCACAGAACTCAGGTTCCTTTCTTATCCCTAATCCTGTCAAACCCCTACTTATCTCCAATTTCCTGTCCATGACCCTCCTTGGGGGAGCTCAGATCGCTGACCCGGGACAGGGACGGCTCTGGGGGCACCGCCGGACCCCCAGCCCGGGCTGGCAGCTCCCAAACGGGCTGTGAGTGGCCCTGCCGGGACATTCCCGGTGCTGGGGACATTCCTGGGGACATTCCCGGTGCTGGGGACATTCCCGGGGACATTCCTCGTCCTGGGGACACACCACAGGCCGAGCTGCAAAGCTGGAGAGCCCAGGGCTGTGCTGAGCAGATATTTTGGGATCCCTTAAAAACAAAGCTGCTGGACTCCACGGCAAAAAGACAAATGAGCGCCACATCCCTGCCTGGTCACCCCGGGAAGGATCCAGGGGCTCTTCCCAGGGGATGCTGCTCCTTCCCCTGCCCTCCCCTCCCCACAGCCTGTCCAGCCCCGGCTCCGCTGCCCCAGCTCTCCCCGCTGGCAAAGGCAGCAAAGTGGGGATGTCCCAGGCCAGGCTGGACGGGGCTGGAGCAGCCTGGGATGGTGGGAATGTCCCTGTCCATGGCAGGGGTGGCACTGGACGATCTTTAACGTCCTTTCCATCCCAAACCATTCCAGGTTTCAGAGCAGATTTCTCACCACGAGCAGCAATTCCCCTCCCCATCTTTTCTGTCCCTGCCCTGGCTGTCCCACCCTTGAGGGTCGCTTGTCCCACCCTGCCCTGATGCCAAGGAATTGCCCCCAGGGACCCTCAGAGCACCCCATGGAGCCAGGGAGGGGCTGCCAGGGTGTCGGGGGGTGCAGCCCCTCGCTCCAGTCCCAACTGCATCCGTCAGGGGCCGGACTGGGGCTGTGGGGTGTGGGGGTGTCTGGATGCAGCCTGGGGTCAGGAGGGATTCCTACCGGGGCTCTACCTGCCCAGGGCTCCCCAGAGCTCTCAATCTGGACCGGTCAGCAGCACTGAGATTCAATTAGCTAAAACAACAGCAGCAACAACTGCGGCTGCAGACACTTTGTGCCTCACACCTTGGAGCCCTTTTATTGCTCAGCCCTGCTCCGGGCCCAGCCAGCAGCATCCGAGCTGCCTCCCACCAGGTCCCTGCTTTATTCTACCAGGATTAACTCGGCCCTGCAGTCTCCAGCTGCTTGTGGTCGGGCCTGGATACATCTTTATATTGCAGCTCCATTATTAAGTGGATCGTGGCCAAATTGACAGAGCTGCTTCAGGGAGGACAAGGCCGCCGAGGTCAGTGATGGTCCTGCCAGCTGGGGGGACACTGGGGACTCGTGATTTGCTCACAAAGCCCTGGCCTGGTGTCTCAGCCTCGCTCGCTGTCCCAGAGGGGGCTGCTGTGAACGGCTGACTCCAGCAGGAATGTTGGATTTCTTGGCAGGACGTGCAGCAATCTGTCCTGGAGAACTGCAGGGAGACTCTGTGTTCAGCCGGGTTGTCCATCACATCCCCTCATCCCCCCCGGAGCCGCCCTCGGCCTTCCCAAACGGAATCTGCACCGGACACTGGTGGCCCCCGGAGCTGGGCAGGGGTCGGACACAGAGCCAGGGCCTGCAGCTGCTGGGATGGCCCTGCTGGGGCAGGGGGTGCTGGGGCCCCACACAACCCAGCTCTGCTCCCCCCGGGTCACCGGGGCCGTGCTGGCACTGCTGGGTTGGATGTGCTGACCTGGTGCCATCAGTAGGATGGGATTTGATGGGATCTGATGGGATTTGATGGGATTTGATGTGATATATTTGACACCATGTGGCACTCACCCATCAGCAGCGCCATGTCCAGCCGGGGATGCTCCAGGAGCACGATCCCATCCCACCCCTGCCATGAGCCAGGGACACCTTCCCCTGTCAGGGTGCTCCAAACCCCGTGGCCCTGCACACCGGGGATGCTCTCAGGGTGCTCCTTCAGCCTTCCCCCACCCCGGCACCTCTGTCCCTGACAGCCCCGGCAGGACGCTGAGGGCAGGACGGGCTCACAGGGGGGACACCCTGTGAATTCCCAGGGGCTGCCGAGGTGTGGGGCTTCTCCATCCCAAATCCGGCATCCTCGGCCAGGCCATGGGTGAGTTTACAGCCCTCAGACCTCCCCTGCCAATGCTCCGGGCAGCACCGTTCCCCCTGCGCCCTGCAGGGCTGAGGTGACCGTTCTGGGGTGACCATTCTGAGGTGACCATTCTGAGGTGACAGTCCTGGGGTGACCATTCTGGGGTGACCGTTCTGAGGTGACAGTTCTGGGGTGACATTCTGGGGTGACAGTCCTGGGGCGATCATTCTGAAGTGGCCATTCTGGGATGACCCTTCTGAGGTGACCGTTCTGAGGTGACCATTCTGAGGTGACCGTTCTGAGGTGACCCTTCTGGGGTGACCGTTCTGGGGTGACAGTTCTGGGGTGACAGTCCTGTGGTGACCATTCTGGAGTGACCATTCTGGGGTGACAGTTCTGGGGTGACAGTTCTGAGGTGACCATTCTGGAGTGACCATTCTGAGGTGACCATTCTGAGGTGACCGTTCTGGGGTGACCATTCTGGGGTGACAGTTCTGGGGTGACAGTTCTGAGGTGACCATTCTGGAGTGACCATTCTGGGGTGACAATTCTGAGGTGACAGTTCTGGGCTGACAGTCCTGGGGTGACAGTCCTGGGGTGACAGTCCTGGGCTGACAGTCCTGCAGCGTTTGGCCCAGGGACAGGCTCAGCCGAGCGCTGAGTGCCGAGGGCAGGGAAGTGCACACGGTGTGAGCAGGGGGATGCTTTGGACCATGTCCCTGGGCAGCACTTTCCTGAATTCCTCATCCATGAGCTCACAGATCAAGGCAGAGCTGGAAGCAGTGGCCAGATCCCTCTTTCACAGCCCTCAAACAAATTCCCTAAAAGCTTCCCCAGTGTGTGCACAGATTAAGTCGTTAATGAATACTTTTGCTCAGCATCAGAAGTCTGGCTGGGGCTGGAGCTGGAGCTGGAGCTGGGCTCAGCCAAGGCCTTGGAGACTTGGCTGGAAGGAACTGACAGCAACCAGGAATGGAGGGGGGCTGCAGAGCTGGGGAGGCACTGGAGGCACTGGGGAGACACTGGGGAGGCACTGGGGAGGCACTGGAAAGGCACTGGAGGCACTGGGGAGGCACTGGAGGCACTGGGAAGGCACTGGGGAGGCACTGGGGAGGCACTGGGGAGGCACTGGAGGCACTGGAGGCCACTGGAGTGGGCACCGCACCAGTCTGGCCCAGCCCCCTCCAGATGCCAGGCACAGGCTGGAATGTGGGGATGGCACACTCTGGGCTGTGGGAATAGCACAGGTTGGGCTCTGGGAATGGCAGGCAAAGGCTGGAATTTTGGGGAAAAAAAAAAGAGTGTGCAAGGAAGGAAGAGAAAAGAGGATAAACCGCCCTCGGTAGGACAGGGAGCTGCTCCAGCTCACATTTTCCAGGCACGATCTCAAGCAGCTTCATGGATGTTAATTAAGACTTCTGCCCTTCCCGAGGGAGGCACTGAGGTACTACAAATAATGGTATTAGCAGGAGCATCGGCACAGATAAATTAATTAGGGGGAATGTTTGATGGAAGGAAAGCTGCTGGGATCCGGAGCGGCAGGCGATGGAGGACCCCCCTCACTCACAGCACGGCCAGGCTGTGGAGCCTCCCCGGCCTTACCCTGCCCCGAACCCAAACCTGCCTTGCCCAAAGCCAGGCAGCTGCTCCGTGGAAAGGCTGGAAGTGAATCCCAGCTCCTGGAGCTGCAGGGAGGGGAGGGAACCCTGCTGGCACAGGACACAGCCCCCCGAGCCTGAGGGATGCTGCTGGACCTGGGGGAGGCAGCAGCGGCTCTGCTGGAGGCTCCAGGCCGGTGTTCCATGAGCTGAGTGGTTCCAGCCTCAGCAAGGGGAGGCTGTGGCCACACTGACCATGACCAGGCTATTTTGGGAGGGAACTGTGTCCAAAAGAGCCACCAAGGACAGCGGGGAGAGGCCCAGCCCTGTGCTGGAGCCGCTGTGCTCTGGTTTCCTGCCATTCTCTCCTGGGGACCCGGGGCCAGCGGGAGCAGGGACAAAGGGACAATGGCCAGGGCGCCCGTCCCGCCTGCCCCGAGCCCGGCAGGTCCTGCGGGGACAGTGGGGCTGGGCCGGGCTCCTGCCGCCCCCAGGGACGCCCTGCATTGTCTGCAGAGTTTATTTCCAGCCACTTTTGGCAGCCGAGGGCCTGGGGACGCTGGGTGAGGCAGCTCCTGTTGTGTTGGACTTCCCTGTCCCTTCCTGCTGTTCCTTCGGAACAAAGCTGCTATCAGCGCCTGGATCTCACTGGGACAGGGCAGGGGGGGCTGCACAGCCCTGCCTGGCCCCTCAGCCCCTCCATCCAGCACCTGATGCTGGGATGAGGCCTCTGTGTCCATCACCTGGGTCCCATCCCTGCGTTTGGCACCTGGATCCATGGCAGGAGCCCTCTGTCCATCACCTGGACACGGTGACAGGGCCCCTCCATTTGTCCCCAGGGCACCGTGGCAGGTGGAGGCCCCTTGGCTGAATTCTTCTTGGAGCATTTTTGGAAAAGGCTGTGCCTTCTCCAGAAAGATCAAACAGAACAAAACCATTCCAGCGCAGCAGAGTCCTGGCTAAGCCTGGACACACAACAGACCCAGGGTCTGCACGGCTGTGGGAGGGGGAAGGAGGGAAGGAAAATGGGTCTGCAGCCACCAGAGCAGGGCTGGAATGCTCTGGCTGGGGGCACCTGGAGGACACTGAGCAGAGGGAAATTTAACGGGAGCCCTGGGTCACCTCTCCTGCGGGTCGGCTCCTGCAGGCGGGAGCAGCACGGCTGGAGGTGTGTGAGAACAGCCTTGGACAGAGCCCAGAGCCTTCCCAGAGCCCGGCCCAGCCTCGGAGCAGGAGCTGAGGGCGCTGGGAGCAGGGAGCTCTCGGGGATGCTCCCCAGAGCCGGCGCTCGTCATCCCGCGGGCACCGGGGCGCAGCCACTGCTCCATCCCAGCCCTCGGTGCTCCGGCTCATCCGCGGCTGCTGTTTTGTCCATCACGGCCGCGGCAGCGCCTTCCCAGGGCTGGGCCGAGGGGCCAGGGGAGCCGGGGAGCGCTCCCTGCCAAGCTCCACATGTGCTTTTGTACTTGCTCGGCCTTTGCTGCGCTGGGTGTTCCCGGGAGCTGAGCAGAGGGATGGAGCTCTCCCGGGATGTGCCCACGGGCACAGCGTGCGGGTTTGCAGGAGCAGCGTGCGAGGGTCCAGCGAGGGCCGGGAGGAGCTGGGCTGCAGAAGGGCCAGGTGGGAGCCCGGGGGGCTGTGCTGCTGCAAGGCACAGGGTCCGGGAGAACCAAGGCATGGCCTGGCTGGATCCATCCCGGTGTGGGGAGCAGCTGCAGCAGTGGCCTGGGAATTCCCTTTGGACATCACCAGTGCGGCACAGGGGGGGCTTCAGCACCTCCAGAGCTTCTGGACCTGGCTCATCCCCCATCCTGGTGCCCTCCTTGTGCAGGAGCATCCCTGGATTCCCTGAGCCCCTGGAATGCCGGCTGAGGGACAGGGATCAGGGATGCCCCTGAGCTCAGGCCCCGCTCACGGGGCAGCCTGGGTGCCCCTCAGAGTCCCCACACGGTGCCAGGAGGGGTCCGGGGTCCCCCCTCCCGGGAGGTGACGCTCCAGTCACAGGGCTGTCACCTCCGTCCCCTGGTGCTGGGGAGGGGTTGTGCCACCAGCCCCCCCGACACGGCTGAGGGGAGGGACAGGAGACCCAGGCCACCCTGAGAGAGCAGGAAATGTCACCCACAGGGGTTCTGTGGCTGCGAGAGCCTTTCCAGGGCAGTGCCAACCCCTCACTCCTGATCCTGAGGGGCTTGTGCTGCTCCAGGCGCCCAGGGAACTGGAGCTGAGAGTGGCTGGAGCAGAACAGGCACCTCCGAGGGATCAAATCTGCTTTAATGAAGGAAATTCCTGCCCCACAAAGCTCCCCTGGGTTCAGGTGGGCACTGGGATGCTGGGATGGGTCTGGAGGTTCATGGGAAGCAGTTGGATCCAGGCAGCACTCCCAGGCTGTGTTTGTGAGAGCTCTGGAAAACGCTTTACCAGGCTTTTCCTCGGAATGAGGGATTCCTGAGACATCCACACTCCCTGATCCCTGTGGTGGCTGCAGGAGCTCGGGCACCTCATCATATGCGGCTCTCCAGGGGGAGAGCAGCCCCCTTCCCACATTCCAGGGCAGGGGAGCCGGCTCCCATCATTCCCACATGGATTCAACAGGTGGAGAGGGAAGCCAAGGAGCAGGTTTGGCCCTGAGCTCGGAGAGAGGCGAGAGCTCAGCTACCGTGGGTCTGTGAAACAACATCCCAGTGTCCCTGGGTTTCTGCCCATCCCATTCCTGGTTTCTGTGGGAAAAGGCTGCAGCCCACCCAGAGAGCAGGGGCACCATCCAAGGTGCAGGGTTTGCTGACACACGCAGGAACCAGGCCTCTGCTTTTTCCAGGCTGCTTGGAAAAAAATCCCTCTGGCTCAGGCCCGGCTGTGCAGCTCAGCTGAACTCAGCTCAGCTCATCCCAGTACATCCCAGTGCATCCTAGTGCATCCCAGTGCATCCCAGTACATCCCCTACTTTCCAGTGCATCCCAGTGCATCCCAGTACATCCCAGTGCATCCCGTACATCCCAGTGCATCCAGTGCATCCCAGTGCATCCCGTACATCCCAGTACATCCCAGTGCATCCCAGTACATCCCAGTGCATCCCAGTGCATCCCTGTGCATCCCAGTACATCCCAGTGCATCCAGTGCATCCCAGTGCATCCCAGTACATCCCCTACTTTCCAGTGCATCCCAGTGCATCCCAGTGCATCCCAGTGCATCCCATACATCCCAGTGCATCCAGTGCATTCCAGTGCATCCTAGTGCATCCCAGTGCATCCCAGTACATCCCCTACTTTCCAGTGCATCCCAGTGCATCCCAGTACATCCCAGTGCATCCCGTACATCCCAGTGCATCCCAGTGCATCCCAGTGAATCCCAGTACATCCCAGTACATCCCAGTGCATCCCAGTGCATCCCAGTGCATCCCAGTGCATCCCAGTGCATGCCAGTACATCTCAGTCCCAACTCCCTCCCACTTCTCCTGCCGAGAGCTGCCCAGCCACACTCTGCACCATCCCACAGGTGTGTTCACAGAATCCCTGGTATCCCAAAGGGTGTGGATTTCCCTTCCCAAAGCCCGGATGCACGGAGAACCCCACGGGGCAGCAAAGGAGCTCCGGGAGCCCTGGCCATGACCCGTTTGTCTGTGAGGTTGGGTCTGACTCGTCCCCAGAGGTGTCCTGGTGTCTGGGGAGCCTCCACCCCCCTGGGCACAGCTCGGCTGTGACACCTCTCCAGCGATCCGGGAAAACCCAGGGACAGGCTGGAATGACAGCAGGTTTGGGAAAAAAGCCTGTAAAAAACACAGGGAAAGGCAAAACGCTTGGGCAGGGGCTGGATGGAGCAGCGCTGCCCGTGCCCCGGGGGATGCAGCAGCGGGACGGGGCTGCTGCAGCTGCAATTCCTCGCGGGGAATGACAAAAGCAGAAGGCAAATGCCCAGGAATGCGGGATGCAGGCGCGGAGCTGAGCGCGAACAGGATGCTCTGTAAGCCCTGCAGGAGGCTGCGCTGGGGCTGTAATCCCCGGCAGTTCATTTGTGCCTCTGCAGGTTTTACTGCTGCCCCGTTAGCTCCGGGCCCGGCGCGGCCGGGAGGAGCTCAGGAAGTCGGGAATTTGGGGAGATGGAGGGGCTGGGCTCTGTGGATCCTTTCTGTGACCAGCTCGGCTTTGGGGAGAACGCTCCGAGGCCTGAACGCTTCTCCAAACTCCTGCAGCCCCTCAAGCCAAGAAAATCGGGTGGAAATGCGGAGCAGGAGCTCGTTGGAGAATCCATCTCCCTCCTGCTTTCAGGAAGGTCAAAAATCCCAAAAAATTAACGGAAAATGCAAAAAAAAAAGGTCAAAGAGGCTCTCCCCGGCTGCCCAAAGGTTGGGTTTGTGCCCTCCGTGTCTCGGGGGCTCAGAAAGGTTCCCCTGACCCACGTCCGGCGTTCCAGGAGCCAGAGCCACCCTCAGCCACAGCTCTGGAGCAGGCAGAGAGTCAGGAGCGGTTTCAAAGCTTTTGGAAAAGAAATTCCAGTGGGAAGCGCATCGGGACTGTCACACGAGCCCACTCGGGGCTCCCGTGGGGTGAGGGACATCCCTGCTGGATGCTGCACAGCGCTGGGAGGAGGAGGAAACTCCCTCGGAAATGCAAATTTTTGTCTTTTATTGGAGTAATTGGTGCGATCAGAGCGGGCGGAGCGGGAAGAGCCCGGACAGGCGGATCGGCAATTGTTGTTCCCAAAAAAAGCTTTGGGAAGCGGGTGCCTCATGAGGGGACGAGCCCTCCGCCCAGGGGAGGCCACAGGCGGGATAATCCTTCCAAAAACGGGTCAACTTCCAGTTCCTGGGAATTCCCAGAAAGTCTCTGAATTTCCCTGATGCATCGAGCTCTGCTCATCCCCATTCCTGCACCTCCCGGCTGAGGATCGGCACTGGGGAAAGGACAGAGGGTACTTGCTCGGAGTCAGAAATCAATGCCCTTTTAAACAGGGAAAAGGTGTGAGGAGGATGCGTGACAGAAATCAGAGAGAATGGAGGACGAGAAAGGGATGGGATCACGCTGGAGATGGAAGGAAGGACAGGGAGGAGGAAAGAAGCAGAGGCAGAGGTGAAGACCCAGCGTGGCCAGGCTGATCCCCCAGCCCTGCTCAGCCCTTCCCTGCCCCTGGCCAGAGGCTGGAATGCCTTTTCCCACCGGCACCATTTTGTTCTGCCCGGCTTTTCCCTCGCCTGCTTTGTTCTTCCCCCTTCCAAGGCCTTGCCGAGGGAAGTGTTGATTCCTTCCAGGTGCCCGTGTCTGGCCGTGCAGCCGCGGGCAGCCTCGGCTCCCTGTCCCACGGGGCAGCACCCCAGGAGCCCCCAACAGGCTCTTCCCACTCTGGGAAAACCGGAGCTGCGGCTGCAGCCTGGGCTTTGCTGCCACGGGCAGGCTGTGCGCAGAGCCGAGGGGACCCAGCCAGCAGTGCTGCCTGGAAAGGCTGCCCAAAAACTGAGACCAGGCAGGAGTAAGGGAATAAAGGTGGGGGTTTATTCCAAAGGCCTTCAAAGGTGCATTTAGGGCAGACAGAGCCCCCAGGGGCATCACCCAAAATGGACAGCGAGTTCTGCACACCTTTATAGGTTTGGTCCATTTGCAGATCAGCATCAATTCACCAATTCAAACTTTGCAATTTTGCTCCCCCAGCTCACTCCCCCCCTTTAGAAGCTGGGCCTGGGCAGTCTGAGTGTCCTTGCAGAGCAGCCCAGAGCGGCCCTGCTCTGTCTGCAGAGAACAGCAGCTCACAGGCTGTGCAGCATCCCAGAGTTACACACCAGGCAATACAGAATGTGAAAAATAGAAGGCAAAATAAACCCTAAGGCAACAGCAGTGCTGACACCCAGAGCCTTCCCACCCCCAGGGTAAGGGACGGGTCGGGGAATGCTGCCCGAGCCTCCAGGGCCTCCCCCGAGCCCGTTTGGAAGGGAAGCCCAATAAAAGAGCACTTAAGCAGCCCCGAGCCAGGCAGGAGCTGCTGGCTCCTTGTGTTTGCCATTCCTGGCTCCTGCAAACGGCCGGGATGCCGAGGTGAGAGCCCCGCAGCTGCTCCCGCCCGCTCCGTGCAGACATTCCCGGCTCTCAGGACACAAAGAACCGTGCCAGGCAGGGTGTGACGAGGTGTGAGCCCCACCGCAGGTCTGCGAGGGGAGAGGGAGCAGAACCTCCTTCCAGAGCAGCTGAGCCCTCGGCTGCTTCCTCTCCCCACCAGCCAGACACCGTCCAAAGGAGAGGGCGGCTCCCGGCTCCTCCTGCCATCCCAGGAGGAAAATTCCTGTGGGGTCGGGTGCGGTGCGGGAGGGAAAAGCCCAGATGGAATTGGCTGCCAGGAGCTTCCCATCGCATCCCATCGCATCCCATCGCATCCCATCGCATCCCATC
>VZRZ01005978.1:0-24995 GCA_013398175.1 Climacteris rufus | reverse complement strand
CCCATCCCATCCCATCTCATCCCGTCCCATCCCCGGCCCATGGACACCCCCAAAGCAGCCCAGCTGAGCCACACGCTCCCCCTCTGAGGGCCCATTCCCAGGGAAAAGGGATCACGGAGGGCTCTGGAGCCCGGGGAGGGCAGAGCTCCCCCCTGGCAGCGCTGCCCAGCCCGGCCCCCGGCTGGCACAGCCTGCAGCTAAACAGGGAAAACCAGCAGGAGCTTTCCCTGAGAGCAGATCCGTCTCCCACAGCCCAGAACTCCCAGGGTCATGTTGGTTTTCCAATCCCTGGGGGTCTCGGTGGGTTTGGAAAGCCTGACCTCCCTTGGGGGACACCTGGGAGGGTCCGGCCCCCTGGAATTCCGCAGCTTCTGCCTCGGGGCTGGCCCTGGCGCAGTCTCTCCACCTGCCCCAGCCTCCTGGCACCCCCTGGCCATGGCCTGGCCATTGATTAATTAATTAATTAATTTATTAATTAATTTATAGCAGCAGCACCTGCAGGCGAGTCCCCAGGCAGTGCTCCCAGCCAGGTCAACCCACCCAGCTCCTGGGGGTCCAGGACATGGAGCTTTGGGGGGATTTTCCCTCTGGGAACACCTCCCCATCCATCCTGAGGAATGACAGGGAACAAAGAGGGAACCCCCCAGGCAGGAACAAGGTGGTGCAGAGGGCAAGGTAAATATTGGGATACAGAGGAATATGTATCCAATATTCAGGAATATAAATATAAAATATCCCAAAGTGAGGGACTGGCAGCTCCTGCTCCTCTTTCCCAGAGTCATTCACCAGCTGCTCTCTCCCATTTCCCAGGGCATCCCAAGGGGAGGGGAAGAGGAGCCCTGAGGAGGAGGCACCCCCAGGACAATCCCGAGGAAATCCAGGACTTGGGAGCAGCAAGCCAGGCTCCCTCCACGAGCCTGTTTTCCCCTGCCTCCCCCTCCTCTGAAATTCTCCTGGAGAATTTTTTCTCCCCATCCTTAATTGCAGAGGCAGCTCTGGAGCCCGTGCAGGGGTTATTTTCGGCACTCGGAATGGAGACATCTCCCAGCAGCTGTCAATCCCGCTGACCTGAGCTTCTGTGCAGACGCCTTTTTTTTTTCCTCCCCTCTTTCCTTTCCCATTTTTTTTGCCAGTGCCTTTCTTCCCGCAGCCAAGTTCCTGTTTCGCCGCTCTCCGCTGGGACTCCGACAAGAGCCGAGCTGCTCGCAGATGACACAGAATAATTGAGATGTCCTTGCGCTGCCCTTCAGCGCCTGCCAGCGCTCGCAGCCCTGCTGGGGACGGGGTGGCAGCCGGGTGACACCGTGTGCTGAGCAGGGACACCCCGTCCTGGGGCGAGGGAAAGGAGGGGAACACCCTCAGGAATGCAGAGCAGGCAGGGAATGCGGCCCCAGCAGGCAGAGCAGCAGCAGGGGCAGCACCAGTGCCACCTGTCACCCGTGTGCCCTGGCCACCCCCAAACGTGTCCCCATCCACATCCAGCTGCACATGGATGTCCCCATCCACTGTCACTTGTGTGTGTCCCCACATGGATGGCCCCATCCACTGTCACTCGTGTCCCCACATGGATGTCCCCATCCACTGTCACTCGTGTCCCCACCCACATCCAGCTGCACACGGATGTCCCCATCCATGTCACTCATGTCCCCACATGGATGTCCCCATCCACAGTCACTCGTGTCCCCACATGGATGGCCCCATCCACTGTCACTCGTGTCCCCACATGGATGTCCCCATCCACTGTCACTCGTGTCCCCACCCACACCCAGCTGCACACGGATGTCCCTTCCACCTCCACACGTGTGTGTCCCCATCCACCCGTCACCGTGTCCCCATCCCCGTGCCACCCGTGTGTCCCCAGCCCCTGGGATGTCTCTCTGCCATAAACACAGACAGGGAAACCCCCCAAGCCCACGGGAAGCAGCACAAAGACCCCCCCGGTGCAGGTGCTGGGAGGGGATGGGTCACAGGATCCTGGAATAAGGAATCTCCTGGGCTGGGAGGGACCCACCAGGATGGAGTCCAGCCCCTGGCCCTGCACAGACACCCAACAACCCCCCCCTGGGCATCCCTGGCAGCGCTGTCCAAACCCCCCTGGAGCTCTGGCAGCCCTGGGGCCGTGCCCATCCCTGGGGAGCCTGGGCAGTGCCAGCACCTCTGGGGAAGAACCTTTCCTGATCTCCAGCCTGACCCTCCCTGGCACAGCTCTAGCCATCCCTGGGCCCTGTCCCTGTCACAGGGAGCAGAGATTGGTGCTGCCCCTTCACTTCAGGGATGTTCCAGGGGGAAGATGGAGGTTCCCAGTGGGTGGGAGGCAAACTCTGCTCCCAGACTGTGCCTCACCTGGATTTCCGAGGCTGGAGAGTGCTGGGGTGGGAACACACAGCCCCTGGTGCCTCCTTCCCAGGGCACACTGCATTCCTGGTGTTCAAAGCTACCTCAGCCCAAAGATGGAGCAATTCTTTCTTCCCCATCCCCTGTGTTTGTCTGGGAATCTCCCAGGAACTCGGCGTCACTCTGGCATTCCCTCGCTTCCATGGGGCTGCAGAAGATGAACCCAAGTGCAGGCCCAGCCCTGGCCAGCAGCATTCCCAACCCGGGAGCTGCTCCAGAGGAAGGAAGAGGAGATAGGGCTGGTTTAGATTATGGAAACAGTGGAAGGAGCCGGTGCTGCGAGCAGAGAGGGTTGGTGGTTGTTGTTATCACTGTGCCTGGAGATAAGGCAGGAGTGGGGACAGCCCTTCCAAACAAACGCAGGGAGACACACAGCCTGTCCTGGAGAAGTTTATGGTGGGAATAAACACAGGGCAAGGGCACAGGGAGGGAGATAAGGCGGGGCTGGGAGCAGGGAGCAGCGGGGCAGCTCCACACATCCCCCCCAGAGCCAGGGCTCCATCCTGGGAGCCGGGAGGGAAAGGGGAGGGAGGGCTCGGCTCCAGCAGCTCCATTCCCGCCCCAGCAGAGCCTGGGCTGCCTCTTTAAATCCCCGCTCAATTTCTCAGTGTCCCTTCAAAACAAAACCAAACCATTGCACAAACTACTATGACGAAAGGTTTTGACTTTTCCAGGGATAATTTTTATTCCTTTAATTTTTTTTCCAGTCTCCCCATTCATCCGATTTGGCACTGAGTCCCCTCGTGCTGCGCTTGTCCCCACAGCGGTTTCTGGGCAGGAACCCATTGTCCACCCCGCTCCCAGCCCGGCCATGCCAACTTCCCTGTGCTGGCAACGCATTCCAGGTGCAGTTTGCTCCTTGTTCTCCCCAGCACATGAACATTTTATCCACAAATCAATCCTGGTGGCTGGGGGGGAGCAGCCGCCTCTCGGAGCTGTGCTGGGAGCCTGGAGCATTCCCAGGGCAGCAGGACAGGGTGATGGGAACCTCTGGGAATCCATCAGCTCCAAAACAAACCGGGGCAGGCTGACAAGTCCTGCTTGGGATTGGGAAATTCAGACTCTTGGAGACTGGAGCACAATGGAAAGGCACTTCCAGAACCCCCCTGCCTAATCCTGGGGAGCAGGCGCAGGAACCCCCAGCGGGGACACCCGGGCTGGGAACAGGCACAAGTCATTTTAAAAGCAGCATCACCTCATAACTCCCTGATCCCAAATGCAGGTGCTGGACCTGTGCTGATCCCAAAAACCTGAGGGACACGGAACACTCTGACCCAGCAATTCCTGGCTCGGGCTCCGAACGAGCGACTTTTAATTCCATTTGTGCTCTGGGGCTGGCCCTGAGATATTCCAAGGAATATCTGTAATGGTTTAAAGGCATTACAAGGTGCTGGAAGTCAAAATGGGAAATGTCTTAATTTTGGCTGGGGACCTTAAAAATACAATGAAGGGCTTAGGAGGGACTCGAGTGTGGAACGGGAAAGCTGCTGCCTCAAAACCGGCCAGAAATGGGCTCAGCAGAGGAGGAATGCAGCAGCTTTCACTGGGAAAAATCCTTTCCTTGCCATTCCAGGGGGAAATGTCGATGCCACCCTGGAAATAGCTACAGGAACTTATAGCAGGGAATTATTTGGGATAACTGCTGGAAAATGCGATTGGAAAAAGGGGTGGGAGAGGCCCCAGTGGTGGGAAGCTCTGGGGTCCAAGCTGTCCTCGTTAAGTGGTGAGGACGGTGAAGATCCTTCACTTCAGCAACTGATGGGTGATCAGAATTCCTGATTTTCTCCATGGAAAGGGGGGTCAGGCCTTGGCAGGGGCTGCCCAGGGAGGTTTGGAGTGCCCATCCCTGGAGGTGTCCGAGGAGGGGCTGGAGGTGGCACTCAGGGCTGGGGACAGGGTGGGGATGGGCTCGGTGATCCTGGAGGGCTTTGCCAACCTCAGGAATTCCGGGATTCTGGGATTTCACCGCCCTGGGCATCTGGCACATCCTTCTGTCCGGTTTCTCCTGCTCTGCAGAAAGGGATGGCACCTCCACAGGGACAGAGGAATCCATGGAGAACCCTGACCCCTCTCTGACGTTCCCAGCCCAGTCTGGCCGTGCAGAGAGGAATGGGGATTTCCCTGAGCTGACTGGAATGTTGTGGCTCGTGAGCAGCAAATCAGCCATTGCCAGGAGCGTGACCCCTCCTGGGCAGAGAGCTGGGAAGCTGCTGGGGACTGAGGGGGACAGGCAAGAAAATGGAGAAATTCCATCCTTTTTTGGGAGGAAAACAGCTCCAGCTGGGAGCTGTGATCACCCCAACGTGACTCCAACAGCCCCTCCAGGCTCCCTGGGTCACGGGAGGTGGGAGCACGAACCCCCTCCCCATGCTGAGCCTTTATCAGCACTTAATTAAAACCTGACAAGAAGATTAACACAGAGAGGGCAGCTTTAATTAACTTAAAATCGAGTTGCATTTCCTCATTGGTCACAGGGCACAGACACCTGGAGGTCTCCTGCAAAACCAAACAGAAATGGGGGTGCAGGGAGGGAGAGGGGGGATCTGACCCTTCCAGAACCTTCTGCTGCTCTGCCCTGCCCGTGTCCACCCCGGACACCTGGACAGGTACCCAGGTGCCAATGGCCACTGCTCCCCCTGGGCCCTTGGAGCAACCTGAGGGTCTTTTCTTTCCAAACTGCATTTAACGACAGGGTTTTCATTTATTTAAATTCTGTTTATTTAAATTCTGAAGCAAAACCAGTTCTGCCCTTTTTCCTGTGGGAACAGCCTGAGAGGATGTCCAGGAGAAGGGTCTTGGATGGCTGGAGCTAAGTGCTGGAAGCACAGGCTGTCCATCCCTCCATCCATCCATCCATCCCCCCATCCCTCCATCCATCCATCCATCCCTCCATCCCCCTCATGCTGCTGTTCAGGGATGGAGAAAGGGAAGGCATCCATAAACCCCTCCCTGTCCCGCTCCCCCTGGCCGTTCCGGAGCAAACAGCTGGATGCAGCAGCTGGATCCATCTGGAGCAGGACGCTTCTGCCTGGGAGTGGCACCTGGGAGAGGAGAGGGGTGAGTGCAGCTCTCACACAGAGCAGGTGAAGGGAAGCAGAGAGGGAAAAGAAGGAACTGGGAATCCTGCCCTTCCCTCCTTGCTCCCACTTTTTGCAGAGCAGGGAACCACCACGGGACTGTGGGCCCAAAATTCGGGATGTGCCGGGAGCTTGGACCGTCCCCTGCCAGAGCTGCACCTGCAGCTGCCTCCTCTGGGGACGGGGAGGGAGCAGCTACAAACCCCTCTGAGAGCTGTGGCTCCAGGTTCCTGCTGCATGGAGCAGCTAGGGAAGCTCTGGATCACTTCTGGATCGCTCCTGGATCACTTCTGGATCACTTCTGGATCACTGGGAATCCCCCCACAGTGCAGGGACCCTCCTGTCTCCACCCTCCCCACCAGGAGCAGCCTCCACACCAACCCCGGCTCGTTGTGAACTTTCTCCTCCTGTTGTTTGTGCCGTGTCCCCTCTGCCTCTTCCCCCTGACTTCCTGGCAGCCTTGGCAGGAACAATGCAGCCACCGAGTGTTTTTTCCTCTGGATGTTTACAGCCCAGGAGGGATGAGGAATGAGGGTGCCCTGATCCCGCTCCAGCTCCAGCTCCAGCTCCCAGCACAGCTCTGAACGCCCCCAGTGCTGCCAGGTTCATGCACCTGGTTCATCCAGGTCTGCTGATTCCAGGGGGAAGAGCCAGGCTTGTTTGTTTTCCATCCTTTTCTTTGGAGCATATTCCTTCTGAGGTGAGGAGCTCCAGTGGGATAATCTCAAAGGCAGGGCTCTGCTGGACACATCCTCTTGTCTCCCTGAACCTTTATTTTTGGGCTGCCCTTATATTTTGTGATGCTCTGAATTCAGCTGGACGTGATTTAATGAACTGCTGCGGTCCCGTTTTCCAGGGAGAGGTTTGGCTGGAAGGAAGAGGCAATGTCCTCCCAGGATCCCCACAGGTGAGGGGAGTTGGACACTAGGAGCTGGACTGGATGATCCCTGTGGGTCCCTTCCAGCTCAGGATGTTCTGTGACAGAAAAGCTGGGCCTGGATGGAGGAGCAGGGGGGGATGGAGCCCTCCCTGAGGCAGCTCCTCCATCCCCTCCGGAGCAGGGATCAAGGGAGCCGTGGCACTGATCCCAGAGCTCCCTTCCCAGCTGTTTTCCTTCCTGGATGGCAGCAAGAGGAGCTCAGGCAGCACCAACCATCCTCCCCTTGACCTTCCTGCTGAGATTCCCAGCAGAGGAGCCACACTCCCCATTCATCTCAGCATTTTGGGGCATAAACAATCCCTTTTCCCTCCTCCTCCGCTTGAGCACTGGGGGGCACAAGGCTGGGCCTGACACCGGCCCTTGTCACCGCTGCCCCACGCCCCGAATCCTTTAATCATCGTCGGGAAGCTCCGATCCCAGCCCATCCCGCCAGGAGCGGAAGGACGGGAAGCCACGGGAGATGGACAAGCGCTTAAAGGCTTTAATGGCCAGAAACGGCCCATCCCGAGTGGGGGTCCCCCCCACTCGGAACATTTCAGAGGGAAAAGAGCCAGCCCGTCCTCCCCCACCTTGTTCCAATCTGGTGCAGGCTTTAAAGGAGGCTCCCCAGAGCGAGGAGCTTCAAAGCCTCTGCAACCCCTCCCTGCCGGTGTCCTCCTGCCCCAGCCCCACCCTCCGCACTGCAGGCCCTTTCATCCTTCCTCTTCTTCGGCCTCATCATTAGGAGGTCCCTTCCCCCCCGCCCACTCCCACCCTCGCTGGAGACTGCTTTGGTCAGGAGCGCAATGGGAACCAGCTGTCGGGCAGAGCAGGGATATCCTGGAGAAAACAGCTTGGAAATGCCTCCCCCCGCTTCCCCTCCGTGCCAAAGACAAAACTGCTGCTGCAGAGCGGCCCTGCAGATGGAAAAGGCGTCCTGGAGGCCACCCAGCCCCTGCCCCTGCCCCTGCCCCGCCTGGGTGCCCCGCTGGCCGGGCACCAGCAGCTCCCAGCTCCCTCCGCACGCAGAACCCATCCTGTCTGTCCTGCTGCTCCCTGGGACCTGCTGGCCCCGCAGAGCCCCCGTGCCGGAGCATCCCGTGTTTCTGCTCCTTGCTGGACCCCATGCACTCCCCCAGCCTTGCTCCTCCGAGGTGTCCCTGCCCTGGCCGGGCCCGGGTTGTTGTTTGAACAGCAGCAGCCACACAAGCTGCGCCTGTCCTGCCCCTCCAGGGTGGTCTGTAATTGCTTCCTGTCCTCTCCAGAAACCGCTGCGTTTGTTTGAGTCTCTGCCTAATCTCAGGCCTGGGGGAGCTGGGAATGAGAGAACCTTAGGCCAGGCTCAGGGGTGGCTGAGCTGAGCCAGGGTTGGAGCTCCTGGTGAAGTCCCCGTCCCACAGCCAGGAGAAGAGGCTGAGCTTCAAATAACCCGGGCAAGCCAAGGCCTGGCCCCAGCAAGGCTGGAGCCTGGCTCAGGGCTGGGTGACACCCGGGCTCTGCGCTCCCTGCCCTGGGGACAGCCCAGCTGTGTCCCGGCCGGAGCAGGAGTGGGAAAAGCAGCGGGTGATGAGCAGAAATAAATGTTACTGCTCAGACCCCAGAGCTCCTCTGTTGCTGGTGGTGTTACAGCCCGGGCTGTGCTCGGTGTGGGTTTTACCCACACATCCCCTGCTTTCCCAGCCTGCTGATTCCCCGGCTCGGCACGGCCCCCGAGCTCCCAGCATCCCGGGGCAGGAAAAGGGGTGCTGGGGGCAGCCCCGAGCAGGGCTGAGCTGCTCAGCAGCCCCAGGCCAAACACTCCAACCCTGTGTTCTCCCCCTCTCTTCACCAAGGGGAACTTGGGCTTTTTGTTGGAATGGGAGGTGCTGTGCATAATGTCCACTTCCAGCAGCAGTTTCCTCATGGATAAGCTACAGCCTTTAAAGGAAAAGGCTCCAGAAAGAAGAAACCTCTCCCAGCATCAACCTTCGTGGTTTGTCTGGAGCAGGAGACTGCAGGGGCTTCTCTCTGGGGTCTGGTGTGTGACTGAGGCAAGAGGAAAGGGATGAGAGGAATAAAGTGCAGGAATAACCTGCCTTGCACCCCACATCCAGCCCTGGAATAACCTGCCTTCCACCCCACATCCAGCCCTGGAATAACCTGCCTTGCACCCCACATCCAGCCCTGGAATAACCTGCCCCCAGCCCCACATCCAGCCCTGGGGTGTCCCCAGGCTGTGCCACCTCCCCCTCTCTGCGAGGGCAGTGCCAGCTGGACCTCAGAGTCCCACGGCACCGTGACAAGTGTCCTTGTGGCCCCCAGGGTCACTGCTCTGCGCTGAGGGACCCCTGGGACCGCCTGGAGTTGGAGCAGCCCCAAGCCCAAAGAGAACAGGCCCATTCCCACCCCTCACTCCTGCAATTCTTTCCCTGAATGGCTTTTCAAGCTGTTCCTGGTGCAGAAACCTCTCACACACACTGCACACTCTGTGCCTGCTCCGGTGTGCAGGAGGTCACAGGCACGGACTGGGAACCCATCAGATCCTGGATAATTGGGAACCCATGGGATCCTGGATAATGGGGAATCCATCAGATCCTGGATAATTGGGAATCCATCGGATCCTGGATAATTGGAATCCATCAGGTCCTGGATAATGGGGAACCCACCAGGTTCTGGATAATGGGGAATCCATTGGGTCCTGGATAATTTGGAATCCATCGGGTTCTGGATAATTGGGAACCCATCAAATCCTGGATAGCCGGGACTGTCCGAACACGGCGTGTTGGGTCCTATTTTGTGTGCTCATCCTTTAAATGATCGTGTGGGCAATGCAGAGGTGACGGTGTCTTAAAGCCCCTCACTGCACATCCCTGGCAGCTGCTGTTCCCAACACTCCAACATCCCACAGGGGCTGTTCCCAACACTCCAACATCCCACAGGGGCTGTTCCCAACACTCCAACATCCCACAGCTGCTGTTCCAAGGCTCCAGCACATCCCACAGCTGCTGTTCCCAACACTCCAGCACATCCCACAGGTTCTGTTCCCAACACTCCAGCACATCCCACAGGGGCTGTTCCAAGGCTCCAGCACATCCCACAGGGGCTGTTCCAAGGCTCCAGCACATCCCACAGGTGCTGCTGCCGCAGTGCACTGGGGACGGCCTTTCCCATAACAGAGCCAGGGACAATTCCCTGGGCCAGCCAGGCTGGGCTTCACCTCGCAGGGCTGGATCCAGCTCGGGGGCACCTGTTTTTCCCCTTCTGAGGTGCCCAGGGTGCGATGCTCACTCTGCTGCTGCGTCTCCAACACAGCCTGAATCCTTCTTTGCTTCCAGTTTTGGGCTCCCACTCCAGCAGCTCCGTAGCCCTGCAGGCTCTCTGCCTTCTCTTGCCCTCCTCACGCTTCCAGGGGCTCCCCCAGAGCTCCAGGTCTGTCCCTTCACAGGGAGCACCGTGCAAGGATGGCACAGGCTCTACAGGGGCTGTTCCCAATGAGGCACAGCCAAGAAACAGAGCAGGAGCCTCTCCCTGGGCGTCCCCACCGTGAGATCCTGGACTTTAACACGTCCCCAGCTCCCTCCCAGCTCTGCTTCTGCTCAGTCTCCTGCTTTTTGGCACCAAATATCACCCATATCCCTTCCCTCTGCTCTTATCTGCTCCCTCGCCCCTTCCCTGTGCACTGAGCCCTGAGCAGAGCTCTGCTCTCTGTCCCGGCTGTTCCCAGACACAGCTCCGTGCTGGGATGTGGGAAGCAGGGAGGGGCTGGGCTGGAGGGGGTGCAGTGGGGGACAATGGGAATGGCCATGGGAATTCCTGGTGTCCCTGTGGGATCGCAGAGCTCAGCGCTCTGCCCTCGGTGCCAGCCCTGCCCTCACTGCCCCAGCCACCGTGGCACGGCCAGGACGAGCCCTGGACGATGCACCCCGGGGCAGAGGAAGGGGAAGCTGTAGCCCTGGATGGGGGAAGAGCACAGAACATTCCTGACAGACCAGGACCAAGCTGCTTTTCCTCTCACCGTGGTTCTCCGGCTGCCAGGAGTGCTGAGGGCTGGCTCGGAGCGTTCCCCAAAGGGCTCCAGCCCTGCCAAGGCTTGGCCGTGGCTGGTCAAGGAATGAACGCGGACTCTCTGAACCAACCCAGAGCCAGAATCTGATGGGTACCAGAGAGAGAAAACCACTGCTGGCTCTGATCACCTGGCTTCAAACCCATGGCAATAACCCCAAACCTGGGAAGCAATTAGGAGGGAAGAAGAGGAGCAAGACGAAAAGGGGGAATGAGAGAGTCGCCTGGCGGTCTCAAGGCAGCCTTTCAGGGATCAGCAACTGGATGAAGGCCAACATATCAGCTCTAATCTTTGGCTTTTTGTTGGACTTAACAAGGACTTTAAAATGAATCCAGTCGCAGCTGACGGGCCCCATATGGATCCCGGTTTGAAATCTCCTTCTCCTTCTCTGGGACCACAGAGAGCCGGGCAGGAGCCTCCAAAGGGAAAGGCAAAGGCAGGAGGAACACAGACCTGGACCCACAGCCCCGTGCTGGGTGGGCAGGAGGGCAGCGGGGTCGGGACCAGCACAGTGACCACAGAGCAGGGGCCGTGGGGCTCCCAGGCTGTCTGTGACCATGGCCAGACCACGGTGACGTTTCCCTCGGTGCCACTCAGCCTCCCAGGCTCTGTGACTTCAATCCCAGCTGCATCTGGAGCCTGCCTTCGTTCGCTGCCTCTTCCTTCAGACTGGGTTAAAATAAATCTGTGGGTATTTGCCTTCACATCTAAAACACAATTAAAACCCATCCCTGCCTGCCCGTGCTCCGAGGCTGGCGCATCTCATCTCCCTGAGCTGCACCAGGATGCGAGAACAAAGGCATCTGACCTGTATCCATGGCAACCCTCAAATTCGACACCTTTGCCGCCTGTACCACGCTGCCGCTCCCCGCTCTGTGCCCGGGCTCTCGCACGCTCCTGTCTGGCACACGCTCACACGCGTGTGCAACTCACACCGTTCACACTTTAAAAACGCTGCTCCCGGCTCTTCCTGCGCTCCTGCCTCTGCCTCGCATTCCAGCTGAATTCCCACTGCTCCCTCGGTGGCTTTGGCCTCTCAGGTGCCAGCAGGGTGAACTCCAAATCCACCGCTGGCCACAAGGCAGCACCTGGTTCAAGGGAGAGGGAGCGCTGAGAGCAGGAGCGGGGATGCTGGGGAACACCGGGCACGGCAGGGCTGGAACGGCCGCCCTCTGCCCTCCCATGGCCACTGCCACCACCCAGGGCGGCCACCTCCTCATCCACCTGTCAGGCAGCGCATCCCTGGCAGGAGAGGAACAACAACATCCCTGTGACTGTTCCCGAGGGGATGCCAGGGGCAGGCAGTGCCGGGCCGTGGTTTGGCACTTGGTTCTCGCTCTTGTCACACCTGGGACGGCTCCTGCTGGACAGGGCTTGTGCCACGAGCAGGGCACGGGTGTGGATGGGGAGGGGATGGCGCTGGGTGTGCAGGGTGGCACGGACAACACGGAGAGGCACCGGCAGTGGGACAGCCAGGAGCCAGCACGGAGGGAGGGTCTCTGCAGAGGGTGGCAGCCCTGGGGTCCCCCAAGTCTGGGGCTCAGCAGGGCCCTGGAGCCTCAGCCAGGCACAGAGAGGCCTCGGGGAGCTGCTGGGCAGCTTCTTGTCTCCTTCAGGAGTTGGTCCTTGTTCTTTGGGAGTGGCTGGCACCACCCCCGGTGCCAGACCCCAAATGCTGCCAGTCCTGCAGCCCTTGGAGGAGACTGAGAATGTGCTCAGAAACCACCCCGGGTTTGTGGGGACTGCAGAGGAGGGGAGGCCTCACCGGGGGCTGCGGCTCCTCCCGAGGGGCAGCTCCCATCTCCGCTCTCTGGGACAGGGACAGGACCCAGGGAAGGGCTGGAGCTGTGCCAGGGAGGCTCAGGCTGGAGATCAGGGAAAGGTTCTTCCCCCCCCAGAGGGGAAGGCACTGCCCAGGCTCCCCAGGGAACGGGCACAGCCCCAGGAGCGTTTGGACACCGCTCTCAGGGACAGGGTGGTGTTTGGGGGTCTCTGTGCAGCACCAGGAGTTGGATTGATGATCCTGGTGGGTCCCAGGAATTCCAGGATTCTGTGAACTGCATCCCACTGGATGCAGCCCTCTCTGGATCCCAGCAGTGCCTTTTGCTCCAAGGGGAAGCATCCACTTCTCTCTGGATGCACCACCAGGGATCCCCGGGGAAAAGGGAAGGGCTGGTGAGGAGGAGCAGCTCAGCTCTGCCCCAGGCACTGCCCAGAGCTCCCTGGGCTCCGGCTGGGACACGGTGCCAACCTGGATGGGCTGACACGGCTCCCAGGGCACACTCCAGGGACTGCCTCACCCCCTGGCACGATCCCACTCCATTCCCACAGCAGGGTCAGCCACAGGGACTTCCTGTTGGATTCTCACTCCTTCCCAGGGAGCTTTTCCCTCCCTGGCCAAGCACCTTGCAGAATCCAAGCACTCTGTGTGAGCTCGGGCTGAAATGATGCCTGAACTCCCCAGGGAAGGCTCCCCACTCCTTAATTTTTCCACCCAGGAATGGCTGAGGTCCATCCCACCCCCCCAGGCTCTCCTGACTTGCACCCCCGGGGTTCCAAGGCACCCCTGAACTTTCCTCCAGGATTTTGTGGATCAAAAGATGCTGGAGGGATTCGGGCCTGCAGTTCACATTCCTTGGCCTCCGGAATCAAAGCCTCCAAGCTGTTTGACACATGGGATGAAAGGGGAAGTTGGGAAGAGGGAATGAAAGGCCCAGCAGAGCCCGGTTGCTCCCCTCAGCTGGGAAGCTTTGGCCACGCCAGCAGAACAGAGGAGCTGTCTTCTCCCTGCCCTCTGCTCCATGACCCCGATTCCTCCACCCCTGCAGCCTCCTCCTCTCCACAGGGAGCGGGTCCGGAGCGAGGAGCATTCCAAGCACCCCGCTGCTCCCGTGTTTACCCAGCGTGTCCTCCTCGCTGAGCCGCTGCAAACCAGCCCCCAACACAAAAAGGGAAGAGGGGAAAACAGAGAGGGGGAAGAAATGAACAGCTTGGGCTTTTTGGCCAGCAAACAGCGTTTCTTGTTTGTTTTCCTAGCACAAAGCAGGAATCCTGCCAGAGATTCCCGAGTTTTCAGAGCTGAAGGTGTATCTTGAACTAAAACCAGAGAACTGGACTTTTGGGTTATTCTCTTTTCCTACACTAAATGAGACCCACAAGGCCTGATGTTTTTGGCAGGAATAGTCCTGTCTTTATCACTCCTCTGGGTCGGGAAAGGAGCAGGATCCACACGCTCGAGTTCCAAAATCCAGGAGAAAACAAGAGAGAGGTTCATTTATGGACCCTGAAGTGGTGCAAGGTCTGAGCTTGGCTCCTCTGGGCTGTTGTCTCCTTTGGAGATCCCAGTGCTCCACAGGCTGCTCCAAAGGCAGCTCCAGGCCCAGCCAGAGCCGTCTCCCCAGACACTTCCACAAACTGGGAGAGCACACGGACTGCTGGATCCCTCCTGGGTGTGAAACAGCCACGGCTTTCCAGGAGCACAAGGAAATCATTGTTGTGCCAGCAAACCCATGGACAGCATCCACGGCTCCCAGAGTTCACCATTGCTGGGGACTCAGAGGATTTTCCTTAGAGAAATATCCCAGATCTCCATTAGTTCCATTATCAGTTTCTCATGATTCCCTCGTTTTGGGGACTCAGAGGATTTTCCTTAGAGAAATATCCCAGATCTCCATTAGTTCCATTATCAGTTTCTCATTATTCCCTCGTTTTGGGACCCAAACCATCCCAGACTAAGAGATGGAGGTGCCACTTTTGCTGTATCCAGAGGAGCCTTGAGCTTCCAAGCCGCTCTCCGAGCCAAATTCCCACACCACGGTGCCAAAAATACTTTGGAGTGTGTCTTGCTGATGTGAAACATTTCTCTGGATTGTTTCCTCCCAACATCTCCTCTTTTTGTTGCCAGATGAGGAAGGAACAGAGCCCAGAGACCCTCATTTCCTCCGCGGGGTTGGAGAGGGGCCGCACTCCAGGAAACACAGCTCGGGTGTATCCACGGAGCGGGAGGAGGGTGATCCAAATCCTAGGAACATTCCCCATGTCTGGGACCAAGGGAAGCTGCTCCTGAAGCATCTGAAGCTCCTGGAGGTGCCTTCTCTGAGAAGAGACACCCAAGGGAAGGGCTGGAGCTGTGTCAGGGCTTGGGATGGAGATCAGGAAAGGTTCTTCCCCCAGAGGTGCTGGCACTGCCCAGGATCCCCAGGGAATGGTCCCGGCCCCGAGGCTGCCAGAGCTCCAGGGGGTTGGGACAGCGCTGCCAGGGATGCCCAGGGTGGGGTGGTTGGGGTGTCTGGGCAGGGCCTGGGGTGGGATTGATGATCCTTGGGGTTCCTTCCACCTTGGGCTGCTCCCAATGCCTCTGTGATCCCACGCTGTGGCTGCAGAGAGCGTCACACTCCGCAGGCCAGCGCCGTGTGTGCGCTCCTCCCTCGCCTTTCCCAGGCACTGAACTGGAGAGTTGTCCCCGTGATTTACCCTGGGATCATCCATTCCCTGCTTCAGTGACCCCGGGATCATCCATTCCCTGCTTTATTGCCCTCCCGGTTCCCAGCCAGGCACAGCAAGGGATAATGAAGGGCAGGGTGTGGGAACAGCTCCCGGGATGATCCCGGCTCCAGGGCAGGTCCGGGCTGTGAGTCCCGGTGCCAGGATGGATGTGGTGTCCAGCAAAGGGCTGGGAGTGCCGGATGGAGCCGGACAAGGAGTGGGAAGATGTCAGGGAAGCTCCAGCCCCGCGTTCCAGTCCCCCCCACACCCTCCCCACCTCTGACCCCAGAGCTCTGCCCACCTTTCCCTGGGCCAGAACAGCCCCTTCCCGTTTTCCATGTCCCTGGAATGTGTTTCTGTGTCTCCTGCCACCCCGCAGCCCTTCCCAGCCTGCCCGCTGGAGCTGTGCCCCTGCAGCTCCTGCCAGGGCAGTGTCACAGACCTGCAGGGAACCCAGAGCTGCTGCCCAACCTCAGACACTTTTCCACGCCATTTCACACAGGATTTCCCCCCCTGCCTGTGCATTCAAGCACCTCTTTCAGAGGATTTCTGGGTCTGTTGGTTCCAGAGGCAGGATGGGATGAACAACTTCATCCCTGGCTTTGGAGGCTCTTCTGGACTCGCTTTGCCTTGGCAGAGGAAGGCCAACCTCATCTGCCCCCTATTACCCACACCAAAACCATGTGTGAGCTTTTATTCCCTTTATTCCAGCCAAGCAGCTTGGGAAAGAATTTGGGTTTATTCATTCACAATATTCCCCCTTCATAATTATCCATGGAATTGCATCACACCAGGCCTTGAGCTGATGCTTGAGTTCTGTTCTGATCTGCAGCACATCCCTGGAATCACATCCCTGCTCCTGGGCTGGACTCTGGCTGCCCAGTGCTCCCTTCGTCCCCTGGATCTGAGGTTTTCTTGCTGCTGCCGAATCCACCACAGTTCCCTGTTTGGGGGTAAACAAACCCAATGTTTGGGGCTGTAAACAAACCTCACATTCCTCGTGAGCTCAGCATCCTGGGCTCTCAGGAAAACGTGGATGTGAGCAAGATCAGAGCTCCCTCCTGCAGCATCCCAGCGCCAGAGGCATTCCCAGCCCTCTGAGCAGTGGCAGGAGCAGCAGGAGCACCACTGGGCCTTCTCCAGCTGGGAAGACACCTCCAAAAACCGTGTCATTCATCCAGGCTGAGCCCCCCTCTGCACATGGAGCAGGTGGGTGGCACCTCCCAGGTCCAGCTGTGTCACTCCAGCCTCTGGAATGTGCCAGGGATGGGCTGCAGCCGGCACTCAGCAGCCTCGGTGCCTTCCCAAGGTCCCGCATGTGTCACCTTGCTCCACATCGTCCCTCCCTGCAAGGACCTCCAGCGGGTCACAAGGGGCACGGAGACCCTCAGATCACCACCTTTGGCAGCAAAAGTTGGCACTGTGTGACAGTGGTTGGGTTGCTGGAGCTAAAAAAATACATTTGTTCTCCCTGCCTGCCCAAGGTTGTCAGGGGAAGCAGGAAAGGCAGGAAAATCAGCCGAGGAAAACCCATTAAGAGCAAGATTTGCCAAATAAGTGAGCGCATCCAGTGGCCTGGAAAATGAGCCAGCAAGTGATGGAAGAGCCCTTTCCCAATTCTGCACACTCAAGGAAACATTTAATACATCTTGGAGAAAAAATCTGCCGGGCTCTGGCTGCCGGTGTAAATATTTGTGTTCACAAGTGCTGGCAAATATTTGAGCCATCGATGTTGTTTAACCAAGAGCTTTGTCTGCTGAGTCCCTCTCCATGCTCAGCTCCCCTGGAATCACATCAGCCTCAGGAATCCTCCGGGTGTTTATGGAGGATGGGATCAGATCCTCTCATTTGGGGATTAAAGGCCAGGCAGGAGCTCGTGGAGGGGACCAGCAAAGGGCACTGGAAGTGCTGACAAAGGTCAGACCCCACATCCGACAGCTCTTGGCACAGATTCCTTTGGGAAATGGGGAATTTCGCCTGAATTTGCAGGCACAGAGTTGTGCTGAGGGATTATCCTGCCTCTCCAGGAATTCCCAAGCTTTTATCTCCTGTACTATGTATAAAGGAACAGAGGAAAGACAATTTGCCTCCTGCCACGGCCATGGTTGTTCGGGTCAGACCTGGGAGGACTTGGTGCCCCTCTGCAAACGCTCCTGGACGAGAGGTTGATGCCTCGACAGCTCCTGAGGGAGGAAGGGCAAAGTGCAAGGACAGCAGGAGTTGGCAGCCTGGGAATGGAGAGGAGCAGCCGTGGCCTCTGGAGCAGGACTGTGAGCACAGCCTGGACCTTCCCCGCTCTGGGCCACAGCTGGAGGTGTCACAGGTTTGGGTTTAGCACAAACTGGGGCCTCCCCATCCCTGGCAGTGCCCAAGGCCAGGTTGGACGGGGCTTGGAGCAGCCTGGGACAGGGGAAGGTGTCCCTGCCAGGGCAGGGGTGGGATGGATGGGATTTCAGGTCTCTGCCAACCCGAACCACTCTGGGAATCCCTGCTGCTCCATAACAGCCCCTTGCTCACCCACAGAAGGACCTTGCTAATGTCCTGGAGCTGACGGGAGCATTCCCAGCTGCAACCCCAGCTCAGCAGAGGATGGAAATCTCTGAATACCTGCCAGCTCTTTGTACAGTGACTCTGTGACTTGGCTGCAGGACCTGACCCCCCCCGTGCCCACTGTCAGTGGCAGCATCACCGAGAAATTGTCCTGCTGAGAAACAATTAACAAGAAAGCCCCAACATCTGCAGAGCAGCTTTCTGAAGAGATGAGGGCTGCTTTCAAATGCCTCCAAACCTCATGGATAACTGAGTCCAGAGAACACGCTGAAGGTGTGGAGCTGGGAAAAGAATTCCAATCAAAACCCAGCAGAACCAAAGACAAATTGCCACTGCAGGCAGATGAGAACCAGCACGGGGGGATCACAGGGGAATAAGTGTGGAGCAGAGAGCCCTGAAACCCCCCCAGCCTCACCCACCCCTGGTGAGGGTGACTTTAACCCATGAGGGTGACATTAAACACAGAGCACACCTGGGCTCTTCCAGCTCTTTATTCCACGGAAGATGTTCCAGCAACCAGCAAAGTGCCCTGAGCTGACTCTGAGTGCTCACCCGGACCCCAGAGCTGTGCCAGGGACGGCAGCTCCTGTGCCCTGCCCTGGCTGGCTGCACTAACTCTGAATAAACCACCCCCAAAGGCCTTTGCTGACCCAGCTGGCCACAAACTCAGCCCTGATCCCTCTGGCTGTGTCCCCAGGGCACAAACTCAGCCCTGATCCCTCTGGCTGTGTCCCCAGGGCACAAACTCAGCCCTGATCCCTCTGGCTGTGTCCCCAGGGCACAAACTCAGCCCTGATCCCTCTGGCTGTGTCCCCAGGGCACAAACTCAGCCCTGATCCCTCTGGCTGTGTCCCCAGGGCACAAACTCAGCCCTGATCCCTCTGGCTGTGTCCCCAGGGCACAAACTCAGCCCTGATCCCTCTGGCTGTGTCCCCAGGGCACAAACTCAGCCCTGATCCCTCTGGCTGTGTCCCCAGGGCACAAACTCAGCCCTGATCCCTCTGGCTGTGTCCCCAGGGCACAAACTCAGCCCTGATCCCTCTGGCTGTGTCCCCAGGGCACAAACTCAGCCCTGATCCCTCTGGCTGTGTCCCCAGGGCACAAACTCAGCCCTGATCCCTCTGGCTGTGTCCCCAGGGCACAAACTCAGCCCTGATCCCTCTGGCTGTGTCCCCAGGGCACAAACTCAGCCCTGATCCCTCTGGCTGTGTCCCCAGGGCACAAACTCAGCCCTGATCCCTCTGGCTGTGTCCCCAGGGCACAAACTCAGCCCTGATCCCTCTGGCTGTGTCCCCAGGGCACAAACTCAGCCCTGATCCCTCTGGCTGTGTCCCCAGGGCACAAACTCAGCCCTGATCCCTCTGGCTGTGTCCCCAGGGCACAAACTCAGCCCTGATCCCTCTGGCTGTGTCCCCAGGGCACAAACTCAGCCCCCACTGCTCTGGCCATGTCCCCAGGGCAGGACACTCTCCTGGCTGTGTTTCCCTTGGATTGCAGCCCCTCAGGAGGATTTCACAGTGTCACCAGCAGGTTAATGCACAGTGACCTCAGCATCTCCATCACTGCCCTGCAAATAACTCTGCCACTGCCGTGATCCTGCCCTGCCCAGGGCTCCGGCAGCCACAGCCCAGGCGCTGCTCGGGGACTGAGCTGGCAGGCAGAGCAGGGCAGGGAGGGGCTGGAGAAGGACGGAGGCTCCCCAGGGAAGCAGCCCCAGCCCTGGCAGCCCAGCCAGCCCTGGCAGCCAGCAGGGAGCTCCTGCCCATCCTCCGGGCACTCCCCGTGCCAGGGCACAGGGAACACACGGCCCCGTCTGCTCCAGAGACAGGGACTCCACAACCTCCTGGGCAATTTATGCCAAGGCCTGACCACTCTTCCAGGGGAAACATTTTTTCTAATATCCGCTCTGGCCCTGCCCTGTGCACCTGGAGGCCGTTTTTCGCTTGGGCCACGGCAGAGGCACCAACCCCACCTGGCTCCAATGTCCTGAGGTGCCCCTGGAACTGTGAGGTGCCCCTGAGCCCCATCCCTGCTGGGACCCCCGAGCCGGGTGAATCTGCCCTGTTGAAGCTGTGGGATCAGGGAAAGGGGAATGTGGGGCGAGGCTCCTTCCCCTGAGCATCCTGAGCACGGTGAGGATGCTGCAGGAGACAAAGGAGAGTTGGAGCTGATGTGCTGGGGCTGGGAGGAGTCTCTGCGTGCAGGAAACACCTCCCGAGGGAGACAGGGGAGACCTGGCCACCCACAGCCCCGGCTGGCCGGGAATCCAGGCCTCCCTGTGCCCAGAGCTGTGCCAGAAGTGTCGCTGCCATGGCCAGCAGGTCAGCACCGCTCCCCTGAGCCCCCTGCTCTGCTCCCCAGCTCCAGCTGCCTCTCCTCACAGCCAGGAAAGGCTGGAACAGCCTCTGGAGCTGCTGCTCCTCCTCCAGCTCCGCCATCTCCCCGTGCCAGGGATGCTCTCAGGGCTCCCAGCCTGGGCTGCTCTTCCAGCCCTGGGGAAAACCCTCCGGGCTGCAAACGCCTGGGCTTGGTTAGGGAAATAATCCCACCCCACAAAACATCCACGGGCTGGGGGTGGAGGGGGAGCACCGGAGCTGCCTCGGGAGGTTCAGTGGCAGCCCCAGTATGGTCCTGTAGGTAACTGGGAATGCTGGCACCACCCGAGGGGGGTTAATGAAAAGCTTTGAGGGGGTCCCTGGGGGAAGTGTGACATTTCCAAAGCTGTTTAAAACAGCTTTGGAAAGAGCAGAGCTGGGAAATGCATCCAGCACAAGACACCTGCTCTCCTTGGGAAAGGCTTGGGAACTGCCTGGTGTTCCAGGGGGGTGAGGAAGGGGAAGGTGGGGGACCCCAGTGGGGGGAGAGCTGCTCCTAAAGCTCTTTCTGTGCCCCTGTGCGTGCTGGGCCCTTCAGAAACGCTGATGTCCCCTGTGAAGGGAGCCCAGCTCCTGCAGGACTCCCCTCGGCCACATTCCCAGGAATGCTGAGGGAGTTCTGCTGGATGCAGGGTCCGACCCCGCTGCCCTGCCTTGCTGCCTGTCCCCACCACGGGCAGCAGTGCTGCTGCTCCCTGCAGAGCTCCCCAGCTTTTTACGGCTCACCTGGCGGGAGACTCCACACGTTCAGCAGCGAGGCTTAACCACCTGCAGGGGGAAGAGAGGAAGGGAAGGGGGGAAGGAGGAGTTCAGCCAGGAGTGAAACACTCGGGGGGAGCTGCAGCCTCGGGCTGGGCCTCACCAAGGCTCCCCAGCTCCATCCCAGGCGGGGGGAGGCAGTGGGGCTCTGCCCTTGCCAGGTGGTGGGGAGCAGGGCTGGGGTCACCCCTGGGACCCTTGGGAAGGCCGGGAGGGCCGGGTGGGCTCGGGAAGGGCTGGTGCCAGGCGCAGGTGGGGCTGACGGACAGCTCGGTGCTGCGCCTCGGAGTGTGAGCTGGAGGTGGAAGCAGGGCTGAGAGGCTCCCGGATTCATTTCTCAGTCATTTATTCATCTGTAATTGCCTGTCTGCCTGTCTCGGAGCTAATGACTGGCTGGGAAGATTTGCAGTTGGCTTTTCAGGAGGTAATTACAGCCCAATCTCGGCGGATGACTGTGTCTCCAATGAAGATAAACTCGAGGAGTGGGGCTGCACATCGCAGGGATCGGCGCTGCGGCAGAGCCCGGGCATGGCAGGGCAGATAAGGGATGTTTGCGCGGCTGCTCCTTTATCTGCTGACCCATTAAAAGCTTTTCTGTGTGACGGGAGCGAGGAGCCAGCGCGGGGGTTAATCCCACAGCTCCTCACTCCTGATGGATGAGATCCCAGCCGCCCTCCCGGTGGGAGCTGAGCGCTGGGTGCGCTCTGGGGCTGCTCCTGCTCCTTCCTAGGAACGGCTGGGTTGGGTTTGGAGCTGCCCCGGGCTGAGCTCCGGGTCGGACTCCAGCAGGAGGGGATTGCAGAGCCAGGGAAATCCATGGATTGGATGCCTGGGAATGCAGCCCGGCCTGGGAGGCAGGGCAGGAGCAGGTACGAGGCTGATGTGTGATAAACCCTTTCTCCTGCTCAGGAGGCCTCTGCCTGTTCCAGCTCAGGACACACAGGTTCCTGTCTGTCTGTCCCTGGGTAAAGCCTCACTCGGCTTTGCCTCGGCTTTGTCACCGGAGGCTTCTGGAACACGGAGCTGGTGCAGCCCCAGCCCTGCTGAGGGTCCTGGCAGTGTCCCGGGAGCTCTGCCTGTGCCGTGGGGACATCCCAGGGACAGGAGGAGGCACCTCGGGCCTCTCCTGCTGTGGGGCTGTGAGGCTCAGAGCACAGCCCAAAGCTCTGAGGACACTTTGGGACCACTGAACAGCCTGGTGCCACCCCAGCGCTGCTGAGGGTCCTGGCAGTGCCCCGGGAGCTCTGGATGTGCCACAGGGACACCCCAGAGATGGGAGGAGGCACCTCTGCCCTCCTCAGAGCAAAGCCCAGCCCAGACCCGCTCAGAGCAGAGCCCAAAGCTCTGAGGACACCTGTGGAACCCTGGACAGCCTGGCTCAGTCCCAGCCCTGCTGAGGGTCCTGGAAGGGTCCTGGGGAGCTGGCAGGGCTGGAGGAGGCACCTCTGTCCTGCCCAGGCCTCTCCTGGCGCGTGGCTCTGGAGCGGCGGCCGCGCGAGCCAAAGCTCTGAGATCATCCCCGTCCCAGGGAGCTGCTAAACCCCTCAAATCTCCCTCGTTCAGCAGCACTTCACACAAATCCCCTCGTGTGCGGCTCAGCGCGGCTGCCCGCGCCCGGGGGGGCTCCGGGGGGATCCCTGCAGCCCCCGCTCCCGCCCCAGCACATCCCGGGAAGCTCCAGGAGCGTCCGCAGCACGGGGCACGGCGGGATCCAGGAATCAGCTGGGAAATGGGATGTGCTGGGCATGGATGAACAGCCCATGGGGGCACGGGCTCGGGGTTGCCCGCCCCAAATACCCCCCGGAATGCCAGGATTCCCATCCCGCATCCCGAGCTCCGCACAGGGATTACCCCAGGAGCAGCGGGGAGGGCTCAGGGGCACCACGGCATTCCCAAAGGGACAGGAGGGATTTCCTGGGATTTCCCAGCGGGCCCGCTCCGTGCTGCAGCTGCTGGGCGTGGATGTGGCCGAAGGAACACTCAGGAACACTTGGGAATGTTCAGGAACACTCAGGGACACTTTGGAATGCTTGGGAACACTTAGGAACACTGAGAAACACTTGGGAACACTTGGGAATGTTCAGGAACACTCAGGAACACTTGAGAACACTTGGGAACATTTGGGAATGTTCAGGAACACTTGGGAACACTCGGGAGCACTCAGGACTGTTCAGGAACACTGAGAAACACTTGGGAACACTCAGGAATGTTCAGGAACTCTCAGGAACACTTGAGAACGCTTGGGAACATTTGAGAATGTTCAGAGACACTCAGGAGCACTCGGGAACTCTCTGGAATGTTCAGGAACACTCGGGAACACTAGGGAATGACTCAAACCTCGGCAGCCACTCGTTGGTCAGGAGGAGCCCCTGGCTGTGACAGGGCACAGTGTCCTCCCTGATTTCCCCCCTTTTTCCAGGGATCACCCCCTGAGAGGCCTCCAGGATCAGCGTGATCCCAATCCCCCCTCCTGCCGTGGCAGGGAATTCATCCCGGTGGCCAAGGAAAGACTTTGAACCTGGATTTTTCTCTCTTCAGCAGCAACTGGTGATAAAAGCCACCCTGGGGAGAGGCATTTTGTCCCCAAAGGGCACAGGATCCCTGCTGGGGTCAGGACCTGGTGATTGGAACTTTCCAAAGGTGACAGAGAAATCCATACTCCCGTGGGATATGGGAATCACCAGCGGTGTCCTTCTTCCCCCCAGGGAAAATCAGAAAGATCTGGAAGTTTGTGCTCAGAGTGGGAGATTTGTGGCTGCAGAGCCACTCTGGGGTGGGATTCTGGGCTGAAATTGGGGACAGCCACGTCACCTCCCCCCTGAGCCTTGGCTTTGCACAGCTCAGGCCTCAAATCCTTCAGGAATTTCATCCAGAGTGTTCTGCAATGGGAAGAATTCCCTGCTGGGGTACTTGGATGCAGACTGGCAGCACTCTGAACTCCTTGAATCCCAAGGATGGAATGGGGATGGAAAAGAGCAGGAGGCAAAGGGAAACTGCCATGGAATGTTCCAGTCCATCCCTGGCACTGAGGCACTGGGATCAGCCCGGCCACAAGGGATAAAGAACATTATAATGACATTTTTGCCTCCTGGAAAACAGCCTTTTATCCAAAATAAAACCTTTGCAAAAGGAAAAAAAAATAAAGAGCAAAAAATAGCCCTGATGAATCAGCACAGCAGGAAAATTCCGAGCTGGTCATGGAATGAGCGTCAGCATTCCCAGTCTGTTTGTGAGTTCTTCATTCCGAGTGGGTTTTGTTACAGTATTGGAATGAAACAAAGTCACTGTGAAAAGTTCCTTTTTTAAGTGCTCTTTGCAGCACTGGTGTAAAGCAGAGATATCCCAGTGAAACCAAATTCCAGACTCTGGGATCTTCCTGGATCTCTGTGGGGTTGGGAGAGTGGCAGCACCACCAGAAATCCCAGAGAAAATGGGAATCTTCCTGCTGGGAAGGCAGTGGGTGTTAGGCCTGTCCTTTTCCTTAATTTCCTGAATTATTCCTGCATTTCCCCAATCTTTGGGCAGCTGAGGCAGCCAGGGAGGTTCGTGCCCCTCACAGCCTTAAATCCCCCCTGGCAAGCCCTGCTCCCTGGGAATGCTGCTCATCCCGAGGGCAAAGCCAGGCCTGAGCTGAGCCTCACACTGAGCTGAGCCCGAGCCTGGCACTGGAGCAAACCCAGCCCAGAGCTTCTGTCCCCTGTGCTTGTTCTGTTCCCAGGGAGCTGCTCCGAGTGCCGGGATGGGCAGGGAATGGAGAGGAGGCAGAAACCTGGGATGTTTGCTGTCCTTCCACAGGATTTTCTTGCTCTTTCTCACGAGATCCTCTTTATTCTTTTCTTTAAGGAATGTTGTTCCTTTGGGGATGAGCCCACCTGGGAAGGGGGAGGATGATCCAGAGGTTTTGGCCCCACAGATCCACAGTGCCCGGCCCCAGGGAGGCAGGGGGTGGCACAGGGACGGTCACAGGGCTGGCAGGAGGCTCTGGGAACCTTTAATTACCCCCAGTGCCCCAGATCCTCATTGCCCATAAATGTCCCTGCTGAGCAGCTTTTTCTTTTTCCAGGGCGATGGAATAACAGGGAAAATATGTGTGAGCCCCTGGATTTCTGGAGGGTGTTTTTCTTTCATTTCTATTTCCCTCATTATGCTGTCATGGGCTGCTGCAAATTGGGCCCTCCCCTCCTCCCTGCCCAGAATGAGCAAACGAGCAGGGACAGCAGAGCTGGGGTCAGGGAGGGGTGGGAGGGACATCCCTGCTCCCTGCTGATGCCTCTGCCCTGGGATCCTGGGATCACAGAGGGGATGTGGGCTGGGATCCCCAGGGATCTGCAGTGGGGGTGCTCTGGGACAGGCGTGGCCCCTTTCCAGAGGGATGGGGATGAGGTGGAGTTCAC
>VZRZ01005977.1:191344-205633 GCA_013398175.1 Climacteris rufus | reverse complement strand
CCAGCAGACCAGGTGCTGAAAAGATTTCCCCATGATCAAAAAACCCAAAATTCTCTTGATAACACCAACCCTAGAGCCAGTTATTGATAATGCAGGCTTTCCTATTCCTTTCATAATTTTTCTGTGCCATCAAGAGGACTGAGAGAAACACAACCTGAGCTCCTGCCCTATCAACCACCTGACCCAGTGAAATGTCTTCACTGAAAGGGAAGGCATTGGAACAGGCTGCCCAGGGAAGTGGTAGAATCATCATCCCTGGAAGTGTTCAAAAGGCATGTGGATGTGGCATTTGGGGACATGGTTTAGTGGTGAACATGGCACTACTAGCTTATCTCAATCTTACAGGTTTTTTCTAACCATAACAATTCTCTGGTGCTAAGTCTTCCCCATCAAGCTGGTTTTAAAGATACTACTGATGACTTGCAATTCTCTGAGTTGATGCAACAGGAGAGATACTTATTTAACATTCAATTTAACTTCCTGTACTGTGATTACTTTCTACACTACAGTTAGCAATAGCCATCCATTGGGCAACATTAATTTACATCTCATGGGGAAAAAAAAGAAAAAAAGATAAAATGTAGGCAAGGAAGAGCAAACAAACAATTCTTCTGTATATATGAGCCCTACTCAAGGTAAAAAGGATTTTCATTGAAGGGATTTTAATAGGGTTTTATCAGTGTGTTGGTTTTGCAGGGCTCAGTTTTTTGGTAGTGGGGGCGACCACAAAGATGGCTTCTCTGAAAAGCTACTCCAAGCTTCCACAGACATCCAGCAGAGCCAATCCCAGATGGCTCTGAAGATGGACATGCTGCTGGCCATGGCTGGGCCAATTAGAGATGGAGGTAACGCCTCTGTGATGGCATATTTAAGAAGAAAGCAAAACAAATTGGCTGTGTAGTTTTAGTCCCAGTTAGACGAAAAGGAGGAGTGAGAACATGTGAGAGAAACAACCATGGAGACACCAAGGTCAGTGACGAAGAAGGAGGGGGAGGAGGTGCTCCAGACACCGGGACCAAGATATCCTGCAGCCTGTGGGGAGGACTATGCTTATATCCCCCTGCAACCCTGAAGGTCCATGGAGATGCAGAGATACACCCGCAGCCATGGGGAAGATGCTCACGCTGGAGCAGGAGGGGTGGATGCCTAGAGGGGCCTGTGGTCCGGTGGAGGGGTTGACATGGATAAAGAGGCCTTGCTCCTGGGTCTGGTGGGAGTCATCATTGATAAAAAGCCTTGACCCCCCACTGTGAGTTGGACCAGCCCATCCTTGGAAAGACTGCACTCCATGGTGAAGAACCTTTGGCAGCAGTATCAGGTGGGACTGTTTGCTGGTGGAAGGAATTCATTCGCAGCAATTTGGGAGAGGGATTGATACCACAGTGCTTCAGGAAACTGGTTCCTTCTCCCTAAGCAGTGGAAGAAAATCTCGGATGATGAACTGACCAAAAAAACCCCCACCCCTGTCTCCCTGTGACGTTGGTGGGAAGGAGGGAGGGGCTCGGGGGAAAGAATGTGTTTTAAAGGCTCATTTTACTTCTCATTATCCTCCTCTGATTTTGTTAGCAATGAATCCTCTTAATATCTTCAAGTTGAGCCTGTTTTGCCTTGGATGGTAATTAGATAGAGTTTTTCTCCTGGTCTTTATCTCAAACTCCTTGAACTCTTCATTAACATTATCTCTCCTCTGTACCGCTGTGGAGTGGGAAGGGTGAGAGACCATGTAGTTTGTGGGTGCCTGGCATTTGGCCAGCCTCAAACCATGACAATCAGCAAAGCTGTCATTGTTGCTGTAATTTGAGAAAATAAATTTCTGAGGGCCAAAAAGAGTAAAAATGTTCACATCAGTAATATCCCTTTTAATTTCATGAGATGTTTTCACATATCTATTCTTGCCAGTAATCAAAATATTTATTAATAATATTCATAGTGATATTTCTGGTGCTAACTTTATATGCAAATAACAGCTTGAAAAATAAATCCTAAGTTTTTACCCTGTATTCTCAGTACTTAAATCAGTGAAATATGCTAGCATTTACATGCACTCATGTTATAAAAAACAGGGTGACTGCTAATGTACTGGCATTTTAAATTCCCATGGAATGTTCAAAACAGGGCCATTTTTCATCAAGTTGAAGGATTATCTCCCCCCGGGGATACACTCAGATGGGACTAGTCCTTTATTTATCATTTTCATCTTAAAAAGTGCTACAGGAAACAATGATAGCTCACACATACAGTGTGCCAACCAATCAAAATATTTTTATCTCTCTCCATGACAACAATCATTAGGACAGTATTGCAACAAACCATCAAAATTCAAATGATATCATCAGTCTGACAATATATTGAAAAACAATTCTGTTGCCTATAGCAACAAATAGCTTTATTGAGTCTTGTGTTGCCTTGGGGATGCACAAAGGCAAAAATTAAAGAACTATAAATTACAAATGAGGTAACTGGTAAAAATGAAAATAAATTAAAAGCTAAATCTTTTCTAAGATATAGTAGACGCAACACCTACCTAAATCCCAAGTTTCTTGTCACCAAGAAAGTTCCAAAAATGTCAGATAAGTATCTACATTTCAGGAGAAACCCAGAGTGTGCCTTAGAAAGCTGATCTATAGAATGCATTAAATGATGGGATTTGCATAAAACAGGTCAGGATACACTAAGCTTATGGATCTGAATTTTGCTGTATATACAGTACAGGACCAAAGGAAAACAAGTTCATTCACAGTTTCAGAAATATACAGCTTTTACTGAGGTTAGCTTTCTGACTACAATTAGTGCTGCATTCACTCACACATGGAAAAGGGAAGCAATATTCAATTTATAGAAAAAAGGACTTAGTAACCTCAAGTTTCATATACATTTCCTGACTACCAAGTCACAAGTTATGTGTGATGGAGCCTCTTTCAATGCTTTCACAGGGGCTGAAAGAGTTTTTTTCCATTTTGACAGAAAGCCAGACAGGAATTATATGAAACTGAAACATAGTAACTAATGTATGCAATCTTTATTCAAATTAAATGTGTGCATTGTTAAGTGTAATTAGAGAATAGAAACTGAGAACTAGTACTAGCTGTAATCAGACTTTTTTTTTCCTTTTTCTGTTTAAAATGTCAGTACTGCAGACCTTTCACAGTCATAAATTAATTTTGAGATGTTACAGTTTCTCTAAGTATTAGCTGAAGTGGTTAAAGCATTACTCAGTCTTTTGCACACCTATGGCATTTAGGAGCCAGATGTCTTGATTAGGATAAACTAGACAACCTGGAAAGTGCTGATATACTGTGAGCTTTCAGATCATCAATCAAAGCGTGTTGTGAGATATTCAGGATGTGGCAGATGCTCAGGAGTACTCCTATAAATAGTAATTTAAAATGTGGACATCTAAAGTCATCTAAGTTTATCAGATCTTACCAGGGAGAAAATGTAAATACAATAACTTTTTATTTTAGAAAGACCACCACTAGCTGGAATAAAACATGAACAGAAAACCAACTTTGTTATTTCACACAATCTGGGCAATAACCAGAGCTTCACCTCCTCTTTGGAACTGATTTAAGAATAAGTAGGAGTTTTCTTGACTGATACAACAGGATTGTCAGCACATAGTTTCAGAAAGACCTTCCATAAAACATCTATAAATTAACAGGAATGCAGACTGATCTACAATTGCTGCTTGCTCCTACAGTTGTAATTTTTGCCATTACCTCTAGATTCACTTGGATAACATGACAGTAAAACACCAGGAACTTTCAAGTTGTAAGAGATACATCAATCAGTTAGAATAAGCATGCTTCAGGCAAGGAAAGGAAGTCAGATCCTGATCTAGAAAACATTTAATAACTTCAGAAACCATATCCTTAATTAATTAATTATCCATTCTATAGAAATGCACTATTTCTTGGAAGATTATAATCAGCTAGAAAACAACAGTAATTAAATATCAGAGTTACTAAGGAAGTGTCCCTTCACAAGTAGGTGTTTAAGTATTCTCATTTCTGGAAAGTAGGAACAAGCTGGAATACTCTTCAGTTTTTCCTGTGGGTTTGCATATTGCATCATTTCTTGTTGTATACTTTATGACTTTTGTATTGAGAACATGGACTCAAATTCCAATTCACAAATTGAATCCCATTTCAAGCTTACAAAATTTCAGCTAGTTCTTACACAATCATTTAATGAACAAAAGTAATTACAGTTATAAAAGACAAGATAACTGTGATTGAGTGGATGAACTACACATAGAGTTGTGGATGAACTATACATAGATCCTGTCAGGATGTCTTTTAGCATTCTATGCAGCCAGATATCTCTACAACAGATGCCAAAATTATAAAAGAAATTGTCACTTGAGGTTTGAGCTGTCTGAACTTCAACAACCCAATTAAAGACTTGAGATTCAACCAGGGGCATTAATGATTACATGTGACTGTGAATTGGTAGGAAATACCAGTCTGTAGGAAGAGGACAGCATATCACAGCAGCAGACAAGTTTGAAGCTAAGGGTATTTTTGTCATTTTTTTTTGTAATTCTACACTGAACCACTTAAACTACACTTCAATCAACAGTACCGTGTTGCACGTAAAGTTAAAGAGCTTCACCCATTGGATCCCAGTGGATCCCAGGTGAGAACCTGGGGACAGTCATCACACTTTCTCAACAGAAACCAGTGGCTAAGTATGTTGGTGATGTTGCAGGTTCTGTCTTGGAAGGAGAAGGAATAAAAGGAAGGTGTATGAGTCTTGAAACAACAGCTAGGCAACTGCTTATTGTAGTTTTATATATTCAGCTGTGCATAAGGAAGCCTAGTTAGAGAAGGGAAGGTAGCATTGTGGTGGTGGAGATATTGTAAGTACTTGCAATGGCAAGTAGGAAATTCTATAGAATAAAAATTGTCTATTTATGAGTTGTTGCAGAAAAAAATGTTATGAAAGACAGCATATGTATTGTTTTTGTCCTTTTATAGCTATGCAGGATCTAAAACTATAGAATGGATGAGATATATTAGTGTTAAAAAATTATGGATTTGGACTGCAGATGTTTGACTCATAGCAAATACTTTTCTGACAAATAAAAGGCATTACGGGGAGATGAAAACTCTTTCCTTTTTCTATGAAAAAACATGCTTGTAGGGACTTATAACACAAAGGACTTTTAACAAAATTTTGACTTGGTATTTAAAATCCAAGTCAGGTATCTGTGGAAAAAGCCGAAGTATCTAGACCTCTGAAAGCCTTCCACAGTCTCTGTAGAAGTTTATGAAATCAAGTTTAAAATAGCTTTTAAAATAACATGGTATAAAATAAACTAGCTTCTACACAAGAGATCATAGCATTGTACTTTTGTTTTTAACTCAAACATGGCTTGAAGGTTTTTTCCGTCTTTACTTAAACATTTCACTTTTTAAATAACCCCTTCTTCAGGCTGGAAGTTTCGGTTTATTTTCCTATAGTCTGCAAAAGGACTTTTTGCCTAGGAATATTAAATAAAAAGATTCTGTACTAATCCATATATAACAGGTAGTACACAAAACCTCAGCTGTAAGAGTTTAAGGGACACATAAAATATCCTTTTCAAATATGATTTCTCCTTAATTTCTGGTCTTAGCTTTAACTTAACTATTCTTTTATGCTTTTACATCCTTTAAAAATGCTTATAACAAGTTACATCTTTGATTGGTGGCAGGGAAATATTTTATGTTATCTAACTTCTTGTCTGGGTGTCCATGACCTTACTGTAAGTTAACTTCATCCTCCTTTGTTTTTATTTCTTGGCAAAACCTCAGTTAAACAGCTAATGTAACTTATTCATATATAATTTGCTTAGACCTTTTTTCTGTTACACTTTGAACTCAAATGAGAGAGGTCACTGTGAGCCTGTATGCTCAGTACTGATCAACAAAGAACTTCTAGCCACATTAATCTGTTTTTCTCAGTCTGATTTGTTGTCTGCATTATTTTTTGAGATCTTTGTTATGAGGTCTTTTGCAGTTTATGTTGGTCCTTTTGTGTCTGTTCTGAAGTGTATATGTACATATTTAAAACTCTATTCTTTTGTCTACAATAAAACCATTTTTTATAGAACTAGTCAGACTTGGTTGTTAGTTCTCAAGCACTAGGAAATGTAGAAGGAAAAATATTTAATAGGCGGCAATAAAGTCAGCTTTTCTATGTTAAGTCTTTTAGTTCAAATTTCCTTTGATTATCCATTTAAAAGTGTTTCTTTTCTATAATTATCCTTTTTCCTTTTTGGCTTTTTCTTTGCTGACTAATTTTTTTCTGGCTTTATTGTTGTATGCTTTCTTCAAATTCTGTTTACCATCATTAAACTAGGGAGCTCCTTCTTTCAGTAATTGTAAGACTATGCACATTATTTCCTTCCTTTTCAAGGTCAAGTTAAAACTACAATAAAACCATGAATGCCGCTGATTAAGGTACACTGCTTATTGAAGTTAGCGCCTATTTGTTTGCATAGTTTTATTTACATATTTAGGCAAGCACTTGTTTTGCACAAAGCCAAATCAATTTTGCTTTTTTGCTTGAGCAAGCTAAACACCTCACCATTCAACAGAGTTGGAAATCTTGATAGTGCATTATGAAATTCATGTCAGAAATATAGATTTATATTTACAATGTGTGCTAATTTACACATTGGTACCAAAAGTTATATAAATCAACATTTTTCACACTTTATTCTAAAGCATTTCAGCTGTACTTGTGGCACTGGATTTGGATTTATCTGAATTATAACGTAAACTCAGAATGGGACAATAATGGAAGAAGGACTTTGATGTTTTGCTCTTAATGCATTTTTCAGTCATTTATTTCTTTTTTGTGATATGATCTCTAGCCAAGACTTTAAAAAAAAATTATGACTTTAAGACACAGGGAATATGAGAAATCTGCTATGCCATTTTGTGGTTTTGTCAGAACAGAACAACAAGAAGACAAAAGATAAATGCTATTTCTGTGTAAATATCCTCAATAGACTACACTTTGATTTCCCATGTTAGATCTGAATTATTAAAAAATGTTTTTCATTTTAGAAGAGCAATATTAAGTTTCTGTGTGTATTACAAATGAAAAGCTTTTAAATTATCTTTTTTCTACTGCATTCAGTAAACATGAAGCTAGATTGGAGTTACAAGATTGCGAAAGAGCATTTGCTATTAAAACTCTTTTTACTGTGTTGCTATTTCAAAACAGCACATGAATGTGTTGAAAACTTTGCTTCTTGAAGCAAACTTGATATTCACTTTGTATCCAAATTAACCCCTGGGTAACAGAAGGCCTCAAGACAAACTTTGACAGCGAACTACTTCTTAACTACAGCTAATTATCTGATTGAAAATGTTCTGTATTTAAAACAGCCTTGACTGTTGTTCTTCAAACAGCACCACTATAATTACTTAGCATGTTTCATATGCAGGCTCTTGTTCTCTCTCCAAGGTACTTGTTCAGTTTTATTGTTCTCTGGAGCGAATACAATACACAGATATAAAAGAATAAAGCAAGCCATGTGGGGATTAGCAATGGGTTTAAGTGTTAATGCTTCGTAATACTCCATATTCTCAGAAATTCACATTAAAATTCTGACAGTGTCATAAGCAGTGTGGAGAATCTTTGAAGAAAGATATTGTTAAAGTAGGGGGCTGGGGAAGTTATCTAGAGGTGAAAAGTGCAACAAAGAAAGCATGTTCTAAGCAGAACTTTTGTAATATGACTGAAAAAAGACATATAAGGAATTCAGCTCCAGGAACTAGAAGTACACTAGGGCTGAGTCTCTGCTATGTTTCTGGTTTTTTTTTATTGTATTGATAGCAAGTATGTTGTTGCTATTCATTATGGTCTATAACTTTTACTTTAAAGTGTAATGGCAGAAGTTATATATTCATTCATATTTTGATTTTCATGTTTGGAACTGATCACAGCAGAATCACTATTAATTTATGAAGTTTTATGCCTAACATTGGGTTTGGCCCACTTTTGGTTGTATTTACCTCATGTACTTTAATCCCTCCTTCACAAAATCCAGTATCAAGGTGAACAGAAAAAAATATCAAGGTGAACAGAAAAACTCAGTCTGAGATTTCAAAATGTCTGCTTTGTTTCATAGAGAGACATGAAAAGGAAGATATATTACTGTCCAAATTATCACTTGCTTTTTTGTTCTCTCTTCCTTCTGCCAGAAGTTACTGACCTCTGTGCTAACTTTGGAGTTCTCATTTTCCTGAGAAGATGCCAGAGCTAACTGGTTTTTGTTTCACCCCACTAAAAAATTTTCTTTCTCAAAAACCCTTCCCTGTGTGACAGCAATCAGAAGATAACTCACAGCAGATGGTAACACCAAAAGCTGATATCCATTACAGGAATAATCAAAGAAAAACAAAACTGTGAAAGCCTTGCTGTTCAATTTCCCCTTCATTATTGTTCCAGTCCAGGCTTTTTGGATGACTCTCTGATGTGCTAGTCCTCAGTGCTGAATTTTTAAGAACTGGGGGGAGCCAAAACTACCTTTTCTCTTGGGTCTTCAATGAACACTACCTCAGTGTGGTGCTGGTAACATGCAGGCAAGTATAAACCTGTTAGCAAATTTAGAAGCCCCATATTTCTCACTTCTGGTAGCACTTTAATCACAAAGATCTAAACTCATCTTTCATTTTTATTTCACTGTCAGACAAATATTTTACTGTCTCTGTAAAATTATTTTGCATCAGAAATGAAACTCTTTTTCTTTTCTGTGGTCATCCTAGAGCAGACTATTTTTTTTCCTGCAGTATGATCAGAAGATTGTTAAAGAAATATCATTCCTTTGCTGAAAGGTAGGAAGTAATCTTCCTTAGCTGTATGTGAAAGTCACTAAGCACACCTATTGTAAAGGAAAAGAGAGCAAACAGCACAAATGTTATCAGGTAATATTACTCTGCTCTGGTCTGGAAGCTTGTTAACAGAGAACTGTTTTTCACTACATCAAATCATTTGGCTCACTCAAATCAACAGCAAAATTCCCACTTTGTGGACTAGAGAAAAGTGACATCAATAAGTACAACAGGTAATTTTCATTTTGCAGCAGTTATATATAAAATATACATATATATATATACAAGTATTACTGGATACTATAATTGATCAAAAATAAGTGACACGATTTTGTAGAAGTCCTGGAGCAGTTCATACACCAGAACTCATATCAATTAACCTAAGGGGGAGTTATTGAAAGATGAAAGTGTACAATTTTTACTGGTTTGATAGAATGGTGGCTAAGATTCAAAAGTGTATCCAAATCCTGTTCTTGATTATAAGGAGTGCTCTGGACAGAATTCACAGATGGATTGACATTTTCTCTCAACAGTGTCTGACTTAATTGTTATTGCAAGAGTTTATAATTTAAAAATCTGAAAATCACCTATATTTATGATTATATAACAATATTTTCTATGCTTTGTGTTATTCTACACTGCCTTGTCAGCTGGTGTGACCTTCTTTTTGATGGTTTCTGATCTACCTATGCATGCAGGTGATCACTTAAATTCTGTCAGTCACTGTAATTTTAATTCTAGTATTATCCTACTCTTTGAAGCAATTAATATAATTAGTACTTTCCAGTCTATTTTTATAAGGAACACAATTTAAAGAAGTATAAGTATTTATTAAATGGACCATTGAGATTTTTCACCAAGGAAGACCAAATAAATAATACATTGGTTTTCTTCTCAAAAGAAAGTATTTTAAAAAAATATGCATATCAATCTGTTTGAAGAAACCCTCAATATTAAAATGGAAGTGAAAAGGCAGGTCTTTACAAAAAATACAATTTTAAATTTTGGAATGTTGTACAAGTACCTTCTTCCAATACACTTATTTACAATATAAAATACAGAAATGTAGAATGGTTTAGGTTGGAAGGGACCTTGAAGATCATCTAGCTCCAACAACCTTACCATGGGCAGGGGCACTGTTCACTACATCAAGTTGATCAAAGCCCCATCCAACCTGGCCTTGAACACTGTCAGGAATGGGGCATTCACAGCTTCTCTGGGCAACCTGTTCCAGTGTCTCACCACTCTCACAGTGAAGAATTTCTCCCATATTACTAAACTAAATTTCCCCTCTTTCAGTTTGAATCCATTACTCATTGTCCTGTCACTGTGGTTCTTGTTGAAGAGTCCCTTTCCACCTTCCCTGTAGGTTCCCTTCAGACACTGGAAAGTTGCTATGAGGTCTCCATGTAACCTGCTCTTCTCCAGGCTGAACAAGCCCCAACTTTCTCATCCTGCCTTCACAGAGGAGGTGCTCTACCTCCCTTCTCAAATGAATGGTTACCCTCTGCACATGCTTCAACTGTTCTATGTTCTTTTTATGTTGGGGTACCAGAACCTTATGCAGTGTTCCAGGTGGGGTCTCATGGCATGTTACAAATATGAGAGAGTTTAGATGGTTACATGGTTTAGTTAGATGGTTTAGTTGGTTTAGTTAGGGTTTTAATTCTCTTGGAGTGGCCTGCACTCCAAAACCACGTGTTCTCTCTCTGGTTCTTTAGTTATGATCCATCAGGATTATTACAACATGGATAGATTTATTGTAATAGTCACAAGAAAACACATATGAGACCAGAATTTAAGCAAAACTTCTTACTACACAGGATAAACAGAGATACTACCAGTAGAATAAACAGTGCACAAAAATAAAGGTACCTATAGTAAAGAAATGGTAAGGTTAGAACTCCATGTAACTTACCAAATTTTTTCACTCAACTTCTAGAAGGGAAGTATGGAACACAGCATACTGATGTCTTAAAGTATGTCGGAGAAAACAGTTTATAGACTTCAAGAAGTAACAAAACTGTAGTCTGAGTTTTTGAGTTTTACAGTGCTCTTTCATATGTGTAAAATCCTTGTGTCTGTCAGTCACTTTATCTTGGATATTCTGCCTTCCCAGCAAAGGGCTCACAGCTGGTGCCAAGAAGTTAGGGGAAGATAGTCCTCTAATCTTAACATCAGCAGATAAAATTTGGCAGCAGAGAGGGGGGGTTACACGGTCCTGCCACATGGGAGGAGTAGAGGGGGAATCACAATAATCCTCTCTTATTTAATTTCTTATGGAAGGAAAAACAGTAACAGAATTTGCCCAAACAGCTCAGATTATTTTCATTTGCACCCTTCTATAAACTCTTTTTCTACTATCTAAAACATCCTTAATAAAAAATAAACCAGTCTGTAACTTTACCTAGATTTTGCATTTCTCGAGTTTACTTGATGCCTGATTTTCCTGCTTATTCAGCCTTTAAAGGTAAAAGGTCTCTGGGACAGTCACCAAGATTGGTTCATTTATTTTAACTCAGCCCATTATACAAAATATTTGAGACTAATATCCTGCCTGTTCCAGAACTGCTTTTAACAAATCATGAAACCATACATACTTAAAAAAACCTGCATGGAAATCTCATTAACAATTTTTCTTGACAAAAGAAGGCTCTATTTTAATATACAAAGTCTTCCTTCCTTGTAGTGAGAGTATTGGCAAAAAGCTGCATGTGCACACGAGGAGCAGATGGAAAACATGCTAGCACTGCAGTACTCCTAGTACTTTAATTTCATTATGTGTCTCTGCATCTATTTTTTCACATTGTTTTTGTCAGACTTCATCTTTCATAAAAAAAGAAATTGATATGAATGACTTAGCTCATTTAATCAGTAGCATTGTGAAGAACAGATTTGCAAATTAGTTTTAACTGAGGTAGCAAGGAAGGCAGGTGCTTCCATGTGGGAGCTATTGAACTTCCCTGAACCCAGTCAGTTCAATCCTGGAATGCATCCATGCTCTAATAGATATTAAAGTTGAAAAGGATCTATATGTCATCTGTTCCCCTTCCTTGCCAATATGAATAGCTATCCTGTACAATAAATATAACTGATCAAGTCTCGATTTTAAAAACCCAGGTCACGAATGTTTCACTTTCTGTTGAGAGACTATTCTTCAGTTCAGTTATTCCTTTTAAATTGTGTTAGATGTTATGTAGACCTTAAATGTTTTTTTCTCTTATTTTAATGTTAGTCTGACTATAGTACCTTTCCCCCAGGTTTGAAAAACACTGTAATGCTAAACTCAATGGCAAAAGTCTCCTTGATATAAAAATGACTAAGATTTCACCTTCAGTTTTGTCTGCTAAGTGACTACTTCCTCTTACTCACTGTATGAAACCACAGATTCAGAGAAATCAGCTTTTCTGGTTACTGGAATAGTAGATAGGTCCTCCCATTAAAAAAATCTTCTAATGTTGGGGATAGGTCTTTCTTGTACTACCCAAGAAGTTCCCATGCAAACATCCAAAACTGAGCCATGACTGATGATGGTTTCAATAGATAAAGGTGAATGGACTGCACATCAAATAATGCCATTTGGGACATGCCAGCCACTCTACAGCCTAACTAAAGAGTCAATACTAAAATAGGATGATGAGTTGTAAAATTTCTTCTTTGCATTACAGTTATTTAATGACAAAAGAAATTTGTTTTTTTTTCAATCAAAATATGCTACAATTTTTCACAGTATTATATCTGATCTTCACACTGATTTGTCTTCTTTATTTTTAGAAGCTTTTCTCATGTAGCAAGGGTCTTTCAATATTTTTTTCTTTCTACAAAGTTTTGAAGTTTGTTTGGTTTATTTCTTTTTTCATTCCCCTTCTTTCATAGTAGCAAAGCCACAATTACTTCATGTAGCCTGAAGAAGTATTTTTGATGGCACTTTTCAGTTTTGTGCAGGGAGTGCCTTTTTGTTGTTATGATAATACTAGTATTTTGTTTAGCTTTAATATCCTCAAACAGACAGGTACATTCATTATTAAATTGTTCATAACGCATTCTAAACCATGTATTTTTCAATAGCAATGCCAGTTTTCCTCCAAGAATTCTGTAAAATTGGCATTTTTCCTAGATCAACTAAATTCTAATAACAACAGTTTCAGATTATTAAAAACATGTTTTTTCACATAATGCACACTCTAAGGAGAGGGGGGAAAGCATCAGTTGATTTTAAGAAGTTTTCTTGTTGTACATTTTTTATGATGTCTGAAATTATAATTGTTTGTTCCTCTAGAGCATATTAGTTCCAAGGAGAAGAGTTTAGGGGGTTTTAGTTTGATTGGGGGGATTTTTTTTCAGGGGAGGGAGGAAGGTATGATAGTGTTGGTTTGTATGGGTTTTTTTCTGGATTTTGCTTCTAGGTTATATAGGTAGAAGCATGTGGACAAATCAGGAGATGCATTAATCCTTGAAAAAATACTAATGTACACACGTTTTTGCTCAATTTATCTATATAGAATGTGTTTTATTACACACACACCACATATGTATATAGACGTGTGTGAAGGTATGCACGTGTGTATACATATATTTATGAATATATATATGTATATTTTGCATTTTTTTGCTCTGGTTAAAAAGAATGTTATTACCTGAATATCCAGACAGACAGCTAGTATGTACCCATTTACAAAACTGCTGTCCTAGCTGTTAAAAAAATAAAACACCTTTGAAAACTGTCCCTGAAGGGATTCAGCTGTGAGGATTTGTGTCATAAGGACATCCAAAGAAAGCTGAGGTAGCTTTTAAAAATCATTAGGTATCCACCCATTGACCCACAAGTAAAACTCAATAGTCAATATTAGTTTTATAATAAGGTGAATAATTCAATTATATTTGAAAATTCCTGTTAACATAGAAGCAAGTAGACAAAAGAAATTCAGCACTGTTGATCACTTTTATGGACAGATATTAACCTTCACAGGTCACTGAGTATAGCCAGACCCTGTAATTAAGTATGCTTGCTAAAAACAAAGACTCCCAAGCTTCTTTCAGATGACTCAGCAGAAATTTATATATTTAATGGCACCATATTGATTTTAACAGTATATCCCACAAAAAAAAAATCTATCTGTCAGAAAACTTTGACCTGAATTTTCAATGACAGCAGAAAAATTATTCTCTTTTTTTCTTCCTGGATTTAGAAAGAGATTTAGCAGTGTGTCTTAGTATTTGCAAAATAAAATAATGAAGCCAATGATAAAGCAGCATTTCAAGTGTTGCTGCAATGACTGAAAAATGCATTCCAAACTCCTGGAAAGCACCTTAAAAGTTCCATAAAATGTATGAGATAATGATGTATTTTCTAAACAAAAATAAGTTATAAAGTAAAAGAAAGATTATTAGAGAGAGAAATCCAAGCTAGGATTTTTGGTTTGGGTTTTTTGTTTCTGGTTTTTGGTTTGTTTGTTTT
>VZRZ01005977.1:181074-191304 GCA_013398175.1 Climacteris rufus | reverse complement strand
GTTTGGTTTGGTTTGGTTTGGTCTGGTGTGGTTTTTTTTTTTAGTTGTTGTTTGGGGTTCTTTTGGTGGTTTATTCGTGGTAGATTTTAGAATTTTTATTACCGGAAAACATTTATTGATGTTTTCCAGAAACTGATTTGCAGGGCACTTTCAAGCTTAGCATTTGTCTCCATCTTGACTTAATCCTTAACATCAGACCCTGCACCTATTAATTCATGGAAATTTTTCTACTTGGGGTCAGCATTTAGTCAAATGGAAGTCTTTTGGAAGTCACAAGCCAGGTGCCTTGTTTCTCTGTTTTCCAAAGATGCATCTCACTGGTATATAGAGGTTGTCTAGCAAACACCAACTGTTGAACTCACCCTAAAACAATGCAGTCACTGCCACTTTAAGGGTTCTCAGTTCCTGCATTTTACAGCGCATTTACTGACAAAGTGGGTTCCAATTCCCTCAGAACCTGAAGGCTTTAAAAGTACACCTAATATGTACTTGATATGCTCACTGCTGCCAATTAGACAAAGTGGAAACCACTGTCCTTACTGAATTTCTACCAAGAATTCAAGGTTAATAGAATCATGGAATCATTTATATTGGAAAAGACCTCCAAGATCATCAAGTCCAATCATAAACCTAGCACTGCCAAGTCCACCACTAAACCACGTCCCTAAGTGTCACAGCTACTCGTCTTTTAAATAACTCCAGGGACAGCGACTCAACCAATTACCTGGACAATCTTTCCAGTGTTTGACAACCCTTTCAGGGAAGATATTTTTCCTAATATCCAATCTAAACCTTCCCTGCCAAAACTGGAAACAATTTCCTCTTGACCTATCACTTGTTACTTAGAAAAGAGACTGACTTCTTTCATTTAAATAAATGGACAAAAACCCCAAAAAACCCAAGCCATATAACATATGAAATCTCACATGTTTGTGCATGGAATCCTACCCCAAAACCAGCATTAAAATATTATTATTATTTTCTTAAAATCAAAATTTAATTTATAGGAGGCTGAGGTAATTGTGATGTCAAAAAAAATCTTTAACTTACTTTAAGAAATTGACTACAGAAAAAGCAGTGTGTTTTTTTATGTACTCACCCATATTATATGATTTTTTAATATTTTTCCACTGTTTAATGTAAAGGTATATTGGCACTGAAGAGATATGGTGTGTGGAGGTCAGAGAAATCTGACTAAGCTGTGCATAACTGTTCATCCAGGTTATACTGCTGGTAGCCAGAATTGGAAGAATCACAGCAAGTGTTTCTCCTTGATCCCATTTCTCTCTGCAATGTGTTTTTTGTTGTATCCTGCTATCTAGCATCTGGTTACTGCTTTAGTAGAAGTCCATACTCAGGATTTTGATAAATTAGCACTTCAAAGAAACTGAATAAATAGCTTCAGTTCTGTATCCAAAATTTCAGGCATCAATCCAAAAACAGTCAATGGAGATTGTTAGTAGAGATTTCCAAGGCAAACTATGGATTGCCGCAGGTAAAAAACGTAACTGGAAGCCTTCGGCAGCGGTCGCGTGACCTGAGAGAAGCAATTCAAGCCTCACCCAGTCCCCTCGGGGGAGGGTCGTGGCTGCCTTAATTCTTCCGTGCTGCTGTTTGCAAAATTCACGCACGCGGTTTAATTGACGCAGTAGAAGTGAAGAGATGAGGAAGGGTTCTTTTCCACTTAAGTCCAGCTGATTTATTACTGGAGTTGCAGACAGGGAGCGAATAAAGACAGCCCCAGCCGGCTCGTGCACACTAACAGAAACAGCAGGAGCTGGTGCCTCCCAGGAGGGATCCCCAATAAAGGAACCTCTGGGCTTTTATGTCCTCACAGTCCAAGTGCACAAAAGCCTTGGCTTCTCCTCCTCCTGAGTCCTCGGCTCCTGACATGTCTCTGAGTGTCTGGTCACGTGATTGGGCCACAGGTCCCCTTTCCTTTGCAAAGAGTCAGCAGTTCAAGGTCTCTTCCCTCGGGTCCCACCACCCAGAGCTCCATGTCCAGCTCCCACTGCAGCTGCTCACCAAGCTGCTGGCACTGGATGTGTTCCTCAACAGTGAGTGTGTTTGTTTGTAGTTTTTAAGAGTAACATTGATTTTTTTTCCATTTACATCTCCCAGCCTCAGGGAGAGGTCCCATGCCCTCCCTGCAGACTGCAATGCAGAGCTGTAATCTATCATCTGAACATTTGTTTGGGTTGAAGGCTCTGCCCTGGACAGCTGCTCCAACATCTCTTGGAAAATGTGCCCTGTGCTGCATCAGTACCATTCCTTTGCTGTTGTTGCTAGTGAATGAGCTAGATATCCCCATGAAGTTATAAAATACTTTAGTAGACTTACATCAGTGATTTTTTTTGTGAAAAACATAGGACTTTTTTTCTTGTATTTTAACACTCTTTTTTTGAGAGCTTCCCAAGTGAACTATAGTAACAATATTTGCAGAAGTTTTACATTTCATGAAGATTTATGCTGAAGATAACTCCCCCATCAAACCAAAGCTTATTTAAGCTTTCCACAAAAGATATCTGTGGAGTTTTTATTATTTCAAAGCATATCTCTTAACTCTTAAGCCAAACTTTAAAGTGTACCCTAGCCGTACAATTTTTTGTTGAAAAAAAGTAAATCATATATATGTTCTGATTATTTTATTTTAACATTTTTAATATCTAAAAACCAGAAAAGCTGTATCATTCTTTGAGAAATTAAGAAATTATCAACATCAATGTTCATATCTGATACAAAATAGGAGTTTTATTGAGTGAAATGCATTTAATCTTGTTCTATAACTTTTAAATATGGCCCACTCATTCACTAAAGTTCATTAAAAAAAGCTATAGGTGCATTTTACTTTCTGAACAAGTAGCTATGAACTTAGAAAGAAGTAACACCCAAGATCAACTTGCTCAAGTAGAGTAAGAAAAATAAGCTGAAAAAGGGAAAAAGACAGAAGGTGAGGTAGAGTACACCATTTAGAATTATGTGTATTACAGGCAGGCATACACTTAGTAGAAAATATGGAAAAGGCTAGAATAAAAGTACACAAATTGCCACTGAATTTTTATTCATATTTTATTGACCCAATGGACAAACCATGTTACAGGTTTAAAAAGACATTGATTCAAAGAAGTTAATTGCATTATTAGTGCTTTAGAATATTTATAAATTTTATTATCTGATGGGAAACATGTGCTCTTGGAGCTATACTATCACTGAACATGGTGATAGACCAACAATTGTCCCAAAAAATCAGGAAGACCATAAGGACACAGAATAAAAGAATGTGAGTTTTAAATCACTCTTCAGAAAACACCCCAAACAAAGGCTAAAGAAGGACATAAACAGGTCATTAAATATAACTCAAAATGAGCTTTCAAAAAAAAAAAGTTTATAAAAAGGGTTTGACGAGAAATTCATTAACGGTGTGTATAACTTTTGAATCCTTTCTGAAGTTTTTGCTATGTGATCCCATAAATATACACAAATGAGTAAGTGCACACAGAAGGATGACTGGGAGTCTGGAATGGAACACCTCCTGTAGAGTAAGCAAAAAGACCTCTGTGCTTCTTCAGTCTGAAAAAAAGAGAAACCTGAAAATCCTGCAGAAGTAAGCATTCTCTTAACAGCAAGACATAATTAAATTATCAAACATGTTAAACTTGAAAAAACATCTCTTCCTGAATGCTTACATAGAACATGTGGATATGTCATGATGTATAAGACTGAACTTAGTACAGAGGAATGATACATTAAAGCCTATGAAGTGTAACTGTTTAAGTGCTGCCTCCCTCAGAAAAGTATTTGTGCTTGCACTCTCTTTCTTTGCATTTACTGCTTTAGATGCAAAAGATATTACCGAAGAGGATACCAATTAGTTTAACCCTTTTTAGAGTTTTTGATGGTTTATGCAAGAGTATTTGCATGTCAACATTCTGTAGTGCACCAGAATGTACATTAGTTACTTAAAAGCCATGCAAACTTGCAAATTTTATTTAGCTGCATATATTTAAAATAATTATTCTATCAATACAAAACAACTAAAACAACTGTGACGGGGTGCAGACAAAAATTGCACATAATTCAAATAATAAAGACTAAGCACACAGAAATTCAGAAACAGCATACGTGTTTTGCAGGAATCATCCTCATTTGTGCACATAGGATCAGCCTATTTAATTTTATGTCTCTTCTTCCACTGAGAAATTTAATATTTAAGTGCAATATTTTTACCAGAGACAATAGGTAAACTTCCATTTGCATTAATAAAGTCCCATTATTATCTTCACTATAGATTTTTCTATTGACTATCTTTTAATTTTCTTCAGAGTGTCCTGGGTAACCCAAAATAAGATTGTGTTCCATATCTATCTGTGCCCAAAATTGTTACTGTCTCTTTAAGACTGAGCAGCACGTCCAGAACTGAACTGAGGGGAGAGGGAGCGCCAGTCCCTTTTATAAAGTTCATCAAACTATTTGTTCTAGTGCAAATCTGAATATTAATGTTACAAGAAAACCAAATAATTGTGATTTCTCAACTGAAAACAGCCCATTGTCTTTTCTGTTTAACATTGATTTGAAGACCTATGTGTTATGTTAACCTTAAGATTCTGTTTGTCCTGTATTATAAATGATGTTCACATAATTTTATTGAGTCTTTCTACAGAATGAAGGGCAAGAACTCTATTACAAAGCATGTCAGAAATGTGTTATGAAAGTACAAGATAATTACTGAAATAGTAATAATTTAAGAAACATTACTCTGGAAGATTTAAAATTAAAATGACCTTAGTAACAGGCCAAATGTTTGCTCATATTAATAAGTCACAAGTATATATTTCTGAGTAACCCTTCATACTGGTAGGGTTTTTTTTTTTTTACCTCTTTAAACACTCTTTCTTAAATCAAAGTGAATAAAATTTAAAGAAAATCCCCCAAAAGAATGAGGCTATTATCAGTCATTGAGCTCATCGGAGTTCATTTGGGACAACAAATAATGCTATCTAATTAATTAGGTTCACAGCAAACTGTGTGACACATTTCTTATGGCTGCCTGGTTTAACATTCCAAACCCTCTTGTTGATTAGAGCTTGCATGTTTCAAATAGAAATGGATGTTAGACATCCCATCTGCTGTGTAACAGATCTTCAGAAAAAAAAAATACACTGAAGTCTTGATAAGTTCATATCACCAAAACAAGATAAATGCAGCATCTTATCTGATACGTAAAGATACAATTCCAATTGTTTCTAAAATTCTATTATTTTAATCAGGCTACATGAAAATAAACATCCTACTGTCAACATGATTCCTTGATCAAAGTCTGACGTCAGGTTTGTCAATAAAATGTTTCATTTTGAAATACCTCTTATCTCCGAGTGAGCACCAGTAAAATTTTCAAATGGAATGTGCATTCTGAGATGGCACATCTTGTTTACAAAGTGGTGGTTGGCAAATAGTGATATAACACTGACTGACTACTGTGCAGACCTGTGACTCTAATTATGTGCATATTCTGAAATAAATTTGCTAGAAAGCAATTTACTTAAAAATGCATGATTCTATTTCATGCCTGAATACACTAATGTGAAAATACTGTACTTCTAGTATACTTCAAATGGATTTAGCAAATATGGCAAGGGGCAGAAATCCAAATTTGCTATAATTAAGCTCTTTTTTTCTTCTTTTTTTCAATAAAATATTTTATATGTAACACTTTGTTAGTTTAGATATCCATATAATACATTGTTACATAAAACTATATGCAATTATAAATTCTTGAGTTCTGATGGAATCAAATGCAGAAATTAGGTAGCAGGACTATCTAAAACTAAAGCATGTTATTAAGACCATTGTTCAGATGCTCCTTGAACTCTGACAGGCTTGATAATATGACCACTTCACCGGATAACCTGTTCCAGTGACTGGCTACCCTCTCAGTGAAGAAGCTTTTTTTAATGGCCAATGTGAACTTCCCTTGATGCACTTGATTCCATTAGCTTGTGACCTGTTTCTGGTTGCCAGAGGGAGGAGATCAGTGCCTGTCCCTCTGCTGACCACCTTAAAGGAGATGCAGATTGTGATGAGGTCATCCCTCAGCCTTCTTTTCTGTAAGCTGAACAAGTCAAGTGACCTCAGCCACTCCTTGTAAGTCTTGTCCTTGAGACCTTTCACCATCTTGGTCATCCTCCTCTGGACACACTTCAATAGCTTCTAGTAAGTCCTTCTTACAGTTAGGTACACAAAAGTGCACACAGTACTTGAGTTGGACAGAACCACTGCAGTGTAGAGTGGAACAATTACCTCCCTTGACCAACAGGTGATGCTCTTGATGCACTCCAGAAAAGAGTTGGCACTTCTTGCCTTTCTTTTTTTTCTATTAAAAATTATTTTTACTGAGCTCCAGTTAGTTTTGTTAGTTTCTTGCCAAGTCTTGTTGATTTACCATTCAAAAAATAGGGAAAAAATTCTCAAACCAGCAATGTTTCCCAGGATATATTCTCATATCTACAGTCTAGATGAGTTCTAGACATATTATGCATTAGGTTTATGTTCCAAATGCTTGTGCAGGATGTCTGTAACAGATCTTCAAGTTAAATGGTCTTTAAACTTACATAGGATTTGACAGCAGGTCAGGTTGTTTTCTATTGCTCTTTAATTCTTTTTCACATTGCTATATAAACAAGAACTGATTTATTCTAATTAAGCTCCTCTAGTCAGGAACATTTGGACTGAGTGTAGCAGATTTGCTTGAAAGTTACCATGTTATCATTCTAATAGACATGGGCAATATTAAGTATGGACAATATTAAAATTAACATTAGACTGTGTTAAAGAGATACATTTTGTGTCAGAAGAATGACAAGACAGTGTACTCTGTAACTATCACTGTACTAAAGAACAGAAGTCCATTCTATGTTTTATAGATCACACCAAAAATCTAAGACTGTATTCTAAACACATATTGAAGTTTGTTTTAAATAGCACAGTTCAGAAACCTTTGAAATCCAAACATCTTAGCAAAATCATAACTCAGACTGGGACTCCAGGTGATCATGTAAAACTCACAATAAACCATAGGATTAGATCGGTTTAAGTTTCATTATGGGTGAACAAGAAAAACTCTACCCAAACTTCCCAAAAAACCCATTAAACTCTCCTTCCCCAAGAAAATAAAATCCATCTGCTAAAACATCTGAAATAAATACCACTGAAACATTTATTTAAAATGCTATCTTATCTTTGTAAGAAAGAATTAGAAATCCATAAAAGTAATAACTAAAATTATCTCTGAATCTGATGTAGTTTATTCTTTTGTCAAATGGCAAGATCAAATTTTCTTCAAGGTCAAATGACAAGATCAAATTTTCTTTGAGATCAAAGGCAAACGGAAGAATAAAAATATTAATATCCATTGTAAAATAAATCAGATATCTAAAAATTAGATATGAGAGGGACTGTATACATAAAACTTCAAAGGAAAAGTAGCATCAGAAAGACCTAAGAAAAAAGAAATTTTAAGGGATATAATGTCCTTCCTTCTCTTTAAAATACAGAATCTCTGACTTTCTCGGGATGGGTTTCAATTTGCTTCTTGTATTCAGTTGACTTTTATGTTTTTCAGTCATTCATATACAACTGTTCCATGGGAACCTGGCAAAAACCAAAATGCTAACATGGTGGGGCAAGAATGCCATGCATGATGTCAAAGAAACAATTCTGTATGCAAACTATGATTTTTTTCTGTGATTATTGGCTTGTGTCCTGAAATGTACCAATGTTTGCTCAGGATTGGCTCTTATCTGTCATCTCAAATCTGGAGGAAAAATAAACCAAACTAAATACAAATTATTTTTTCAAGAAGTCAGTACTCAGAAAAACGGAATTAAATGTCATTAGGGAACATGAAGCAATTGGCATAGATCAGTGAGAATAAACAGGTTTAGCACATGGATACACTTTGATTAACACCTGAAGAGACGAAATCTGATGGAGAGAAAAGTAACTATGATTTGCTATTTCTTTTAGGAATCACATTTTAAATATCAATCTTTTCATAGGAGAAACAAACCAACAACATGACCTTAACATGTCATTGATAAAAAACTACAGGAAGAAAGCAACGGTGGATAAGGCCTTGTCTTGGTGTGAGTGTATAATTTCCCCATGACATTATATTCTCATTGTCAGCTGTGTGTACAGAACTTTCAGTACAGGGTGATGTTTCTACACAAGGGGAGTGGATTTCCTCTCAGTGGACTGTTTAAGAACAAGGTTACTCCCTTGGGATTCCTTCTTCTTGTTCCCAGCCGCAGTGGACGGTCGGCTGGCAGAGAGAAGGAGAGGGGTTTTTTTCCCTTTTTTTTCCCCTCCTGCCTTTTTGGCCAGGTTTTTTTTTCCTTTTTTTTTTCTTTTTTTCTGTTTCCTTGGGCCTGTGTCATCTCCTGGGACTGGAGTGCTGATTTGCCGAGGGAACTGGCATGCACACCCCCAGGCCTGGGGAGGCCTGGTGATGGAGCCTGCGATGAGACCCCAGCCTCGAGGACCATCCAACGGAAGGGACTCTGGGACTTTTTACTCAGGTTCCCCTTTTCGGTGGGGGTTTAGCATCCGACATGATTCATTTCCGGGGCTTTTTTGGTGTCTTTGTTTTTTTATCTTTGTTGTGTCTGCATGCATATTGTGTGAATAAACAGGGTTTTTTTCACTTTCTTCCGAAAAATTTCTTCCTGAACCTGGTAGAGGAGGGGCTGGTGAAGACTTGCTTTCTGTTTGGAAGGGGTTTTCTGCTAAATTTGTCTCAAAACCAGGACAGGCCTTGAACAATCCGGTCTAGTGGGGGGGTGTCCCTTTCCATGGCAGGGGAGGACGTTGGGACTAGATGACCTTTAAAGTTCATTCAAACCCCTTAACAGTCTGTGATTTTATGATTCTAAGAATATTTCCATTGGATCACAGAATCACAGAGATCTGGACTGGTCTCCAGGGAATATCTGGTCAAACCCCATCTCTGAACTGGTCCAGTTAGAGCAAATCCGCTGGTGACTTGTACAGTAAAGTTCTGAATATTTTGATCAGATATTTTTCAAATATTTTTGCATAAAGAGCAAATTATTACAATTTGTGTTGTGCTTCATATCAAACAGATACTTCAGTTTATATTCTTTGCATTCCCACATTCAGGTCTTTCCTTTTCTTAATTTCTCATTTCTTTCTCTGTTGATGTTTTGTATTTTCACTCATATAGGGATTTTTTTCCATATGTTTTCCAGGATTTTCACCCAATTCTATCCCCCTGCTTATGCAGTTCATTCTTCTTTTCCCTTCTAATTTTTAAGTAAAAATCATATTATTTTCTTAGCTTATTTATAAAGTGTTTGCCTCTCATTCATAATCAACTGAAATAATTAATCAGATCTTTCAAACTCTCTGGTTCTACTACAAAGTTTTGTAATGTGGAATGCTGCCAGTATAATCCATTGATTTGGTAGCATGTGTTATAATAAGAAAATAAGGTGAAGGGCAAAAATGATCTTTTCCCTTTTCCCATGCTTCAGGGATAGCTGCTCAGTTGCTTATCCATGAGTGCTTGAGTTTCCTTGGTATTGAGGTTTCATCTGACAATGCAGCAAGATATCCAGTCCAAGTAACACATCTAAAATTATTCTATTTTATGAGACTGAAAAATTCATTTCTGTGGTTCATTCTGGTGATTTAAAAAGATAGCATGATTGTTGTTGGTGACTCATGAATAATGCTTTCTCTACAGTACTTCTACACCAAGAAAGAGCTGAGACACTATAGAATCACAAAATGTGCACAGTTTCTCCTCACTTGCTGTCAGAGACTGAAATAGTTCTCGCCTTAAACATTGTTACATCAAAACTGCAGGACCACATGAAGGTCCTGAAGTCAGGACCACCACCCCGCCCTGGAGATGCCTGACTGGAACTTTGGACTGTAAGCCAAAGATCAGATAAAGGGCATGCTATTGTTCAATCACCTCAGGCCTGAGGAGAAGTAAACAAGATTATGCATCCACAAGAAAGCCAAACCTGGCAGCTGATCATCCTTGGCTGGGTTTGGGATGGGGGAGGCCACAGCCCACAGCTGAGAGCAGGTTTACACAGATTTCACCCCCAGCTGAGGTGGGGGTAAGGAGGCTTTGAGTGTGGCCTCACCTCTGATCTGAGGCAATGAACACCCATCCTCCCTGACTCAGCTGTGGAACCCCCA
>VZRZ01005977.1:168271-180313 GCA_013398175.1 Climacteris rufus | reverse complement strand
GGGGGAGGTACCTGGATCTTCCTACTCTACAACCTGAATGTATATTAACCTATGGAATTCTATGATTTTCGGGGGACCCTCACCACCAAGAAGACCTGCTGGAGAGGATCAACACAACATTGTTGGGATCCACAGAGTGGTGATGTTTTCTTTCTCTGTCAATCGCTGTCCCCCCACCTCTTCTATTTCTTTCTCTTACCTTTTCTCTCTCTCCCATCTTTATTATCAAGTAAAGTCCATACTATTGACACTGGCATGTGATCTTGTTTGCACCTTAATTCAGGCAGAGAAATATCTAAATAACCCTATAAAACCAGATCTTAAACCTTGCACAAAGAGTATTTTGTGCATGCATACAAGAAATCCCTTTATGCACAACAGTTTTAGATTAGCTGAGTTTAACCAGAAGGTTCTCTCTCTAAGTCCTAGCTACATAAAGATCTACTCTCTGACTTGCAAATTCTGTTAGTTGCAAAGGCAAAAAAAAGTACAGATAAAAGACTGATTAACCAGATCCCCTCTGAAATGTTACTGTTTGGGAGCTGACAGAAACAAGGTCAGAGATATAAAGGATGTTTGAACAGTAAACAACATCCAGATCCTATTTTAGATTGTGAGATAGAACAGAGAATAGCACACAGTCTCACCTCAGAAGTTTCTTTGTGCAAGGATTGAAGCAAGAGCCTGAGTTTCTTTGGAGATTAAAGAAATATGACAGACGGTTTACCATACTGGAAACTGGTTTATTAGACTACAACCTCATTAATGTTGACAAACATGAAAGGATGAAAGGATGTTTATAACAAAAGTCAATTTTTCCTGGACCTATATAGAGGTAAAAGTCTATGGCGTTTAGAGTTGGTGGAAAATTTGACCCAACAAATTTAGAAAGAAAAAAGAGAATGCATTTATTCTTTACAGAAACTGTACCTATACTGATATATAGATAAAGATGCCGCACCAAGAGTGCCTATGCACCCTTATACAACTTCATAAGTTTATGCCAAAATCTGTAACCCTAAGATAACAATTTTAAATGATTGGAAGAGTACATTTCAAGAATCTGAGAAGACTTCTTTACAAATAGCACTGAGTGTGTATGGCTGCTCCATCCTTGGAGTGTTGTGACGGAACTGTTTACACCCCCTCCCCCCCCAGCCCCCCCCCATGAAAAAGCTTATCTGCTGATGCATAATTTAGGGAAGCATCTCCCCCTAACAGCTCAGCCTCTTGGCACCATTACAAATTTCCTGCTGTCCTAGACCTGAGATTTACAGCTGCTAATAAATACCTTCTAGTGAGAAGGCAGGATGCACAAGATAAACTTTAACTTGTGACTGACAGACAAATAAGGTTTTACAACTATAAAAGACAAGTGTGAGTTCCAAAAATCAGACAATTCTTTATACAATCTTCGGAGTGTGCAAATGGTTCTCTCCAAAATATTGAGACGTTATTTTGCCTCTCTGGTACTCTTCTAGAAGTTGAGTGAAAGGAAGCTTCTGTACACTTTCATTTGATTGGTAAGTTACATTGGCTCCTAATCCTACTATTTCTTTGCTAGCTGTAATATGTGTACCTGTTATTGTGTACTGTATAAATCTACTAGTAGTCTCTGTTTATCCTGTGTAGTCAGTAGTTTCTGTTCAAGTTTTGGTCATATGTATGTTTTCCTGTGTTTATTCAATAAACCAGTTCATGTTATAATAGGCCTGATCAGTCGTTATAAAAGAACTAGAGAGATAAAATGATCTTGGGGTGCAGGCTGCCCCAACAGAGCTAAAAGCCCATCTAAACTTACTCTCACATTCTTTACAAATGTTCAAGGCCAGATTGAACAGAACTTTGTGCACCCTGGTCTGATGGAAGATGCACCTGGCCATGGCAGGGGATTGGAATGATGTCACAGTAGCGACACAAAAAGGACGAGCCAGAGAAACCTGTTACCAGGATCAGAGAGAAGGAAGGAAGGGGGGCAAGACCCGCCTTCTTTATTTTTTATATCCATTTGGAAATCACTATTCATTGGAGGAAATCAGTTCTTCCTCCCTCAATTACAGTGGTCAAAGGAAATGTCCATCAAAGTTCTGTGTCCATGAGAAAGGAATGTGAATGATAAGATACAGTTACAATAACATAGCTATGTTTACAGAAAGGACCGTGTGAAACTAGCTACAAAGAGAGTAAAAAACATTCAACTGCAAGAAGCAGGGCAACAGAATGAAATGGTCTTTAAGGTCCTTTCCAATCCAAACACACATTATGTGATTCTCTACGTGAGAGAAAAAGGACTCCTCTCCTACTTCAGCTGGAAATCCTATTTACTCACCAAATTTAGCTGTTTCTGCTGCCTTCTTAAAACATACGACCTAGGAAACACACAGGGAAAAAAAAAACAAACCACACAAAAGCCCCCAAAACATTGGCATTGATTTACTCAGTGTGTCATAACAAAGATGCACTATATAAGTAGAAGAATACTTGGTTAATGTCTTTCTACAGAGTCTGGCAACACTTGCATCATAGAAATGCTGAAAAACTAGACATAAGTAGAATGATGAAGCTCTAAAAAATTGGCAGAATGGAATTGCAATCTAGACTGTTATGCTAGTTTGAAAAAACAAACCAGTGGAGGAATTAACCCCACACAAACATATTGTGAGAGATTCCAAGTCAGAACTAAAATTTAGTAGGAGAAATTAAAATAGAGGCAGTAGTACAGAAACACCAGCCTAAACTGACAAGTGAAACTCAAAGTCTGAAAAGTTCCAGATAAAGCCATTTATGGTAGCACTAGTGGAAAAAAACCAAACAGTCTGTATAGTTTGGGAAGCTTTAATATAGTTATTTTCATTTTAGATCTGATTGTTGCTAAGTTCTGTCTGTGTTAACAGTAGAGGACCTAGCAGAAGAGTTCGATAGTATCTATAGGACAGGATCTGTAGAAACAAAGTCCAATACCCAAGGGGAATATGATTCTGTTTTTTCTTTGCCAACTTAGTACATAGATTTTTGTGGATCATCTTTCATATATACTCACTTTGCTTCATTTGATCGGAATTATCCTCTTGAACCACCACATTTTGTCTATTGATTTCATGGGAAGCTTAAGTATAAACTACTGTAGACCACTGAATAAGAACTTTATCAGTAGAACAAGTTTTTAATTTGATATCAGGACTTCACTGGACTTGTGCTGGACTGAATTGTTTCTGGCTTTCTTCAGCTGAACTAAAATTTTCTTGCAGATTGTTGTGGCCCTATTTTCCTTAACTTAGCTCTTAGAACACCAAATGTAATCAATCTACAGCAAATCTATGTAGCCATTGAGATACAAACATGTTCATTAATGCTAGGGGAGGCTAAGTTTTGGATGATGTTCAAGTGAAGATAGTAAAAATTTAGCTGTGAACTGAAGACAAGTCAGTTGACTACATAAAGTGGGTCAGAACCCAAGAAGTGAATGTATCCACCACCATTTTCAAGCTTCTCCTAGTGAAGAATTCTGGTTCTGAACCTCCTGCTCCTCCCAGCTGGAGGAATGTTAGACCCACTGAATCTAAGGCCCAGAGGGGACACACAACATCAAATAAAACATGCAGATACTGGGAAGCTTTCATATAACAACTTTGGTAAGAATATTATTGAGGTCTTTTATGCGTTTATTAAATAATTCAGACTATGAATGGTATTGTAAGTAGACTAAATAACTGTTTGCTGTATTTTGATTATGCTGCTAAGACTTTAATTGGACTAACAATAAATTCTTAGTTCTATGTGCAAGCTGTGTTCCTTGCACACCTTATATTGACTATAAAAAATGTTCATTCCAATGTTGCATTTCCATGAAGTACACTTCTGGGGCCAAGTCTCTATGTTAATCTGTATTTTTAGGATCTTGGACACCTAAATTAATCTCCAGTGCCATATTTCATCACTTATACACTTAATAGTTTTCTTTTCTATTACCTATCCTACTTCAGGTGAAATTCATTTCAATGCACACACCTTTATTTGATGAATGCTAATGTTAAATATTTGTGAGTCTAATTTTGAGACTTTCCTAGTATAAGTATCTTATAGACAGTTATTTCGATCACATTTGACTGTAAGTTCTACCAAAGTCTTGAAAATATAGCCAAGTGTCTCAAAAATAATTTCCAAATGTAATGAAAATACACTAAATGTAAGAGACAAAATTCTACAGCTTTTCCAAATCCTTATTAAAATTTTTTATAAAGGGAATGGTTATCTTCATATGCTGACTTCATTCAGTTTTGGCTCAGGAAAATTTGTTTTTATTCTTAGTTTCCCTTTTGCCTGAGTCAGCATCTAAGGTACATATTAAAGGAAGTGTCAGAGGACAGACTTCTTTCTCCACAAAAATAATTAATTAGCTTTTGATGTAGTACACCTTTACAGTGTGGACTGCCATACTGTGGCTGGATTGTTGCTATTTCATCGCTCAGCATGAAAGTAAAGAGCACACAGATGAGCCAATAAGTGAAATAGATTTGTAATTTTCAATTGAATTCTTTTCAAATTATATTTGAGTAACTGTTATCAGAATCCAGTTATAGGGACTTGAAGTGAATTTCCAAAAATCCTCATATTACTTGGTTCAAGAGAGAGTATTGGCTAGAGGGTAGATAAAAAGTGCTCAAGAACTGGTTTGCTTAATTAATTAGTATTTACAACTATTTTAAGATTCTTGCATAAATTGTTTTCCTATGAAAGTGAGAAGTATTTCTATTTTCTGGGTGTTTTTTTCTTTGCACAGAAGGCCAATGTAAAACCACTGAAGTGTGACTTACATGGTATTTTGAGAATACTGAGGGTACTGACTCACATTCAAGTTATTACAGTTTCAAAAGCTGAATTTGAGCCTCATTTACTGCTTTTAACTTATCTTACTTTTAACTTATGTAACATATGTGACATGACTAAACTTTTTAACTGTACTTTACATCAAATCACGTTAGCTTGCATTCACTGTCACATAATTACATATACAAGAACAAGTAAAAGCAGTTCAACTTTTACCAGTTATTTGGCTCCAATTTAAGACAAGTCAGTTAGGTGTCTACATATGGTATACAAGCTCCTATCATTATCAGCTAGTCAATACAATGGGGTCTAAGGAGTTGATTCTCTAAATGGAACCTAATATCTGATCAACTGAGTTGCACTTTAGCAATTGCATTATCAAAAGGCCCAGTGCAGTGCCTTGAGCACAAACACCTAGTTCCATCTGACATGTTTTGCAATATCCCATTACCACTTGATAGTCCAAAAGAGTAAGAGTCTCCTATAGATTTTGTTTTAGATGAGACAATCCCACATGGATGCCTAAAATACCTCAAGGCATCTCAAATATCACATCTATGAACAGAATCAACTGCATTGCCTCTCCTGAGACAAATCAGTCATGTTCATGACACATTTGGGTGACCTAGTCAGTAAATTCATCATGTATCTGCACTGTAAGTGAATTTGATCTATCATGAGCCAGATTCTCTAAAAAACGATTTAAAAAATACATTTAGGTAGACCTGCAAATGTCTTCAATAATTACATCAGAAACAAATAGCTTTCTTCCTTCTCCTGAAACAAAATTGGATTTTAATTGTGTAGATTTTATTACCAGAGAAGAGTGGAGATGATAATGTGTAAGAACAATGTATAGAACATGTATGTGAGTATATCTTATAGCTATGTCTAATAACCAATTCTAGAATATCTGTCTAGAAAAATAAAGAATGCAGTATAGGTGTTATCCATACTATTGAGTCCTCTGACCCTCTGAAAAAGGATTATCATAACTGAGCTGCCTTGGGAAGAGTCTTTAGTCTGAGCCATGTTGAGAATTAAATGCTACTAAGTGGTTTTGCTTTTGCTGAGCTATTTAAATTCTCTTGTGTGCAGATTTTAGCTTAGACATCAGTTCTCTTCTGTGGAGGCTTGCCATGTGTAAGTAAAATTTCAGTAGAGAATTCAGCTCCATGGAAATCCTTGTAGATGTTCAAATTTATATTAGCACAAAAATTTTTCTTTTGCAATTAACCTCATCTTGGTCTCTCTTTATCAGGTCTTATGGAAACCCTGAAATAGTCATTGAAAAGCAGTGGTGCTTTATATCGTGTATCCAACCTAACAGGTTCTGTAGTTTGTTTTTCAAGTCAATAAGTTTTATCCCTGACTGCATGAGAAACTGTAGTTTGTGTGTGAAGACTAGAATGTGAAGAGACTTACAAACACAAGGTAAATGGTTTTCTAGTGTTAACTCAGGAGAAGAGGGGCGAGTAGAGAAAATAACTCAATTTCTTTCTAGGCTGGGCATGTCCATTTTTGTCATTAAAAAAGGTGTAAGTAAAAGAAAAAGTAATTGCTCCAAAGCAAGATAGCTAAAATCATACTTAGTCTATTTAAAGAATGCATACACTGAAATAGAAGGATGATTCCTGAATCAGCTGCTGTACTGACTGTGTCCAGAGAGGACAGTTATACTTCTGCTACACAGATATTTCCTTTTCTATCAATCTATTACGTAAAGACTGCTGCTATAGCTCTTATGAGGGCACAAGTTATTTGAAGTGCTCCCAGCTTTCTGCCAATTTTCTTTCCAATTTTAATGCAACTGTTTGTCAGCTCTTGAAATATCCTGAAATAAACATAAATACTAAATATATCTTCCAGGTTTTTCTTCAGATTTGTAATGACTAATACATTTATCTAGCTCATTAGTTCCATAGTGATAGCACTTGCTACATCTAAAGGGGGTAGTTTATGTCTCTCCTCACTCCTTATCAAGTTTTCTGAATGATGCAGAGAAATATCTGGGTTGGTTTTGTTAGTATGCTTCATAACTTTATTATACAATAGACTTCAAAAAATAGTCTTGCAGACAGAAACAGCAGGAATACAATAGCAGTATAGAAGAGGTCATAGGAAAGAGTTGTGATTTACATAGACTTGTACATGTAAAAGCTAGGTATGTAGACCTTATCAACATTTTCAACCACAGAAAAAATTTTTAGCTCCAAAACGTCATCTTTGTCTTAGTGAATGAATCTGAGCTATGCTTTTTGATGAAAATCTCCAGAAAAATCAAGTAGAAATGAAATATAAAGAAAGAGGTAATGAGCAAGGAATTATTAGCCTATTTTTCAGATGTTTGTCACACACTAGCACACCTCCTGGTGCAAATCACTTTAGCATTTTTTTAAGCTAGTCTGTTTGCTTTCCTCAAAATCTTGTTTATGGACAAGGGAAAACTAAATTTATATATCAAGTCAAGAATTTATTGCTAAAATAATTGAATATTCACACTGCTTCACCTGTCAAACCAGAATAAGTCCTAGAAAAGGAAGTGAGTGCTTATTAGGCAATTTTATTTATATGTTGCAAAACTGAGACTTAATTTATTGACATTCTAGTCGGTTGACATGGGAATTGATGTGCAAAAGAGGATTCATCTTACATCTGGCATATCAAACAGCTGTCAAACAATTGGAACTGTATCTTATGCATCTACTGAGTTTATTTCAGGGGAAGAAGCCACATAAGGAAGAGAAAGCTAAATAACTTTGAAGTAGGACCAGTAAATTGTTGCCACACATAAGTGACATTTCAGAAATTTGATATAATTTATTCAGTGTAAACAACTGTATAGTAAATGGCAAGTAGTTTTATGTTGGATTTAAGGCCTCAGAGAAAAGGAACAATTACAAACCTGGAGCTGACCTGACAGGAAATTGTGTTAAAGTATTGTGAGCTTAGAAGTAAGAACACAATAAAACTAAAATAAAATTTTAAACTCCTCCAAATGAATTAAAATTAAAAATAGAAAAATTGCATACAAATCTTATATTTTTGTACAGCAAATATGAAAAGGTCCGGTTAGTGTGGTGGGTTGAACCCTGACTACTAAGTACCAAACAGTCTAGCACAAGAGAGGGTGAGAATCAAAAGGGCAAAATTCAAGAAAGAAAAATGGATCAAGGTAAAGAGTGATTTATAATTAAAGAAAATAAAAAAGAGATACAAAGGCAACCACTTACCACCTGCCACCCACAGACTGATGCCCAACCAGTCTGTAAGCAAAGGTTAACCAGGAAAAACAGCACCTTCATTGCAGAATCATATGATGTGGATTTTCCCTGTGGTCAGACGGGGTCAATTGTCACAGTTGTGTCGCCTCGCAGCTTCTTGCCCCCGACAGTGTACTTACTGGACAAGAGCAAGGGGAGAAGGCAAGACAGAGTAAGAAGCAGAAACCAGAAACCCTTGGAGGTGTGCAAACACAGTTCAGCAATGATTGAAATCAAACATTGATTTCTTATCAACACCATTTTCGTCATAAATCTAAAACACAGCACCACACAGGCTGCTATGAAGAAAATTAACTCCATCCCAGCCAGATCTAGCAAATTAAAAAACAAACAAACAAACAAACAAAAAAAAACCCAAAAAACCCCCACAAACAACAACAAAAACAAAACAAAAACAAAAACAAACCAAAAAAACCAAAACAGGTCTGCTGGGTTTTTTGGTTTTTTTGTTTTGTTTTGTTTTGTTTTGTTTTGCTTTCTGTCTATTTTATAATAATTTAATAAATAAATTGGATGGAAAACTAATGCTTTCCTCATATGTGAAATAGTCATCCTTGGTAACCTTAGTCAAATATCTGCTTTTTCTTGACTGGATGTATGTTTTGTGATCTCCAGTAAAGGAAAAATGTACATAGATGTATCTTTTATGTCAGTTTATTTCTTTAACATTATGGGCTTTATCCTAAATATAATAAAGTTAAAATATTACCTTGATGTCCCAAAGAAAAATATTTTGTTCCAGCCTATGTAGAAGATGACCAAATGTTGCATTATCTGCCATCTGCATCAACATATTGTCAGCCAGGTGCAAATGCTTAGCTGGCAAATCTGGCAGTCCACCTTCTAGTTTTGTTTAACAAATGGGTTTCTGCTCCTCTGGGATCCTTCCTCTGCTTAATGAAACTCTTGGCACTTAATCTTTCCCAAACTTTAAAAAATTACATTCATTTACTTCTAGGCATTCATACACTGGTTCATTTTCTGAATATCCATTTCCACTAGGTGTCCAAATAACTTTAAAAGACCCACCCAACTCACAAACACATCTAGTCAGAGTTAGCAAGTTTTATGGAGCAATCCTTGCAAATGGCAGGGAGTAGCAAAACTCAACACAGGTCTTTGAGAAACAACAGCAGAAGAAATAAATATTTGTGTTATAATATACCTCACTTGGATCTATTTACTGTATAGTCTGAAGACAATAATTATGTCCTTCTGTGTACGTAAAAAGTTAAAGTCCTGCTACAAACAGAAAAATACCTTGTATGTGAAACCAACAATTTGCTGTTAGTCCAACTACCGTTTTAACAGCCTTATACTCTGACTCATTAATCTAGTTACCAGTATTACATATTCCAATACAGTCCAAACCAACATAGACAAGCCTCAATAAATCAGTTTTAAATAAAGCTATCGTAGTATCTGCTGTACTGCTGGGCACTGCACATGAGCAGCTCCTGAGACTCTTCATGTTTTCTGGGCAGTGTAGCAGCACGCTTGGCAGAAGCTGCTGCTTTTGAGCTTCACGTTTTGGTGGGAAGAAAGCACAGGCAAAGCCCTCAGCCTTCTTCTTCCGATATCTGAACTCTCTGCCTGAGCTGTGGTAAAATCCCATATTTCCCTTGTGTTACCTGTACCCATATCTCAGATGCCTTATATGGCTATGCCCTGGAAAGCTCCCCTCCACTGGTCACTTTGAACTATGCTGTTTCCCATTGGGTGTTTCTGGAACCCATCTCCCTTTAAAAGAGTCTTGCAGGGCTTCTTCCTTGCTCTTTCTTCTGGGTTACTCAGCCATCAGGATAACTCTGGACCCTCACTACACAACACTGGATTCACAATAAACGGCTGTTATCCTGGGGAAAAGTCTTCTGTCTAGCCTTTTTGTCTCGTGTGCAGTACCACACCATGTCTGGGGAAACTCTCATCCTAGAGGAGCCAGCAGAAACAGCTTATCTGCGGTAGCTAGGACTCCGTGCTTTGGGAGAGTTATACAACTCACCCCAGCAGGGATTCCGCACGCATAAAAGCGCTGTCGCGACCTCGAGAGCATTTCCGGGCTTTAGCGCTTTTAGGGCAGGGCTGAGAAAGTTTTGCTGCACCTGAAAGCTTTCCAGGAGAGTTTTGACAACACTAACAAGGAGGTTTTCTTCCTTCCTTTTAGAGTAAGGTGAATATCTAGGTGCCTTATTCTTTTCAGTCTTGGAATCTACTCACACTGATTTTTCTACATTTTCTTAGCACAGTTTGTCTATATATTCTTTATTTTAATTGACTTTCAATTATTTGGTGTTTCTATTCTCTATCTAGTAGCAAATATTAGTGAAAGTAGAGAAGATTATTTCTAGAGTATCAAGGTAGCATCATGTTCTTTGAAGTAGCCTTCGAAATAACTAATAACCTAGCCAAAAATATTCCAAATATCTTTTAACATACAATATGTTATCTATATTAAAAATCTATAGCTCTAAAAGCATGTTCCATGGTTAAGAGAAATAATATTTTTAGGATAGTTAGTATGCTGCAATCTTTTTAATGTGTAAATATTTATATATAAATTAAAAAAACAGAATACCCTGAATAAAGAAAATTCACCTTATTGCAATGTGGATACATATATGCATTTGCCTATACTTTCTTACAAACTGTACATGACATAGGTTATGTACTATGCAGAGATTTGTCCAGCTTCTAGCTGTTCACAGTTCTTCTGGAAATTTCTGGAAAACAGAATTTTAACCTTGTATCCAAACTCAAAGATTGGTTTGAACGTGACAGTGGTGGAAAAGAAAAAAGCAAATCAATACATTAACATTTCAGAGGCTCAAACAGGGTCTTAGAAAATTACTGTTCTAGTCCTTTATTTCACATGTATGGCAAAAATAAAGTTTAAATATGGACTATCAGAGAATTCATAATAAATATAATGAACAAATGGTTTTTTAATTGTACAAGTGTTAGGTTTTGGTACTGTTTTCATGATTATATTTCAATCATTTTCATTACAATGTGTCCATGTTATTGTTTAACATATGTATCTTTTCTTTTTTTATATATAAAATTCAAATCTCTCTCATACACACACACCACTTTCAAAGTTTAAGTTCAGCATTTTGGCTTGGATCCAGCTCTGTATATTGCTCCATTGTGAAGATTTTTCATTTATTTTAATTGCATTTTGAATATCATACAAAATTCTATACTAAAAATAAATTATATTCTGTGCAATTTAAAGACACTTATACTTTATGCATCACATACAGTTTCTCATATATATTTATTATGTTAACTAAGAACATTTCTTTAAAATGAGGATTTTTTCTAAGGGAATTGTATAGATGATTTGGAAAAAAAACCGCTCTAAAACTGTGTGTATTATTGTGTGTTCTCTTCATTATCACAATTACTGGAAAAAATATAGGTTTGTTTAAGGGTTTTATTACTGTTTTTTTTAACAACTTTTAATGGTTTTTTGGAAGATCCTAACATAGGCCAGGATATACTTGCACCACAGTTTGCCCCTTCTAATATCACCAGTTATACATGTGACTGACAGTGTTGTCTTACAGAGTGAGACATGGAAATCTGTGAGCAAAACTTTCATTTTTATGTAAATGTCACACTTGGCCATTTGCTTGCTCCCCCACTAGTGGGATCTGGGAGAGAATTGGAGAGGTAAAAGAGAAAGAATTTATGGGTTAAAAAACAGACAGTTTAATAGGAAAAGCTAAAGCTGCACACAAAAGCAAAGTAATAAATTCATTCACTGCTTCCCATGGAAAGGCAGGTGATCAGCCATCCCAGGGAGAGCAGGGCTGTTGCGGTGCCTCTGGGCGTGGCTGACAACCCGGCACGGCCCTGCCGTGCCGGAGCCGTGGGGCCCGGGCCCTTCCCCCCGCTGCACTGCCACGGGTAGAAAGCGTGAGTAACT